>CAWUFW010002170.1:1797500-2371283 GCA_963921515.1 Calotriton arnoldi
TATATATGTATATGTATATATGTATATGTATATATATGTGTATATGTATATGTATATATGTATATGTATATATATGTGTATATGTATATGTATATATATGTGTATATGTATATGTATATGTATATACATGTGTATATGTATATGTATATATGTATATATGTATATGTATATGTATATATGTATATGTGTATATATATGTATATGTGTATATGTATATGTATATATATGTATATGTATATGTGTATATATGTATATGTATATGTGTATATATGTATATGTGTATATTATCTACTGGCGGTCGCCAGTAGATAGTTATAGTTACAACCTATTATCCATAGGAAATCCACGACATTCTATTTGAAATAACTCTCTTGCCGGTTGACGTATCTTCGCAAAATTTTCAAACTTTGTGGCCCGCTCCGGTCCGCTCCTACCCTGAAAGTCTCGGGGATTCGTCAAGCGGGGGCGAGAAAAAGGGGGTCCCAAAACGCGTTTTCCCCATGCATTTTTCCATAGGAAACTTTAGACACGGCTACAGCCTGAACTGCTGAACGGAATTACACCAAATTTGGCAAACAGGTAGTTCTTGGTTCAGAAAGAACCCTTTTGTTAAATGGTGTAAATCCGTTCAGTAGTTGCTGAGAAAATGAAAAGTAAAAAGTTAGTGATATCTATGGCCGAGTAGGGTCCGCGTACCCTCAGCGCACCCTGCGCGCACCGTCCCGATCACGAGCTGCATGTTAATTGGCTGTCAACATTCCGATTCAGGAAATGTTGGCAGCTATTTTGTCCTCGGTAGAACCGAGGGACAGAAACAAGTGCGCAAAGCGCACAAAGGGGCAGGGTAGAAACACCCTGACCCCCTAGGTTTGCTCAGGGGGTCCCACAAGGACCCCTGGGCAAAAAAAAATTTTTTTTTAAAAATCGGCAGGATGCGCTCAGGGTGCGCGAATCCTGCCGAAAATCGAAGCGCGGACTCCGCGCTCGATGCTACTGGCCCCCGGGTGGGCCAAGTCCCGGGGGCATGGTGGGGGGGATAATTTAATGTGTGGGGGCCTCAAAGGGCCCCCAAGCCCCGGGGACCGCCATGCCCCGGGGCTTTTTGAAAATGGTGCGGGAGGGCTCTGAGCCCTCCCGCAGCCCCGGGGACCACCACCTCCCCGGGGCTTTTTTTAATACATTATAAAACCTGTGTGGGGGGGCTCCAGCCCTCCACACGCCCGGGACCGCCACCTCCCGGGGCACTAAACATTTTAATATGGGGGTCCGTTACGGACTCCCAGAGCCCCGAGGACCACCACCTCCCCGGGGCTGTGTACTGAATGGGAGGGGGCCGCGCGGCCCCCTCCTGGAGCCCTTGATGGCCCTGGGGACCACCACCCCCAGGGCCGGCTCCTGCAGTGTCCCGGGGTGCCTACCCCCGGGACACTGTAGTTTGCTATGGCAGGACGGGAGCCTCGCGGCTCCCGTCCTGCCATAGCAAACTGCTTTGGATATTGGAAGAGAGAGCAGGGAAACCTGCTCTCTCTTCCAATATCCAAAGCGATTGCTTTCCACATGGGGAGCAGCATGTCAGCTGCTCCCCATGTGGAACAGCAATGCCGGCTCCCAAGGGACGTGGGGAGCCGGCGGGACTGTGGGGGATTGGGGACCCCCACAGTCCCCAACGGAGAGGGCCAGGCCCGGGGGATGGGGTCCCTGGGGCAAGTAGTGGCTCGGGAGGGGCCACGCGGCCCCCTCCCCAAAAAAGAGAAAAAAATTTTTACAAAAAAATGGAAAGGCCGGCCCCGGGGGATGGGGTCCCGGGGCCTTAAAATGGCCAGAGGAGGGGCCACGCTGCCCCCTCAAAATAATAAATATAGAGGCCATGCCCCGGGGATGGGGTCCCGGGGCCAATACAGGCCCAGGGAAGGGGGCCACGCGGCCCCCTTCCCGTTTTTTTTTTGTAATTTGAAAAAAGGGGTAAGGCCCTGGGGGATGGGGTCCCCAGGGCCCAAAAAGAGAAAAAAGGAAGGGGGCCACACAGCCCCCTTCAGGGGACACATTTTTTTTTTTTTTTTTAAACGATCGGGCCCGCAGGCCCCGCCCCTTCCTTCACCACTCTGCAAACGCGCCCCTGGCTCGTTTGCAGAGGGAGAACGAATCCCCTTGAATACTGGGGGTCCCTGGGGCCAACTAGCCCACCAGGAACCTCCAGTATGCGCCAGAGGGCTGCCTTGCAGAGAGGTGTACAGAGGCCACGCCCCTTTTACACCTCTCTGCAACGCAGCTCTGTGGCGCTTTTGGAGGTATATGGTGGGCTAGTTGGACTCCGGGGACCCAAAGGATTCAAGGGGACTTAATCCCCCAACTTAAAACGCGCCACGGGCGCGTTTGCACAGTGGTGAAGGGAGGGGGCGGGGCTTCAGGTGACATGTGTGCAAACAGGCCCCGTGGCGCGTTTTAAGATGGGAATTAAATCCCCTTCAATCCTGAGTGTCCCTGGGGCCAACTAGCCCAACAGGTACATCCAGAAAGCGCCACAGAGCTGCGTTGCAGAGAGGTGTAAAAGGGGTGTGGCCTCTCTACACGTCTCTGCAACGCAGCCCCTGGCGCATATTGGAGGTTCCTGGTGGGCTAGTTGGCCCCTAGGGACCCTCAGGATTCAAGGGGACTTAATCCCCCAACTTAAAACGCGCCACGGGGCGCGTTTGCACAGATGTCACCTCAGGCCCCGCCCCCTCCCTTCACCATTGTGCAAATATTCTTCTAAAATCATCCGAAATACGAATTCCGATTTACTCACCTGTTATCAGGAGAGACCTCAGTGCTGCATCTTTCAGCCCAGTACTGGTCCTGAAAAGTAATTTTAACCGTACTTACCGGTAACTTGAATTTCCTTCATAGGCTAACATTGACTGGTTTCACTTGGAAATTCTTCTAAGTGTGGAGTTTTGGAACTTTAAAATATTCCTCTAAAATCAACCAAAGTACGAATTCCAATTTACTCACTTGTTATCAGGAGAGAACCCAGTGCTGCATCTTTTAGCCCAGCACTGACCCTGAAAAGTAATTTTAACCGTACTTACCAGTAACTTATATTTTCTTCCTTAGGAATCCATTGTCTGGTTTTCAGCAGAAAAGTTTCAAAGTGTCGATTTTCACAAACTACAAATATTCCTTAAAAATCGCCTGTATGACTTAAACGCATTCTTTCAACTGTTTACAGGAGATGCACCAGTGCTGGAACCAGGATCCAACACTGAGTAACAAAAAGTAACGATAACAGTTTTTACCTCCTAAGTGAATTTCCTTCCATAGGATAACATTGGTCATTCTATGAGAAAAAGTTTCTAAGTGTCAACTTTTAAAATACAATAATATTCCTTAAAAATCACGAGTGTAACCAAAACGCTTTTACTCAACTGTTTACAGGAGATGTGCCAGGACTGAATCTAGGATCCAGTCCTGTGGTTAGAAAAGTAATCCATAAAGTAACTAATTGCATCTAACTAGAAATTCTCATTGAGCTGAATGTTGCATTGTGTTTGAAAATGTGTTGCCCATTGCAACAACTGTAACTACTGTACTTAAAAGTCTATTGCCTATGTGCAAAGTATTTAAACTAAAGTAATTCATTCTGAGAAAGTATTTTTTGTAATGTAATGTATAATGTAATTACAATGTAATTTAAAAATAAAATATGTTATATAAAATTGTTTCTAAAAATGTAGTAAATCAGTATTAAAAAAATTTATATAACAATTAATACATTTAAAAATTGTCATTTACAAAACCTTTGAAATTCACTGAAAAAACCGTAGGTTTCAGACATGTTATAGTTACAAATTAGCATTTAAAAAACCTTTGAAATTCACTGAAAAAACCATAGGTTTCAGGGACGTTATAGTTACAAATTAGCATTTAAAAAACCTTTGAAATTCACTGAAAAAACCATAGGTTTTAGGGACAGTTATAGTTAGTTGGACATTGCACTCGTACAAAACCCGTGAAATTCCCCGTTATAGTTAGTCCAGCTAACTATAACTCGCGCCCCGCAATGCACTGCTGATGACGTCACATATTACATCACTCATGACATGGTCAGTGACATCACTGATGACATCACTGATGACATCTCAAATGACATCACTGATGACATCGCTTTGTTCGCCCTAAGTTGGCGGGGGTATGCCCAGACGTGGGTCCCTTGCTCACTTTGCCACTGGATTCAGGCAAGCCTGGCTGATGACGGCTGGAATGCCAGAAACCGGTCCTAGGATGCTTGTTTCCGGTCCAGGGAAGACATGGCTTGGCAGTTCGGGCTGGACTGTTCCCATGAGGCACAGGGTCAGACTGATTTGCATATGGCCATGTCTGAACTGGGGTGGTGGAGTGAGCTAAAGAATGATGATGGATTAAACCCAGATCAGTTGACTGGGGGTGAGTGTTTGATTGGCTCAAACGTTCCGTCCATCATCCCCTTTTGTATCGCTTTGTTCGCCCTAAGTTGGCGGGGGTATGCCCAGACGTGGGTCCCTTGCTCACTTTGCCACTGGATTCAGGCAAGCCTGGCTGATGACGGCTGGAATGCCAGAAACCGGTCCTAGGATGCTTGTTTCCGGTCCAGGGAAGACATGGCTTGGCAGTTCGGGCTGGACTGTTCCCATGAGGCACAGGGTCAGACTGATTTGCATACGGCCATGTCTGAACTGGGGTGGTGGAGTGAGCTAAAGAATGATGATGGATTAAACCCAGATCAGTTGACTGGGGGTGAGTGTTTGATTGGCTCAAACGTTCCGTCCATCATCCCCTTTTGTATCGCTTTGTTCGCCCTAAGTTGGCGGGGGTATGCCCAGACGTGGGTCCCTTGCTCACTTTGCCACTGGATTCAGGCAAGCCTGGCTGATGACGGCTGGAATGCCAGAAACCGGTCCTAGGATGCTTGTTTCCGGTCCAGGGAAGACATGGCTTGGCAGTTCGGGCTGGACTGTTCCCATGAGGCACAGGGTCAGACTGATTTGCATATGGCCATGTCTGAACTGGGGTGGTGGAGTGAGCTAAAGAATGATGATGGATTAAACCCAGATCAGTTGACTGGTGGTGAGTGTTTGATTGGCTCAAACGTTCCGTCCATCATCCCCTTTTGTATCGCTTTGTTCGCCCTAAGTTGGCGGGGGTATGCCCAGACGTGGGTCCCTTGCTCACTTTGCCACTGGATTCAGGCAAGCCTGGCTGATGACGGCTGGAATGCCAGAAACCGGTCCTAGGATGCTTGTTTCCGGTCCAGGGAAGACATGGCTTGGCAGTTCGGGCTGGACTGTTCCCATGAGGCACAGGGTCAGACTGATTTGCATATGGCCATGTCTGAACTGGGGTGGTGGAGTGAGCTAAAGAATGATGATGGATTAAACCCAGATCAGTTGACTGGGGGTGAGTGTTTGATTGGCTCAAACGTTCCGTCCATCATCCCCTTTTGTATCGCTCTGCCTGCTCCAAAGACAGGTGATGGTGCTCTACCTGAGCACTGTGGAGTCAAAGGTCAGAGTCACAGTAGGCACCACTAACGTGCAGGACTTGCATGTGAAAGCTTGTGCCATGCTCACTGCTACTGTCTTGCAATCTACTCCACCCCCATCATCACTATTGGAAAATAACATCCCTTTTAGCAGCAGCTCCTGAACGGTGCTCGCAGGCAGAGATGCTGAGCCGAGGCTGTGTGGGTGTGCGCGACTGTCTGCATGGTGTTATCCACGTGTACCATGACTCGAACCTCTTTGAACTAGCTCCTCGACTTACTCAAGCACCACCCAGAACGGGGGTTCCTGAATGCAATAAACAGGCTTCCCATTGGGGAACGGATGGCTCTGGGTGCACATGAGGTTAGACTGATTAGATAGGAGGAAGTCTGTTACTCTGTGTAAGAACAAAAATGTAAAACTACACCGAAGGCTTAGACAGACAATAGTGGAGGAGTAACAAGAGGGAGAAGCTGAAGTGAAGGAGGCCACTATAAAGTCATTTCTTCATTTACAGAGCTCCTCAAACCCACCTCTGGACATTTAAGCACTACAGTGGTCAGACAGTTTTGACCTTGATACCTCTGACAGAAATAAGAACTGAGGACCTGGTGCAACTCTTGGATCATTATTAATAAAAATGCACATTAATATTCCAAATCTAAGGGGCAATAATTGGAGCAAGCGTTTTTGAGCTACGCTTCCGTAGAGAAGTTTGCAATTGCCATGATGCTGTACAAATGGTAGCCAAGTGCTATTCTGTAATTCATTGTGTTCCCATAAACAAGTTTCATGCTAGATCCAATAGTAGTTTCTTCTGATGATGCTTTATTAGTCAGTGATTTGTAGGTGAAAAATTCAGGGCTGAAGAGCGTGTCCATGATGTCCTGGAGAGAGGTGGACACCCTTCCTGGACCCAACCCCACACTCCCCCAACCCGCACAGACCCCATGCTCATATTTACCTGAATTTAATTCTCTGGAATCGGGGGGGTGGGGGGGGGGGCAATGAGGGGGTGTAACCTGAGCAAAAGGATCAAGTAAATCCGTGTCCAGCAGGTTATTTCCCATTCCAGAGACTTTAACCTTAATACTTGTTAAGTCACAGGGAGTTACCAACTGGTATTGTTCATTCCGTCCCCAGTATCTCCCGGCGTAGTTAACTCTGAACTGTGAATGGAAGCCATAATGCATGTTGCTGGCAGTGTGACAATCCAGCTAGACAGCTAAGTGAGTGTCAAACTCTTCCAGGAAATAGCAGTGATGCCAGAATTCATACATCATGATTTTCTTTGCATTGTGCAACAAAACATGACAATTGTATATTAGATAACTATTGGTGATGAGAGCACAGCAGCTAATTTAAACGAATTCCTAATAGATGCTATAGTCCCCTCCTTTTCAACCCAGCCTACACACCCCACTCACCTACTAGCTTTGCTGCTTCATTTGGTTTTGCAACATGTGAAGCGCCTTCGTGGGTATCAGCTTTTAAGCTGACAGCTCATGGAAAGCAAAACAGCAATTCCAATAATGCATTGTTTCCCTGTTTGATGAACAAATGCCAGTTTTGGATGGCTATATCGCATACGATGGGTACTGGTTTCCTTTTTCAGGGCATGTTTGGCCACTGAGACCCACGTTTGCAAACTTGGGCGAACTTTTGGGTCTGGACCAAGACCTTTTGACTTTACTAAAATTATATGGATATTATACTTGTATAATATATGGATAACATACTTACGTTAATGGGCTTTCAGCCATCTCTTTTCATCCATTGGTCTGTTGTTGTGTTGTTGATTGACTGCAATTAGCCCTTTCACAATGAGCACATCCAGACACACAATATTTTCCTTTGGTACCAGTCTTTTTGTTTTTACTTTTTTTATTGCTTTAGTGTTGCCTTTGTGTGTAGCGCCTGATGTAATGATGGGACACTTTCTACCAGATGTGAGCACAGGGCACAGTTCAGCTTTATCAGTTCCTGTTTCCCACTAATGTTGTACTAAATTTCTTTTGGAGTGGCCTTTGTTTATTTGACTGCTGTCAAACTGTTCTTTATGAAGTTATCTCCTTTTTAGTATACACACAATGAATTGCACTTATAACTTTGTCATGCTGGTATGTCATTTAGGACTACAGTTATACTTGAAAACCAATTTTGTCTGTATGTTCAGCTTACCTGCACTCAGGATAATTGGAAGGGCGGGAGGGCTTGAGACCGTTACCCAGGAACTGCTGAACCGGAAGTCACCGGAAACAGCAGGGTTGAGGGTCAGCGGTCTAGTTGGCAAACGCCAATTACAGGCAGACATAAAAACGGGGCAGCGGCGCGGAGAAGTTCAAGGATTGCCTTCTCCTAAAGTGAGACAGCTCACCCATTACGTCTTACTTTGTTCCTAAATCTGCAGTAGGCTCTTCAACTTGTTTTAATCGTTTTATCTGTCTTATTTTCGGCGCACTTTTAACTTGATCTAATTTAACTAAAACTGCCACATTGTAAAATGGAATTTTGAATTTGAATGTGATTACTAGCGCACTCAGCTTACCTGCACTCAGGATAATTGGAAGGGTGGGAGGGCTTGAGACCGTTACCCAGGAACTGCTGAACCGGAAGTCACCGGAAACAGCAGGGTTGAGGGTCAGCGGTCTAGTTGGCAAACGCCAATTACAGGCAGACATAAAAACGGTGCAGCGGCGCGGAGAAGTTCAAGGATTGCCTTCTCCTAAAGTGAGACAGCTCACCCATTACGTCTTACTTTGTTCCTAAATCTGCTGTAGGCTCTTCAACTTGTTTTAATCGTTTTATCTGTCCTATTTTCGGCGCACTTTTAACTTGATCTAATTTAACTAAAACTGCCACATTGTAAAATGGAATTTTGAATTTGAATGTGATTACTAGCGCACTCAGCTTACCTGCACTCAGGATAATTGGAAGGGCGGGAGGGCTTGAGACCATTACCCAGGAACTGCTGAACCGGAAGTCACTGGAAACAGCAGGGTTGAGGGTCAGCAGTCTAGTTGGCAAATGCCAATTACATGCAGACATAAAAACGGGGCTACGGCCGCGCCGCTGGCGCACCAGAGGCAAGCCCGTCTGCGCCTGTCCGCACCCGAACGGGACCAGGGGCCAGGACCCCTACACTCCCCTAATCAGACCTGGATGGACCTTGCTGCTATTCCAGGAAAAGACTCCTTGAACTATCCAAACATCTGCCAAGTAACAAGGGGTCCTGTATAAGAGCCTCACCAGGGAGTACGGAGGGTCTTTTCACACGCCTCAGTTGCAAATGGTGCAGCCAGACATTGCCACATTGGTCCCATAAAACAATCAGGAACCAGGCTGGCCTCCGACTGAATTGCATCTATTTCAATGCAAGGTCAGTGCCCAAACATTCCCTCGAGATATGGGACTTAATAGCCGAAATAAAGCCCGATCTCGCCTTTATCACAGAAACGTGGCTCGATGATAACAACTCCACCGACGTCGCCATTGCCCTGCCAGTAGGTTATAAATTGCTAAAAAGGGACAGACTGGGGCGGAAGGGAGGAGGAACAGCCATTCTTTTTAGAGACTGTTACACCTGTCTCCCCGAGTCAGTGGTGCAGACAGGGGAACATGAGATCTTGGCTTTTCAAGTATCAAATGACAACTATAAAATACTTGGAGGAGCAATTATTTACAACCCCCTGGATATAAATCTGATTTTAGTGCGCAACTGCTCTCTCAACTATTTCCCCCATGTTTGAAACATAAGCACTTTGTAGTAATAAGGGACTTCAATATCCACTTCGAAAATATCAATAACCTTACAGCAAAGCACTAGAAAAATGACATGCGGATTCTGCAGCTTAAACAGTGGATCACAGGACCCACGCATACTGCTGGACACACTCTCGATCTTCTATTTTCCAATATAGAATTTACTAGTATCTCAGAGGTTAGGCCCCTTTCCTGGACAGACCACTCCTTAATCTCCTTTAGCCTCTTCCTTCCAACTAAACTAATCAGCCCGGCTACTTCATCAGTGGTGGCAAAGAGAGCATGGAGGCTTGTCACTCCTGATACATTTTAGCACCCTTTCTCCCTAAAGAATTTAAGGACTCCCCCTGTACAAATGGGAGCAGAAAGCCTCCAAGCTGAAATATCCAATACACTGGACCAATGTGCCCCCAGATCTGTTAATAAACCTACCAGAAGAACACCATCTGAAAAATGGTATTCGCATGAACTCAAGGCACTAAAAAGAAAGTGTAAAGCACTCGAACATAAATGGAGACTATCCAAGCGAGATGAGGATAGATTACTATACAAAGCAGAGCTGAGAACCTATAACAATGCCATCAAAAACACTAAAAAGAGCTACTTCGCAAATCGGATAAATGATAACAGCAACTCACCCAAAGAGCTCTACAAAATAGTGAAAGAGCTATGTAAACCATCGAGCCTGTCCCAAACCCTACCACCCTCAGTAGATTGCTGTGAGAAAATCAGCCAATTCTTTGCTGATAAAATCTCTGAGATCTACTCCTCATTCAGAAACCATCCCCCCTTAAATGTTATCAATTGGGAAACATTGAATCCCCACCCCGAGGCTCACTCCTACCTCAGCAATTTTGTTCCCTTCACAGAAGAACAGGTAGCCAAAGCAATGGCTGAAGTCAAGTCAAGATCCCCGCTAGATTCATGCCCCCATTTTATTTTTTCTAGGATTATACCGACCCTATGTCCTCCCGTAACCCGCCTATTTAACAACTCACTGGACACTGCTGTATTCCCAGAGACCTGGAAAAAAGCCACTGTAGTCCCATTACTAAAAAAAGCAGGCACGGACATTCATAATCCGGCAAACTACCAACCTATCTCTCAGCTTCCATACCTATCCAAAGTGATGGAGAAGCTGGTTAATAAACAGCTGTCCAATTACCTTGAATCCAACTAGCTCTTGGATCCCTCCCAAACTGGCTTTAGAGCCACCAACAGCACGGAGGCTACCCTCTTAGCAGTCTTGGATAACATTAGATCCCTAATTGACCAAGGCAAGGCCTCCATCCTGCTCCTATTGGACCTGTCGGCGGCCTTCGACACGGTATTGCATGACCTATTACTGAGCACCCTACATGAAAAGGGCATACATTCCAAGGCTCTTCAGTGGTTCTGCTCCTTTCTAAGTAACTAAACACAAACAGTACAAAAGGGACCTTTCACCTCCACCCCAAAAACCATTAACTATGGCGTCCCACAGGGAGCTTCCCTGAGCCCTACCCTTTTCAATGCCTACGTAGCGTCTCTGGCTAAAATCAGCAAAAAATGGGGATTTAGTATCTGTTCCTATGCGGATGATACACAACTGCTGATAGCCCGTGAAGAAACACCTGAGGACACCAGTATTAAACTAACTAACTGTCTCTCAGAAATGGCAGTATGGATGTCAGACCACTGTCTAAAACTAAATGCTGATAAGTCAGAGATCCTACTCTTCGGAGGAGCCCAGTTTATCTGGAACACAACCTGGTGGCCCAAATCACTTTGACCTGCACCCGCGCCCAAATAGGTCGCAAAAAACCTGGGCATTTTCATTGACAATGCACTAACCATGCAGGACCAGGTCAGCGCATTATGTGGGAGAAACTTCGCCACATTAAAACTTCTAAAAAGACTTTTCTTATGGATCCCCCTGGAGTGCAGAAAAACCATCATCCAGGCTTTGCTTATAAGTAAACTGGACTACGGGAATGCGCTCTATGTGGGCATGACAGATTATCTTTTCTCACATCTGCAGGTGATCCAGAATGCAGCTGCCAAGCTGGTGTGCAACAAAAAAAGGTGCAGCTCAGCCTCAGAATGTCTGAGGGAGCTCCATTGGTTGCCTGTTCGACAAAGGTCAAAATTCAAGCTCCTGGGCCATGCACACAAGGCCCTATACCATTATGGCCCTAGAGTCCTACAAGATAAAATCGAATTCTATGTTCCAACACGGAATTTAAGGTTGTGCAATCAAGGGCGGGCAAAAACAAAACGCATTAAGAGGGCCAGAGCAGGGGGCCGCTCTTTCTCTCATCTGGCAGCGACTCACTGGAATGAACTTTCGCTGGAAATTCGTCTTACCGATGACTATATGTCATTCAGAAAAAACCTAAAAACCCATTTGTTCCCTAGGGTTTAATTAAACAACTAGAGTTCTTGAACGTCACCTTACTCTCATTTTAGGTGTTTGCTCTCCTAGCGCCGTGATATCCAATCGGATGAATGATGCGCTTACAAATATCTATCTATCTATTTATCTATCTATCTATCTGCCTGCCTGCCTATCTATCTATCTACAGTGTGACCAAAAGCTGCATAAAATCAAGTTTTTGCGATTGATATGCTCCTGACTTTAGCATTGCCAAAGATGTCTATCCCACAACTGCAGATCTAACTCCTAGAAAAACACAGGCTTCCAGTTGTTTGATGCCCGGTCCATCAAATATCTGGAGCTCAATATTACTTTCAACCATCAAATCTTTAAAAGGCCAACTATGTGCCTCTCTTAGCCACCCTCCGAGGTAACATTCGAAGATGGATGCCTCTCATTATTTCATGAGTGGGTAGGATCATCACTTTAAAAAAGAATGTTTTGCCCACAGCATTGTGTCTTACTAGGCTTTGCCATCCTAGTACCTATGTACTTGTTGACCTGAAAAAAGCACTGTTGAACTTCATATGAAATGTAAGATGTCTCCTGGTGGTTTATATCACATTTTGGAGGTAGGCAGGCTCTCCCAGACTTCACATCACATTATAGACCAGCTCAACTGAGAGTTTGTCCAAAACAGTCTGCAGGACCACGAACGAAGTATAGATACCCATGTACCATGCAGTGGTAGACAGTACTCTTTGGGACTTAATATGGAAACCCAAACAAAAGAAACCACCAAATGCATATCTCAGCATACCCACAAGCACCACACTATCAATCTGTAACGCACTGATGAGACGTCTTAATTTAACTTCATGTTCTTACACCTGAGAGACCTCCACAGGCTCCCCATTCAGAAGAGATGCCAGTTCACAATCCTCACGCACACCTACAAAGCCCTCCACAACCTCGGACCCGCCTACATCGACCATTGACTGAACTTACACCGACCCTCCACACACAGGCATTCCACTTCACTCGCCCTCTCAAACATACCATGCATCCACTTCAGCCACAGCGGTGGCCGCGCCTTCTCCCACATCGCTGCCAAGACCTGGAACGACCTGCCCCTCCAGTTCCATACAGCCTCCTCCCTGGTAGATTTTAGAAGGAGACTCAAGACCTGGCTCTTTGACGGAGACACAGCTCCCAGAAACCCCTTGGGGTGACAGTGTTGCACTTTACAAATACTGTTTTTGTTTGTGTCCCGCTGCTGTGCTATCCATTAATCGGGCTCCCACCTCAGGTGTGCTCAATCAGGTGGAAGTTTCTGAATCTGTTCACTATGAGGGACTTCCTAGGGCTACACCCCTCTTGCTATTATTAAAGTTTGATTTTCTTCCCATGAAACATAGCATATTACACACACCCGGTAAGAAGATTAACAGTTGAAGGGCGAAGTTAGACAGTATCGGTTGTATGAGACAGTGAAGTTTAAAGGCGGTTATGGAAAGGGAATGCGTGTTTTTTTTTTTTTTTTAACAACAAATTTTATTGATTTTCCATGGCACCAAATGGGCGTAGCCCAATGAGCATCAAACACACAATAATCAAATCGTACAAATCCAAGGCACCATATGTCCTCCCCTTGATTGGTCTGCAGAACATCAGACCCGATTCCCCCTCCCCCCCCGCCCACACACCACACACCCCATATATAATGTCACATGAACAAAATGCAAATATGCCCTTTTCCCACTGCACATCTCGATTCCCTTTACACCGGTGAATTGCTCACAACCAGTCTATCCAATGGGTCTCTGGATAATGTGGGTCCAAACAACGACAAGTCAATACCTCAGTAGGTGGCCCAGCGCGCCCAAATCTTCTTATGTTTCTGTGGGCAGCCCCGTGCATGAAAGACCGCAACCTCGGCCGACATACAGCGGTCCATCGCCCTCTTCCAGACCCCCACACTGGGCAGGGACGTATCTTTCCAGTGTTGAGCAATGTCACGTTTGGCAAGTGTGAGTCCCAGGAACAATAAATGACGCTTATGTCTGTTCCCCCCGATATCATCGGTGCCATGCAGAAGGATCAGCCTAGGGTCGGCGGGAATATGCCACTCCAAAACCTGCCCCAAACAAGACCGAACACCTGACCAGAAATGCTGCAGCGCTACACAGCTCCACACAGTATGAAGGAAGGATCCCTCCTCTGACTCACAACGGAGGCACACGGGGGATGGAACGGCTCTCATTTTAAACAGGCGTACGCGCGTGTAATACACCCTTTGGAGGTACTTAAATTGAATCAATCTGTATTGTGTAGAAACAGCTGAGCACCGGGGACTGGCCAGCGCCTCAGCCCAATCATTGTCTGTGAGTGTGGGAACATCCGCCTCCCATGTCGCCCGAGTACGGTGTAAAGTAGTAGTGGAGTGTGTTGTGATCGTTTGGTAAATCTGTCGGATTTTATGCGCACCCAAATCCCCCATAAGTAGTCGACCTTCCAGCGGGTGAAACTCTGGGAGAGTTGTGAGGCCCCGAATGAGAGGGGAGACAGCGTGTCAGAGCTGCAGGTATCTGTGGAACTGCGTTTTATGGAGGTTAAAATCGTCCTGTAGCCTTTGAAAGGATTTGAGAGTAGACCCCTGCATTGTCACCCAACGCGGAGATCCCAATATCATCCCATCTACGGAACCCCGCCAGTGTTGAGACTGGCCTAAGGTGAGAGCCCTGCCACAGGGGTGTCGCCGCGTTCAATCTGCCCCACCACCCCATTTGTCTGACCACTCGCCTCCAGATCTGAATGACGAGCCGACAAGCCTGGGGAAGTTCAGCTAGTGATGCGGTACTGTATAAGAGACGAAGCATTGGTGTGCCGTCCAGGAAAATACGTTCTACCGCATAGGCGGTGTCCGCCTGGGAGCCATACCACCAGTCGTTTATCACGAGAAGATGCGATGCCCAATAATATGCCTGGACATCGGCCGCGGCGATCCCGCCGCAATACGTAGATTGGATACACGTGGCTAGTGCCACCCGAACCGCACCTCCCCCCCAGAGAAACCTATTCAACAACGCATTGATTTGACAAAACCACGACGGGGGAATCGGAAAGGGGTAGTTTTGCAACCGATACAGCAGGCGCGGCAGAGATACCATTTTGAATATGGCGGATCTGCCGTATAACGAGAGGGGGAGTTGAGACCAGACCGTCGTCTCGTCCCGAACTGTAGGAAGCAGTGGGGCAATATTACGGGTCCAAGCTTCGGTAGGGCAACGTGTGATATGCACCCCGAGATACCGAAAACTCGCCTCTGCAATGATCAGCTGCGAGGCCCAGGCCTGAGATCGCTGGTCTCCGCAAATAGGAAACAGAGTGGACTTAGACGGATTAGCATATAGTCCGGAGGTTTCCCCGAAAATCCGTAGGATCTGCAGCACCCGTGGCCCGGATACCCAAGGATCCGACATAAAGAACAAGGCATCATCCGCATAAAGCGCGATCCTGTCGGAGCATTCCGGAGACCAGGCCAGACCTCGTAGAACTGAGTCTCGACGGACCCATGTGGCTAATGGCTCCATGGCCAGCGCGAACAGGAGCGGGGAGAGCGGGCAGCCCTGCCTGGTGCCTCTACGGATAGGGAAGGGGCCGACCGGTGGCCCGCCACACGAACCGATGCTGTGAGGTCGGTGTAAAGTAGCTTCACATACGTCCTAAAGCGGGGACCGAAATTGACCACCTCCAAGAGTTTAAAGAGATATGACAAGCTCAATGTGTCGAACGCCTTGTCGATATCAGCCAGCAAGACCGCCGCGGGACGTTCCAAGCGGTGGGCCTCCACTACTGCATTGTAGGCGCGCCGGATATTATGCCTGGTGGACCGCTGTGGCATGAAACCAGACTGATCAGGGTGCACCAGATCTTGTATGCACGTACGGAGGCGGTCGGCCAGTACCTTCCCCAGCAGCTTGGGCTCAAAATTCATCAATGAAATGGGGCGGTAGGAGCCAGGGTCCTCTGGTGGGCGACCTGGTTTAAGGAACACCACGACCTCAGCATGTCTCCAATCCAGAGGGAGAATTTGCTGCTCTGCGGCAGCGTGAAGCACCTTGAGCAGATGGGGACCTAAAGTCGTAATGTGAAGCCGCAGAAAATCACTTGGGAACCCGTTGGGGCCCGGCGCCCGTCAAGGGTGAGTGTTGGAGAGTGCCGCCCGCAGCTCCTCCAAGGAGATGGGCTCATCCAAGGCAGCGCTCTGTTCGTCCGAAAGGCGACGAGGAGGGATGTCCACAAAGAAGGCATCCATGAGAGGTTCCTGGATTACCTCACGCTCCTCATATAATGTTGCATAGAACTCTGCAAAGGCCTGTACAACAGCCTCAGGGGAAGTGCATGCGGCCCCACCAGGAGACCGCAGGAGGGGTACCTGTGTCGGGGCTGCTCGAGCCTGACAGAGCCTATGCAGCACCTGACTGGATTTGTCACCCCACTGGTAAATCCTATGCTGGGTGGCTAGCCAGGCGTCTTTGGCGCAGTCGGTATGAACCTGGTGTAGCAGCTGCTGCACATGTAGAAGGTTTCGGCGGGCCGCAGGGTCCGAGCCCTCCACTACAAGGGATTGAAGATCTGCCTGTCTAGATTCCAGGTCTTGCACCTGGGCGAGGTGGCGGTGCTTTTCCCCGGTGCGATAACTTATGTCGGCCCCCCGGATCACGGGCTTAAACGCCTCCCATAGGATAACTGGAGACGAGCATGTATCTGAATTAAAACTAAAATAGTCAGCAATGGCATGGCTGAGCATCTCCCTGTAGTCCTCGTCGCGAAGTAGCCAAGGGGACATACGCCACCTATACGGTGCCCTGCCTGTCTGTAAACGAATCTTGAGTTGGATCGGCGAATGATCCGACAGTCCGCGAGGCATGAGGGAGGTATGTGCCACCCTGTGCAGATAACTACGCGGGAGAAAAAGATAATCCAGGCGTGATAGAGTAGGGTGTACTGACGACATATAGGAGTACCCAGCATCAGACGGGTGAAGGGCGCGCCATGTGTCCACCCAGCCTAGAGTGTGTGCTAGCGCAGCAAGTTTGGATGGAGCAGGGGATGCGTCAGGCTGTCGGGCGCGCCACCTAGACAGCGGCCCCATGATGTCATTCCAGTCTCCCCCTAATATCACAAGGCCACCCGGAAGATCTCCCCAGAGTTGGGTTAATTTGTCGATAAAGGTCTGACCCAGCGGTGGGGGGGCGTAAATGCTGCCAATTGTTAGCTGTTCGCCGGCCAATATACCGGAGACCACTGTATAGCGACCCCCCGGGTCCAGCCATTGTCGCGTGACCAGAAACGGCACTCTGCGATGTATAAGTATGGCCGTGCCCCGCGCCCCGCGAGTAAAGCGGGAGTGATACACTGCCGCGTAGCCATAGCGGGCTAGGCATGGGGCTTTGGTGCCAAGCAGATGTGTCTCCTGAAGCAAAAGAATATCTGCCGCATAGCATTTAGCCTGTTGTAGAACAGCTCCCCGTTTGACTTTGTTTAGCAATCCACGTACATTCCAGGCAATAATATTCAGCATTCCCGGTAAGGGATCACCTGTCGTGCGAGTCGTGTCTTGATCCCCTGAGAATAAAGGACGACCAGTGCGTGCGTTATTGGGCAATAAAATGTGTGTGTGGTGCGGAAGCAAGGAACAAATACAAAACTAACTCAAGAACATTTCCCTCTCCCCCCTCCACCCCCATACTACCAAGAACTCGGAGTATCTGTCGCGGTAGAATCCCTCCCCTGGTCCCCAACATGACGACCCAAGTGGTTTCTCCAATGGATCCCACCCTCCCAACTTACCCAACATCACCCAAAACGTGAGAGGCGTGCCTCGTCCAGCCCCCTCTAAGGCCAATAGTGGGATCCCCTTCAGTTGTAGCCAGAACACATTCTTGTAAGATTAACCCCCATTGATCCCAGCCCATCCCCAGGCGGTGAACTATACCAAACCGAGGATCGCCCGCCCGAAAGTGCCTCATTCATCTAACATCCCCTGAAACAAAGGACGTGCCATGTCCAGTTCGCATCCAGGCTAGTGGCATCGATTCAGCCGAGTGTAACCAAGACAGTCCCATGGAAGACTAACTCCAAGGAACCCGACCCAACCCTGAGAGTCAAACAATAAAATACAGAATCAACTTGCCCAATAGTCTCAGTCAGCAGTGCCCGGTGGCCCCTGGGTGCGCCAATTAGAGCAGGACCGGTTGCGTTTCGATGTCGTGGCTCTACCCTGGCGACCACTCCGATGCGAGCCCTGGGAAGAGTCAGAGTCCAACGGGGGCGGTGAATGAGGCTTGAGGGAACGTCGCTCGTCAGTCCAGGCGAAGACTTCCTCCGGTGTCTCGAAGAAGAACGTTTTCGCCTTGTACATCACCTTCAGCCGAGCTGGGAACAACAGAGCGTAGGACAAATTGAGGTCGCGTAAGCGTCTCTTGGCCGCCACAAAGGACTGTCGTTGTTGCTGCACCATCCTTGTATAATCGGGAAAAACCATGATGGGATGAGAGTCGAAGACCATCTTGTCTTTATGTAGCCTGGCGTAGCGAAGGATAGCGTCCCGGTCGGCATAGTTAAGAAGGCGGGCAATCACCGGCCGCGGGCGCTCCCCCGGCGGCGGCTTTCTAGCCAGGGCTCGGTGGGCCCTCTCGACCACAAAGCATGAGCACCTGTGTTCTGGGGGCAGGAGAGCAGTGAGCCAGCCGGAGATGAAAGTATCCATTGATGCCCCCTCACAGCCCTCCGGAAAGCCAATTAGGCGGATATTATTGCGGCGGGTTCGTCCCTCGGCATCTTCGACCCGGGCGGCCAACTCCTGTGAGTGTTTGGTTAATTTATCCACTTTCAGCTGAAGTGCAGCTACGGAGTCCTCGACGGTAGACACCCTGGTCTCAGTTTCAGTAATGCGGTCAACCGCCTTCTGCAGATCTTGTCGGAGAAAGTACACCTCCGTGCCCACAGCCCCGATCTGGGCCTCGAGGGCAGTCCGCGACTGGTGGATCGCCTCCAGCAGCTTCGCCGTGTCGGACGACAGACCCTCGACGGTCTCCCCCCCGGGAGGGTTGGCGGCGGTGGTGTAGCGGTCCATTGTAGGCTGCTTGGGGGCTGATGCCCCTGGCTTGTCTTTGCCCATGGGGATCGATATCAGCCTGTCACAGTGCCCCACTAGGTCGGCCCCCGGTAACCGATGAAATGCGTGGCAGTGGAGGGTAGTAGTTGTCCACAAAAGGCAGCCCCTCGCCGGGCCCAACCGCAGGGCACCGCTCCAGAGGCCACGTGTTGCGATCGCCTTGTCTCCAATAGCCACCCGGGGGTTCCCCAGCCGACACTCCGCCAACAGAGCAGGCCCGCCACCCCGGCGGCCTCAGAGTCACCAGGCCGGACGTCTGCGAGGAGTGAAGGCCCACCTCCGGCAGCACGGCCCAGCCCTGCCGAGCACCAAGGATCCAGCCGCCACAGGGCCACCAGCTATCGGTCCGTCACGGAGCCCACTCTCCCATGCACTGCACCACCCAGGCTGGCGGATGACGGTCTCCTCACCAGCGCAGCGTCAAGGCTCCAGACGTCCCCAGCAGCGTCGCCGCAGCACCTTCAGCAGCCGGGTCATAGGCCGCCCTCCGCCTCGCCTACGGACGAATTGCCCCGCCAGCTGAGAAACACCCAGGTCCCCGCTGGGTGGGCGGGCTGCCCCCGCAGCGCCAGCCAACGATGCGTCGACTCAGAGCCGGCGATTCCAGCCCAGGCCGCGCCGGGCCGCGATGAAGGAGATGGGGGGGGGGGGAGGGCGCCCCACGAGAGTATCACTGCGAGGGGCCCCGTCGCCTTACCCCCGCTGAATATTCGTGGGGCAGCTCCGAGACGTCACGACTCGCCGCCCCGGCACAGGCAACTGCCACCGAAGCCCTCCAGCCACTAGGCCCACCGCAGCCGCCGGCTCAAGTGCTCCGCCCGCCGCCGGCAGCGGCGCGGCCTCCGCCGATCAAAGGGCCGGCCGCAGCGGATCCGATCTCCGGAGGTCGGGAAACTCCACCCGGAGGACCGCAGCGGGAGCTCTAGCAAGCGACCCTCGAGAGAGGCGCTGGGGGTCAAGGATGTTGCAGGATTACGGGCCAAAAAGGGAGCGGACTGCGGAGCTCTAGCAGGACGCGTCCGCCATGTTCAGCTCCCAGGCCACGCCTGAATGCGTGGTTTTAAATAAGGTTCTTTGTGGATGAGCAAAGATGTGCCATTTGGAAACTCTGATATCATTGAGACTAAATCATGTGCTGCCACAGCCCTTCATCAGGGCTTTCTTTTAAGTTTCAAAAGAAAGTTTATTGGGAATGCAATGAGAAAATAGCATCAGGTAACAAGTAATATAGCATCAAAAGAAATAATACTTAACATATATTATCAGTGACATCTGGGCAAGTGAATACAAACAACGGATCAGTAACTAAAAAAAAATTTTTTTAAAAATAAGCATGTAAATATAATAAGGGTACATATAGTAGGCAGGGATTACCATTAAACAAATTAAGGGGGTTTAGAAACTTCCTGAATAGATGGTTTTGGGACAAAGAAACTTTTAGCACTGTTATCTAAAAACAACGTAACCGGGGACCACAAAAGTAATCGTTTTTGCTTCAAGGACATGGGAAAAACAAAAGTAGTGTCGAGTCTATGATTATGACAAACAGAGTACCACCAAGCCAAGTACGAAAGTTTAGAGGTGTCCTTCCAGTTTTTTGTGATTTGCTGAAAAGCAACAGCAATTAATAAATCGATAATTTGCGTTTGTGATTTTGGTTTATTCCAACTATTAGAAAGACTACCCAGAAAAACATTAGCAAATGACAGGGCAGCATCAGTCTTAAATATAGTGTTAATTTGGGACCAGACTGCTTTCCAGAACTGCAGAACTTGTGGGCATGAAAAGAGTAAATGTTGAAGATCTGCTCATGGTGATGCACAAGACCAACATAAGTCTGGGATATCAGAATGCATTTTGTGCAGAGAAATTGGTGTTAATAGCAATCTATTATAAATAAAAAAGAGAGTTTGCGTGGTGCTAGCGGCTCTAGAAGACTTCCTCATTTTCGTCCAAATCTTATCCCAAATAGATATGGGCCATTGTATATCTAAATCGGATTCCCAGGAAAGTTCAACCTTAGTCTTGGACCTTGGTAAAAGTGTAGACAGTAAACAAGTGTAAAGGTTAGAAGCCTTCGACGAGTTGGAGATGAGATTAGACCATGCGTGATCCAATGGTAAGGAAGCCTGAGGCAAGGAGTGAAAATGTGAATAGGAATTTAGTATAGCAGTACGTAGGAGTAGAAACTTATGTAAAAATGATAATGGTAATTGGAAAAGAGATTGTGCTTTTGAGAAGGTAAGAAAAGTGTTATTTTCAAATAAATGATGTACCCATATAATGCCCTTATTCCTCCAAGTTCTCCAATGAATTGGTTTCCCCTTAATGCAGATGAATTTATTGTGCCATATGGAGGAGTTGATAAATGTATGTAAGTCATGTGGTTCGACATGGAGGAGTCTATTCAGGATGCTACATGAATATTTAATGATGGGCGTATGTAGATTCTGCGGTTTCCTTGTAAAGGATAAGTATTCTTGGAAAGAAAACGGGGAAAGGAAGGAGCCCTCTAGGTCAACCCAAAGAGGTCGATCAGGCGACGGGAACGACACCCACTTGGATAATTGTTTCAAAGAGAATGCTTTGTGATACTTAGGAAAATCAGGGAAGCGGACACCTCCTTCAGATTTCGGACGCGACAATTTTAATAAGGACATTCTTGGTTTTTTATTTAACCATAGGAATGAAATAAGAATGGAGTTAATTTTATGGAACCATATTGTGGGAACCGGCATTGGTAAATTAGAGAGAAGATAAAGAATTCTAGGCGTCAACATCATTTTAATGGTGTCTAGACGACCCCACCATGAGAGATATAACGGGTGCCATTTGGTCGTGAGAGAAGTAAGCTTTTCAATGCATTTATTAAAATTAAGAGGAATTGATGACTTGAGGGAAGGGTGCACCATATGCCAAGGTATTTGATATGGAGGGGGCTCCAAGTAAAATTAGACAAGGAGAAATCGTCTTTAAAAGTGTATTTGGATAGAGGCAGAATTTCGCACTTGTCATTATTTAATTTATACCCTGAGACTAAAGAATATGAATTAACTTCATTCAGAAAGGCCGGTAAGGAAGTACTAGGTTGGGAGAGAAATAAAAGCACATCGTCGGCATAAGCAGCTAATTTGATCTGAAGCGATTTAGAGGAGTAGCCCGTAATAGATTTATTCTGTCGTATTTTAGACAAAAAAGGTTCCAAGGCTAAGTTAAAAAGAAAAGGAGATAAAGGACAGCCTTGTCTCACTCCTCTATGTAAAGTAAAATAAGGAGATGTGAGACCATTGGCAAAAATAGCGGCTTTGAGACTTGAATATAACAAAGAGATTAAGGAGATGATTTTTGGACCAAAACCATACCATTTTAATGTCTGAAAAATGAAAGGCCAAGAAACTCTATCAAAAGCCTTCTCGGCATCTAGGGCTATGGCAGCAAGGGGTTCTGTAAGATTTGGCGACTTGGAAATAATGTCAAAGAACAAGCGGGTATTATCATTGATAGAACGCCCTTTAACAAAACCCGATTGTTCCCTACCTAAGAGGTGAGGCAGAAACGATTCCAATCTAAGAGCTAGTGATTTCGAAAAGATTTTATAATCTATGTTAACTAGGGATATAGGTCTATAATTTTTGCAAAAGTGTAAATCCTTCCCCTCCTTTGGGATAAGACATATTAAGGCTTCTAGAAAAGTACCAGAGGAGTTACCAGAAGAAAGAAAAGAGGTCATCAGGGCTTTCTTGACTACTCATGTTATATCCGTACAAAAAACTCAATATAAATGATATGTTTAAGATAAAAAATTAGAGCTATCTTGATAGTTCAAATCGAGACTGTAAAACTGCAATTTCTATCAACCACATTTGTTGATATATTGTGGAAACCGGCCCCCACCCTTCAAGCCCACCGGGGAAACGCCCGGTGCCCGATATGGCCAGTCCAGCCCTGCCAGCCAGTTTGAGTCGTGTTGCGGCTGGGTGAAGGACTTGCGTCGGGGACCTTCTGTGGTTTGATAAGGCAATCGTTAACCTTCTTCCAATCGAGTTCCAAGCAAAGGTGCCCCCTAGCCCTGCAAGTGGTTATGTTTGAAAACAATATTTAGAGGGTTTATGTTCTGAGCCCAGAGACTGTTATACACTGCTGAAGACCACGCACCCACAATTTGGGTGGGGCGGAGCAGGGTGCAGTGTCTGCCCCACATCCAGGCTCAGCACCCACAGCCTCCTACACATGCCAAAAGCCATCCGGAGCTAGCCAGGCACTGCACCCAGTGCTTGCTCTGTGCTGTCAAGGAATGTGCACAGTTGGTGTCGCATGGGGGGGCAGGCAGCAGTGTATCATTAAAACAATTCAGGGAAACGCTTTGTGAAATGGAAGTTAGGGAAACCTTTGTTCATAACAAATTGCGGTTTGTTTGGAAAAAGCTCAGAATGTCCTTAAAAATGTAGAGTTAAAATGACATTGAGAATACAAAACAACACCTTAACAATGCTGATATCCTCCTGTTGTGAGAAGCTGGGCAAGTGTCATGAGCTCACAATTGATATTACTGATAACATCTCAAACCACATCATTGATGACATCACAAATTATATCATTGATGGCATCACTGATGAGATATCATCTGAAATGAGCAATGAGTAGGGTTAGAGTGGTAACGGGATGGGAGCAGAGTAACCCCAGTGTCCACAGGCTGTGAGTAGTGGTTTCTGTGCAATTGCAATTTGGTGCGTTGTGGAAAAAACAAAAGTTAAACCAGTTAGTTGTGCGCAGCCAAAGGCCATGCAGAACTTCCTCAGAACTTGGCCAGACCAGAAAGCGGCGCACAGTGGGTTATGTGTAGTCATGGATTTAGGAGTCATTGCCATAAACAATAATAAAACCCCTGCGCATGACTGAAGGCTGCGCACATCTTTCCCAGATACGTTGCGTCCCAGACAAGCTGCACATGACTGAAGGCTGTGTGCAGACGGTTTGGGAAGAAAATGGAAATAAGACGATGCACTGAGTGTGGCAGAGGAATGCAGTTAAGAGGCTAGGTGCTTTCTGGTCTCACAATTTTGGTAGTGTCATATCAGCAATTGCCCCCCAGCATTACCTGCAAACAGTGTTACTTCATGTTTAGTTCCTTAGCTTGCAATATTCAACCAACTCATGTACTCTATTGTCATGCTCATATTTGGGGTCTCGCAATTACCCATGTGCATACAGTGGTGACAACCATAACTTCCACTAACAAAAATATGTACACTGAATTGTTGCTTTTTAATGTTGTACTTTGTGAGATGCTCAACTCCACCATCTCACAAAGGAACAGGTAATGACAGCTTATATCTCCCTGAGCTGTTCTCCTCTCAAACGCAAGCACTCACTCAACAAGCACTGACAACAAATCCACACAGAGAGACTCTTTGGTGGTCCGTAAAATAACTCGACAAACGTATTTCACAATTTATTTTAACAGAATAGAATTTCACATTCACAGAATCGAATTTCAAAGTCTAGAGGAAGTCTCATTAATCCAGATCTGGAGTACCTATAATCAAATCTATTCCAATTGTTTCATATGAGGAAATATAAGGCTGCAATGTATCCTAGAAACGAGACAGGAATACTAAATGCAAATAATGTATGTGCCAGTTTAAAGATCATAAAAATTAAAATGCCCCTCTATCTCTAACAAAATGGAACATTGCATAGAAAGAATTACTTGGAATTTCTAATTTCGTGAAGCTATATAATAGTCCTATACCTTTCAAACTTCAGAAACAATACTGTGCAAAACAATGGATTCACATCAAGCGGATGAATGAACATAGGTATGTTTGCTGTTACTTGTTACCAAACCGATAGTGTAACATGTAAAAAGATTGCATGGAATATGATCCTGTATATGTTCCTCTTTAAAAAAACGAGGAAAAGTGATAGGGCTTTACATGTTTGTGCAGTGTCAGTACTCAAACTGAAAATTAAATATTAGTTTAAAAGATCTCTTCTGTGCCTGACCATATTCGCTTGAATTTTAAGCAGATTTGTTTAATCCCACTTCCCCAAATGAATCTGATAGTTTGAAGTTGTACACTAACATAGTAAAATTGGGTAAATTTACTACCTATGTTGCTGCTGTAACTATAATTCGAGATGTTTGTCTTAAACTAAGAATAAGGTGAAATTTATGATTATATAAATTGTGGTGAGTAAAACTTATCAAATGAAACTAAATTGTGTTGAGTTTATTCTCCACTAAAGTAATCCGAATCTTGGATTCTGTAGACCAACATCAGGAAAATAATAGATGTGTTTTCTGCCCTGTATACGCTGCCCAATGACCTCAGAAAACAGCCCTTTCTATCCCAGAAGCAAAACATTACCAGGAACCACAACAGGGAATTCGGAGGCTACCCAATTTGAAAATATGTGGGATTTGTCTGCTTAGATAGTACATATGAGTGTTCCTAGTATATACATACAGCAGGTCCCATTATACTCTCTTAACCCCAGTTAGTCTATGGACACAATAGTCTCAGATTATTGAGCTAAAGCTTATTTTGACCAGTTCCCATGTGCATGTCCTGGTTGGTTGTTGTAACCCTTTAAAATTGAGAATTAAATAATCCATGGTTTATCTAGCCTGTCTTTGGCATAGATCAGCTTCCCATAATGAAAGCTCACATAGCAATTTAAACTGGCACCTATCTTAACATTAGAAGACTGACATGACCTTCTAATGTCTTTTAGCACTTTATAGTGTGTTAGAAAATAGTAGTATTTTAATAGTCCTTATAAATTCAGCAAGTTAATTTGTTTTACTTTCATACACTAAATTGCTCTGAAATCCCAAAAATGGAGTTGCATTTAATGTAAGATCTGTGTAAAACAGGAATGCTTGCATTCTTTCTATTAAAAGAATGTCAAAATGTTGATAGATCTAATACTTTTAAAGTTGTTTCAAACATTTTATCAACTATAAATGATTTCCTTTAGTTTTTATCTGTGTGATGCTAAAGTGTATTAATGATACTTTTTCCACTACACTTTCTTGAGGTTACAGTAAGTTCAGCCTGGATTCAAGTGAACCACTAAGGTGATTTCTAAGGATTCCATTTGTCTACTGCACTTGCTCCATATTATGCAAATAGTTCGATTGAAGAGCTTTGTGTGGTACACATTATGTATTCCATAATCAGGTACCCACGTTCCTCTTCAAAAGGTTGTGCCACATCCCTGCTCAGTTGCAACAGCCTTCTTAAGCGAGAAAGTTTAGATGGCATGATACTGAAACCTTTATCTGGTTGCCAGCCTTTAGAAAGCTCCAATTTCTTAGATCTGTCTCACACCCTCTCACCGTCATGTCTTGTAACGTTTATCTGAAGATCCATCTTTCAAACTGCTTCCTAGGCACAGTCAACCAAGTCTCCTCTCATTGCCAGGGTGCAGCATTGGGTGTATGCTGAATTTTATATAAACCAAAATATCAATACCAGCAGCCCTCTTGGAAATGCCAGCTACTCATAGCGAGTTCTGCATGAAGGGCATAGCTGGACAAGCATAGTACCCTAACAACTGAACTTGTGTGAGAAAAATTGCACTTAGTCTTCTGCTGTGCCATTGGGCTTGGATGCCCTGCTCCACTGAGCCAGACTCCTACTGTAACAGGTGGCACTGAGCATGGCCTTCGCATGCCAAGAATGCTCTCAGAGCCTTGCATGACAGTTGTCATGCCCTTCAAGAAGTCTCCTTTCTTCCAGAGTTTGCTGGGTTTCACCTTCAGCCTTTGTAGCAACCACAGGGCGCAGTGCAAGAACATGGCCTAATTTTAAAACCCTTCCCTCCTTTTACAGAACCTATTGGGTATGTCTTGTAGGCTCTGCAATCAGAGTAGAGCTCTCAGACCCGCTAGGTGTTGGCTTGGTGTGTTGCCAGGGGGATTAGGGGACATGTCCTTTGCCCCCAAGTCCCTCCCCCTTCTGAGTCCAGCTGACCCCAGGGCATGTATATTGTTCTTTCCCTGAGCCCAGTCCCCGCCCTATAACTCATTGAGCATGACCACTAGCCATCCCATCCGGTTCTAAGGGCAGGAGGTAGGAAATGGCCTTTCAACGAGGTGTGCCCCTTGTCCTCATATCGGCAGAGCCTGTAGTCGCAGCACTAAGCTGTGCCCAGCAATTCCCAGACACAGGCTGCCACAGTAAGCCACACCGTTGTCAAGTGCTCCAGAGCCATGTCTTTGTTTTCTCTTTCCTCCTGCATAATTGACGGATTCGGTGGCATGCTATACTTTAATCAGTCGATATAAGTAACAAAAGGAATTATGAATACCAAGCTTTATGTAAATAATGTGCTTAATTAAAGTGGTATCATTTCAACAGAGCAACACGGTTGTGCTTTGCACGTGAGGAACATAATGACTTGTAACAACTATTACTGGTTCACATGCAGAACACCATTCATTAAACAGTCCTGCTAACGTGATAGTATTGGAGGAGTCAGGACCACTGCAGTTTCAAAGTAGTGTACATCATCCCCAAGACCTCTTCCAATGTCACCCGCAGAACGCCTGGGGGTCTGTATGTGTGTTGCATAGGAAATGGTGACGTGATTTTGGCAAAAGATTGTATTGTAATTGCATTTATATATCACTTACTACCCCTGACAAGGCGTCGAAGTGCTTTTTCAGCGAGTAGCACGCTACTCCGGAACCCATAAAGGATTAGTGTTGGATTAGTATGGTGAAGATGCACCCTGCAGTGGAATAGTTCTTTGTGCATATGAATAAATCTGCTTTGAAAGATGTACTTCATAATTATCACACTTTGTGAAGAAATTATGGTCTAAAAAAATTCGTTATCTCCTGCCAATCTTCACACCAACTGGTTAGGGGGAAAATCGCACAGTTCATGGCTAGCAGAAAAGGTGTTCTTCAGTTTGAGGCTAAATTTACCGAGAGTCAACTAAGTCACTTAAATGTCCATCATTTAATGGCACTTGCATAAAGAAATAATTGTCACTGGAAAGAGGCGCATTTGATTGTTACTACATTTAATTAGTTCATGCTGACCAGCCCCCTGCAGCGCATTCTCGCTAAAGTGGTATGATTTCCTCACGTTCGTTTCATCACGTTTTCTATTTCCTATAATTAAAGTGCGCTACGAAGTTGAATCCTTAAGCAACATACATTATCAATTTATCAAAATAGCAAAATATGTGATTTACAAAAATGACAACTCGTATGCATTTAATCTATATTTCATAGAATATACTTTGCAGTTTCTTAGCTTCCTGCTGTGAGTGTTAAGAAGGAGGCTTTGTAGAGAAATCCATTAATGAAGGGAACTCTATGGATTACATACTTGGCAGGCACTTCATATTTCTCTGCTGTATCAAAATGTACTCAGCTTGGGAGAAATCAGATGCTATTTCTTGTTTATACTTTGCTAGACGTAATTTCTGATCATAATCCATGTTTCAGTCAGTATTACTGAAAACCCACTGGTAGAGAGATCAAAATATTTTTTACACACCTTTGTAAACTGGTACATTGTCACCTTATGTTCAATTCAGAGCACCACATAATTAGGTTAATAAAAAAAAACCAGGAGAACTTAGTAACGTAGGTAAGAGAACCTTTGGGCAGGTAGAGGCTAGCTAGATGCTATGTATTGTTTGGTACCGCTCTTCTTCTGTTACTCCTGCGAGTGTGTCACTATCAATGACTGTGTTAAGTCCTCTCTGATTGGGTTGCAGGAGAGGGGGAATTTTCTGTAGTAAGAATGGCTGGAAGTTGAGGGCTTTGCCCGCTGCCATAGAGACTGTCAGCATTATTTTTGATTAACAGAAAAAAACACAAAAAGGGGATTTAGTTCAGCAAAGAAAAACTGTGGTCCTGATACAAAGTGTTTTTTCCTCGCTCTACGTAGGTTACATTGCAGGTTTTATATTTCTCAGGTAGTCATTGCTGTACATGGTAGAATGAGATAGGAAAAATCGATATTGAATGGCTTGTCCAAAGAATTGCAGGTCTTCTGATCCTTGAGAGTAATGGCCCTCTGGTGGATAGGCCAATAAGTTTCTGTCGGCAGAGTCAAGCAAGGTTCACCTAGTGGAGTCTCAGTGGTTGCCCTACCTCTAAAAAATGTACGGCAAGTATGAATTGAGAAGAGTCGGCCAACCATTGGTTTGCAACAGATATCCCTCTGCCACCAGCCTCCACATGCCCCACTAATTTCTTTTTGGCAAAATGCCATTGTCCATCATATTTTATATCCCTTTGAATTCTAGGAGCATGAGTTTGTCTAGTCAGGGTGCAGGGTATTCAATTATATTGGTTTAGGTGGCTTTCAGTTCCTGTTGGTGGTCTTAATCCAGACTGTTGAACATGAAGGACAACATTTTGCACAGCTTGTTCCTGTGGTGGTTTTGTTGACTGTTTTTCAAAAGTTTACAGTTGAAAGTAGATTTGAAATTGGCCAATGTTGTCCTAGGGAGAAAGGTTCTGTGACTTTGGCTTTCTTTTTGAAGACTTGCATCTTGTCTTTGACTATAGGCTCACTTTGTTTATAAAATGTAATTGCTAGAGCTAAAGTGCCATGCAGAGTGTTAGAATATATGACGCTTGCTATGAAAGGTCTTTCCTTTACTCTAGTTTTTTATTGATTGTGGGTGAAAGCACAAACAGCTCAGTGGGTTTGACGTAGGTTACTGAGCATCATAACCCCAGTCCCAATGCGAAGTCATCCAAAATCTTGCCACCAGAAGTCATATTTGACGTTCTTAGGGTGCTAATGTCTCCTTCCCAGAGGTAGAGATGCTTGGGGTCCAATCCAGTTATGAGGTAGTTGGTGTCAGAGGGAAATGGACTCTGTTTGAGGCTGAATAGTTACATATTAAGTTTGAAGTTACTGCGGGTGGGATAGTCTTCATTGTCCTCAATCTAGAACTGACCGTTCGCATGCATCGTTTTCAGTTGATGTTGGCATCCATGGGACCATGGGAAAGTGCTGGACCTGCCAAATTACCATTGCTGACGGGATACTGGAATATATTGTTATAGTGTAACTGCGAGTTCAAATAGTAATGAGCAGTAATAACTACAGTGATGTCCTCGAATTCTCTCTGTCTGCAAAGCACCATGCTCCTGGTACTACTGGCAGGAGTTCTGCCCTGAAACAAGGTGCACGTAGGCTTTGTTCCACTGTGCCTTCCTTCTTTATCTCCCTACTTGTGGGCTTGATCCTATCTATAATCATCAATCCAACCTCTTCTCCTGCCAGATATATTGCCAGTGCTTCTTTTGAAGATCCTATGATTGGTCCTTGCAGATGGGAATAGGGCGAGAGGCACCACTATATGTAGTATTCTGTCCCTGGCAAACATTGTTCTGGACTGGTATAAACACAGCCTCTCCTTGAATTCACATGATGTACCATTTACTGGCTCACTTTTAAGAATATCTATCCTCTTGGTGGGACTCTGATGGTAAGCAATAGCCAACCCATTGGCAAGCTCCCTTTAAAACTCAAGAATTCTTCCAATAGAATGCAACTTCCAGACTTTCTGCTTTCTTTCCATGATTTCTTCCTCCTTCCTAGGCTTTGCAGAGCAGAGTGAATTGGGCTGGCACCAAATGGTGAGCAGAAATAGGTCCTTTGAATTTCAGAGCTATGAGTTAAATAAATATGAGTTACGCCACCAGCAATTGAGTGTCCTTCCTCTTCTGTACTCATTTAAGTGATACAAAGATTGTAAGCCTATACTAGCAGAGTCCTTGTGGTACTCTTCTCTGTGCTCAGATCAGTGTGCGTTCACAGCACCATGCAGGCTCTGGCTAACTCTTAGGTTACCAGCGTGGTTTTCTTTTTCGCACTGACAGGGTTCAGCCCTGGGCAGGTTTAGTTTTGAATAACTGTGTGTGCACATGAACTGGTGGCGGGCTACATGGTGCAATAATTTCTCAGTTGAGTTATGTGTATGTTCAAGGGTTGCATGACTCTCTTCTCCGTTAACAGTGTTGTTGTTTCGTTGCAGGGGTGGTTCAGCCCTGGCCAGGTCTTTGTGTTGGACGAGTACTGTGCCAGGTACGGAGTGCGCGGCTGCCACCGGCACCTCTCCTACCTCACCGAACTGATTGAGCATGCAGAGAGCGGTGCCGTCATAGACCCCACCCTGCTACACTACAGCTTCGCCTTCTGCGCCTCACACGTTCATGGCAACAGGTAACACTTCATAGATTGAAACACGCCACCATCACAGGCATTCCATCATCAGTAGCGCCATCGGCCCTGGTACAAGAAAGGCAAATAGCCCTTTGACTGCTGTTAGCTTAGTAAAATGCATCATGTTCAGGCTTCAATGAACGCCGCTGCCACTGCAGCTGATACACCAGTGGTAGCTTCGCCCCTGTGTGCCACCTGCTCTATGGGCTTCCGTTATGGGCTCGGACAACTATTCCATTTATGGTCACTACACCCAGCAATGTAGTGTCTGGGATCACTCCTGTTCAGAAGATTAGGGTGGAAGGTTGTCAAGTCACTCGATGTGAAATCTCTCCTCTAGACTGTGTTCCATCATGACAAGTGTCATTAGAAGGCTTTGATGCCACAGTTTAAATACTAAGAATGATGTGGGACATGGGGACATTTTAACTCCATTATAGAGATCTGTAAGGCAATTAATTTCAATCTGAGGCTCTCATTACTATCGATTTATTTTTCTTCCCATAGTTCCCGGTGCTTCCGGGGCGAGACAATCAGGCCCACTAGCACCGGTCCTCAAATGTTTGGGCCCAGACACTTTTCCAGGCTGCACCGCTGTGGGCAGCGGCTCAGCTAGGCCCCTGCCCGACCCCTGTAGAAGTACTTGGGCAGCAGACAAACCTGCTCCAGACTGGCTGAAGCCTGTCCTCACAGGGCATGTACAAAATTATGCCCAATAATTTTATTTACAACATTAATTTAGTGAGAAAACTACATGCTGTATAAGAAAGAACAAAAAGACCTACCCTAAAACAGTGTAAAGTATATAGTGCACATTTCAGATATATTGTGAAGTAAATCAATTTAAAAGATAATTTATCACTCACTGTTAATTGTGCATAACATACTGTAATGTATGGGTGTCTCCCTTTTAGATCCCACTAAATGATCTGGATGTTAAAGTTAATTAAAATCGCTTTTAAATTTTATTGTTAACTTCTTAGGCACCTTAAGCCCCTTCCTCGGACTAGGCTGCTTCATGGCGGTAGCAGAAATATCAAAGGACAACGCTTCTAGGCGCAACGCAGCAATGTGTCATGCCTTATATGATTGGACAGCACATGGTTATATTCTTCAACAACTTGATTACAAGGTTCGGAGTAAGAACAACCCTGTGGGGAATCCAATTTCACTTGATTAATACTATTTAGTAGCTCTATTAAAAGACGTTTCAAAGTAACATGTAGGATGTCAATTTGTGCTTCCCAGAGCGGGTTAGTAATTACAGGGGGCACCATAGAGCTGTATAAATGAGCGAGTTCAGGATCCCTAACAACTGGCACATTAAGTATTCAGTCTGCAACAGAAAGTGGGATCACTTAACCCCTGAGCTGCTGAGGCTTCCTCCCCCATTCTGAGCATTTCTTTTGCTTCTGGGTGCACTTCATGCTTATGCGTTCATAACTTGTTTCTTCAGCGGGGGTCTAGGCTAAATTTACATCTTTTTTCCCACATGTTGCAGATTCTAAAGGTACCCAGGATTTGTTTGATTCTCTGAGCGCAGCCAAGAATATATGGCAAAATGTTTTCTTTCTTGGAAAAAATGAAATAAGTGTTATGGGATAAAGTGCATGTTTTTGTAAAAAAATATATCAACAAAAGGTTTACTGTGCTAAAACTACTATCTTACCAGATTTCAGTAACAAGCAGAGCTGCATAAAACATTTTTTTACAGCAGATTTTTTATTTTTCTAAGCGGTAGTCCATTTTATCTATTTTATTATGGTTTTAATCCACTTGCAGTTTGGTGTGGAAAATCAGTACCCCACTCGTGTGGCCGGATCTCTCGCCTGCGACATGGACAGATCTAACCTGGGCCCATGTGATGACCACACTGACTCCTGTGGTCAGATTTTTATATGTTGCTGTTGCGGTCGATTGGCTCAAGCACACAAGTGGGGTGTTGTTTTTGTGGGGAGAAGTATGGGAACGCTGGGGGTAAAAATGTAGTAGATCCCAGCAGAATCAGGAACTTTTCCTTTTGAAAATGTGAGGAAAATGAATGATTATTGCGAACATTTGAGGTGAACACGGCATTCTGTGTAAGTGATGTAGCCGGTTCCATTCAAGCCGCACCAACTTGGATTCGCCTGCATCTCTAGGTTTCAGAGATGCCCAGAGAGTGTAGGGTTCCCTGGTTACCGGCTAACCCAGAGCCCAAATAATGAAGTCATTCACTATGCCAAGTGAGAGAAAATTGATATTTACCCCCTCTCTGCCAGCCCATATGTCAAAACTATGCCCTAAAGAATCAAAATTTCCTCTCGCTTGCCATGGGGTTGTGGATGCTCTAGGCCTTGGGGGGCAGGGGTAAGAAGGACCGTTGGAGATTAGTGGTAGGGATGCAGTCTAATGTCAGATCAGGCTGGCCCCCATCCCTTTATTTTTTTAAGAAAATATCCCTAGCATCCAGTGGTCTTTCTGCTCTCCCCAGGGGGCAGATTGGGGATAAATCCCTCAAACTCTTTTCTGGGGAGGATGGATGGTACAAAGAGACTGTTAGGGCTTTAGAGGCAGGGTAATGGTCCGATCTAGGTGGGCGCCCAAACATACCTAGGTGCAGTGATTTGTTTGCCCTCCTGTTGAGCAGACTGTGGTAAAACTCCCTAATCTGCTTTGATCCGGGGGTGGGGCGAAGAGGCAGAAAGACTGCTTTTGGGTATTATGGGGTGGTGCACAGCCCAATACCTGGACTGGCCATCCCCGCACCTGGTTTTTCTGACCATTTTTCCCTGGTGTCTTCTGGACTTTCTACACCCTCCATAGGATGTGGGGAGTTGGGCCGAACGACTTTTGGGCCCAATCTAGTGAGGGTACATGGCCTGATACCTTGATGGGCCCCAACCATTCTTTGTGTGTTTTTTGAACCATTTCTCCCTGGTGGGGTTTACGCCCCCTGGGGAGGTAGAAAGGCTGCAATGGGCGGGGTTGGAGGCATTGCTTGATGCCTGAGATGGCCATCCTTTCTTTTTTGACCATTTCCCCCGGTGTACAGTTAACATTCTGCCCCACCTAGGCAACAGATTGGGGTTAAATCCCTAGTCTGTCCTTGACAGGGGCAGAGAGACTGTTGGGCCTGTTCTAGGGTGAGGGCACAGCTTGATGCCCAAGCCCCATCCCTTTTTTTTTTTTTTACATTATTCCTGGTGTCTAATGGGCTTTTTGCCCCTGATGAGGGTCAGAAAGAATGCTATGGCTGTTATGAGATGAAGGCACAGACCAATGTGTGGAGGGGCCACCCACATCCCATCTGTTTTGCCCTTCTGTCTTTTAGGCTGTCTACCCCACAGGGGGCAGAAAGACTGTATGGCTTGATGCAATGGTGGGCCACACCACCACTTGTTTGCCCTCCAAAAAATCCCTGGTGTCTAATGGACCACTTGGCCATGCACAGGTGGCCACACACCCTAAAAATCATTTCTCTGATATCTAGAGGGTGGATCCGTTCTTGGGAATGAAGGTCCCTAGGCAATTCTCAAGCATGGTTCCAATTTGGAGGTGGGATGGGCCCCTTTCCAGCTGTACCTCTTGCGCACAAATTGGTGCTTGGAGGCGGAGTTATGCCTCCGCGCACTGTTCAAAATTAAAGCATACCACATCGAATGTCACCGCCTGCTTTCAGTTTCTTCACTGTGACGTCAGCATGCTGCACATCACAGTAAACAAAAACAAAAAACTTGGAACACAAGGAAAAAAATGTCATCACATCCTAACTTTGCTTTTTGTTTAAAGAAAATTCTTCTGGTGCTTGCACCAAAAGGATCTTCATATGCACTGCTGTGGATGAACTGCTCATGTCCATCACACTGAGAATGTACTGCGGCGGATGTGAATAGCTCACCCACTGCAGTAAAGCAGTTAAGTATCTCTGATTCTCTGGGTAAAGGTGGGAGAGGTAGTCCAAGGCTTAATTCAAGGGAATGTGTGGGTGGGGGGCTGAGTCTATGTACTGTACAACTTAGCAAACCAAGCAACCATAAAGTATAAATGTACATCCACGGGCTGTGTCTACAAAACACTTTTAACCATAATGCTTATTTTGTATCTGACATGTACTTAGAGTATAAATAGATTGTACGCAAATACAATGCTAAACAATATCAAACAGATTTCTCAGTATGCAGTATTGATATGAGTTAGAACTGTTACTATGAAATTGGCAATCTCAAGGTAGAGCACTGCACACAAGCTGAGCTTTTATTAAACATAATTTAGTGTCAATGGCAGGCCCCAGGCCAAATGCTTAATACTATGAATGTGAGTCTATACAGTTTGCAAACCTTTGAATGTACTGAGAAAAACCTGCAAGCAAAAGGCAAGGGTCAATGCAATGCAACAATGCTACACCACCTGGAGTTTGCAAATGACTTCGGCTCACAAACCTCTGCAGGTACGTATACCTTTTGATAAAATGGAGGCAAGTGATATCTTCTGACCAAAATAGGAGACTCTGTAATGTAATGTAAAAGGATTTGTAGAGTGCAGACTAATCACCAGTGAGGGTCTCTAGGTCCTAAGCAGGTGCGTAAGGTAAGGAGCATCAGTCAAAGACTCAGATCTTCAGTTTCTTGCGAAATGTTGTGAGTGTGGTAGCTGTTCTGATGTCTTGGGGGAGGGAGCTCCAAGTCTTTGCTGCTAGATAGGTGAATGAGTGGCCTCCTTCCCTGCTTCTGTGACTGCATGAAATGTGTGCGAGTGACAGCGAGGCAGATCAGAGGTTGCAGGTCGGCTGGTGAAAGTGCAGACAGCGGTTGAGGTAGGCGGGTCTATTCTAATGCAGCACTTTGTAGGCAAGGATGAGTATCTTGAAGTGGCAGTGTTTCTGGACGGGGAGCCAGTGGAGTTACCGGAGATGAGGTGTGATGTGGGTGAGGTAGGGTAGGATGAGAACCAGTCTTGCGGTTGCATTTTGGATGGTTTGGAGCTTGTGTGTGAGGTGGTCGAGTACTCTGTAGTAGAGGGTGTTCCCGTAGTCTAACCTACTCATGATCAAAGCCTGAGTGGCGGTTTTTCTCGTGTCCATAGGGAGCTACTTGAAGATCTTTCTGAGCATGCAGAGGATGTTGAAGCAGGCGGATATGACGGCATTGATTTTGATTCTCCTGGAGGGTACGATGTTCAAGACGATATCCAGGTTTTGAGCCCAGTTGGTGGGAGTCGGGGGGGGTCCCAATTCAGTGGGCCACCAGGTGGTGCCCCAGAAGAAGTTGTTGGGTCTGTAAATCAGGACTTCCATTTTCTCAGCTTTGAGTTTCTGGCAGTTGGAGCGCATCCAAGTGGCAACTCCTGTCATGTAGCATTTGAAGTTGATTTTGATTTTATTTGGGTATTCTGAGAGGGAGAGGATGAGTTGCCTGTCATCAGCGTACAAGATGATACAGAGTCTGTGGGAGCGGGTGATCTTCGCAAGGTAAATGTTGAAGAGGGTGGGACTGAGGGATGGCCCCTGTGGGACTCTGCAGATGACGTCCTTGGATTCCTGTGTCGTGGAGTCTGGTGATGAGTGTATGGTGGGAGAACATGTCGAAACCTGCAGAGAGGTAGTGCAGAATTTGGAGTGCGGAGTGTCCTTGGTCCACGATGGTGCGAATGTCATCTGTTGCAACGATGAGGGCCGTCTCAGTGCTATGGTTGCTGCGAAATCCTGATTGTGAGTTGTGAAGGAGTTTGTGTTGGTCGATGTAGTGGGAAATCTGGCTGTTGGTGGCTTTTTACAAGACTTTTCCGGGGCAGGGAAACAGAAGATGGGTTGATAGTTGCTCAGTGCATACGGGTCTGCTGATGGTTTCATGAGGAAAGGGGTGACATCTGTGTGTTTCCAGGCATCCGGGAATGTGGCTATGGTGATGGATGTGTTGATGATGGACTGTAGTACTGAGCTTATTGTGATGCTTCCAAAGTTGAAAAGGTGGTGTGGGCATGGATATGGGGGGGCACCTGAGCAGTTGGATTCAATGATTGTAGTGGTTTCTTTGGTGGTGAACGCTGCACCTCTTTAAGTTAAAGATATTTACAAATCAATTATTTAAAAAAAGGTATCTAGGCATTTAACAGTAGATACAATATCTACAGCAATATTTAAGGTGCTTGCGAGCAAAATGATTGTCTTGAAGTTCATTCACAGACATGTGGGTACTGTGGGCATACTCCACCCTCAGGTGCCAACTGGCACACAGGGCAAATGTCCAAAAAGACAGTAGGCTCACAGTGGACCACAGAGTCCTTGGTCCACTTATGTGGTAGCTGTAGTGTCTAGAAGCTGGCTGACTGGGCTGCACCTTACAGCAAGTCAAACGGCAGAACAAAGAAATGGGCAAAATAATAAAAGGTAGTGCAAACAAGGGACTGCTTAGTAGGCTGATTCACCACTGTCTAAACTACACATGCAGGGTTGAATTCTGGGGAAGCCTATCTTCGATGCTTGTGTGGGAATAGTTGAGATCATATGTTTGTGAACAACAGTGGCTGATATAGACATACTCTTGGCAGCCCACCTCCTTCCAATAGGGAGTGGTACAGTTGGCTCAGGCTAGTCCATGCTCTCTGTAGGTGCAGGCCCTCCCTGGGTTGGCTGGTAACGTATACTCTGGGAAAAGACACAAGCAGTGTCAAGACAAGCAAACACATTTTCATCAGGGCTTTCACTTAGTTCAGAACTTTTCATGTAGTTCAGCAACAAGTGGTCCACGCAGGTCCAAGTACAGAATCATATCAGTGAGCTGCATGGGAACCCAGTTTACATTCATAAAGATCAGCAGTAGGGCAAAGCAAAGGCCCAGTCACCCTCTAGTGCATTCCAGAGTACTCTGGCCTGTAATGTATGATGTATGCCCCACACATTTTTGCAACTTACTGTTTCTACAATGGGTTCCCCTTGTATACCATAATGGCTCCCCACTTTTTTCTACACTATGCTTTTTATAGCTGAAGACAGTGGGTTGAAGAATCTAGCCACTTTTGCCAAACCAAGACTGACCACTTTTGTAACTAGATGTCACCTTTAGGGACTTACCTGAACACATGCAGAGGAAAGCAATCTGGGTTAGTAAGCACTTCAATAAGGCAACTGTATGTGAGGGGTGTGGCCCAAGATGGCAACCGTGCTGGATGCGTTGCATTGAGCTCCGACTGAGGCCTCAATAAACTCCTCCATTATCCTCCATAATCCTGTGCATCAGCACCTGTCCTCCCGTGAGCTGACACCCTCAGCAAGCTTCGCTATGACCTGTGGCACTACTGGCACTACTAAAGTTGTTGACGTGTCGGGACCAATGAGACACAGCCTCTGGCTGGCCTGAGAAGCCTATGAGGAGCATTACTGGTGAACAGATGCCCGGTGCTTTTCTGCCCAGCTGGGACAGTGATATAAGCCTGTGGCCACCATTACCTGGAAGGGTCCTGGCATGCCTGAGTACTGCAAGACTGGAGGGACCATTGGAAACAGCCTCCTCACCCCTGCATGTGGCGCAGCAGTAGGCAGAGCCAGTGAGAGCTCATAGCTCAGGATCTGGATACAAAGGAGGCCTTTGCTGGCCTGAATGAGGGGCTGCCGTGGATAATCATGTGGTGGCAGTGAGCCCATGTCCCTCACCTGCCCCAGGGAAATAAAGAACTAGAGGACCATTTGGGTACCCGGAGAGCCTACCCAGACCTTGGCACTAATCTCCCCACCGGTGTCGGTACTGCTGGGACCCCAATTGTACGGCCTGTCCTGCGCATGCAGCACTCTGTATTGAGGTGACAATGTCATTGAATGCCCGGGGTGAAAATCTAGCCTGCTTCACGCCACACTCCCCCGAGGGTACAGCATGTGGGACCAGGGGTGAAATGCTTGTGGATTATCAGGGCACCGGGGAGCTCACCTACTCTGGAGCACTGCCTACCCAGGTGTTGGAGCTACTTGGAAATTGAAGGGATCACCTTCTCCACGCACACAGTATACTTTACCAAAAGACCACGTTATTGAGTGCCCGGGTGGCAACCTCACCTCCGCCATACCAGCGGACAGCAAAGCAGGCAGGAGATTGTCGAGTGGGGTGAACACTGTACAGCCCACAGATCCTAGGCCTTCTGGCTCCACCACACAGGCAATCCACTCTGCATGATGGTCAAACCAAAGGTGATCAGACCCAATCCCCCTTACCTCTCCCCACCCCCCAAGGATATCCTGGAAATGCTGTCCACACCGTCTCAGGGAGAAAATCCTTCAGTCAACTGGAGACCACCCTGGAAATACATTTGGGCCATTTGACAGGATACTGCAGGCAATCCTCGATGCAAAGACCTCACTGGAAACAAAGATTTACAATGTTCAATAGAAGTGAGCCTGCTTGGCACAGGCCACAGGAAATAAGCTGAGCGGGTTGATGACACAGATTCTGCAACAACCTTGATGTGCCCCATGCTGAAGGACATGCAGACCCAACTTCAAAACATGAAGACTGAAATCAAAAACCTCAAGCTATGAGCAGAAGATGATGAAGAGCACTCTAGGCAAAATAACTTTTGATCAATGGGTCTTCCTGAACGTGCGGAAGGACTGAATAAGGAACTGTTCCTCGAACAATGGTGGATGAACACTGTCCTAGCGGACAAGAACCCTATGTTCTTTTCAATTGAGAGAGTGCACAGGGTCCCAGGAAGGCCTCCACAGCCAGGAGCCGCTCCACACCCTGATGTGGCACAGCCGCCCAACTTTAGGGACAGGGACCTCATCTTACAAATATTCAGAACTGAAGGCCCATGGTAATACAAATGCACTGTCATTACAGCATATCCAGATTACAAATCCTATGCGACAATCAAGTAGCAATTGCGCCTCATGGGCTTGAAATATGCTCTCCATTTCCCCGCCAAAGTGCGTGTGGTCGAGAGAGACATGTCACACTTTTTCCAGTCCCTCAAGGAGGCCTGGTCCTGACTGCACTCCAAAGGAGCGGAGCACCCGACAACAGACAGAGCACCCATGGGAGGCTGGTAGACCCAGAGGCTGAAAAAGAAGCTGAGATGGAAACCACGCAGTCGCCTGATTAACTAAACAGGCAGCCAAAGAGATAGCACAGGTGGTGGCCCACATCCTACAGCACGGTAGGAACCCTTTCACTGCCCTGTTCTTGGATCATGGCTCAGACTCTGAAACTGGCACCAATGGGTCCGGAGACTCTAGAGGAGTGGAACAGTGAGGACAAGTTTTGACGCCCTGACTAGGTAATGACATAGCTTGATAGAGACCTCAAAACTTAATTTCTTGTAGTCCTGGTACTATGTACCTCATCATTCACTGCAAGTAACATCAAAGGGGTGGGGCTGTGGAGAGCCGGCAGCGAAACCAGGGCCTACTGGCCCTAATGCAACCCCCCAATCTCCTGTAATGGACAGGGACACTTTAACTGATGTTCCATTGTATATGGGTATATTGCACTTGTTTGACAGAGTACATCCAGTAAACTCTGACCGGGGAGGGGAATTGGGTATGTTGTCATTTATGTTCTCATTATGTTGGTTGTGGTATCACATGGCACACGGGAAAGAGGTCCACCGTGACATATGCGAAGGAGCAAATGATTGGTGTAAAGGGGGGGCTTTCATGTGAAGTCTCCTGGATGCAGTTGGAGACATACAGAGGGCGGCATTCCCACTCCACCTAGAGGCCACATGACCTAGGGTCAGTAAGGGCAATCTAATTGCAGATACCAAATAGGGGACAACAGTAGAGCTCTAACTCACACATACCGCATCCTGACGTGGAACATAAGGCATATGGCTATGCCCATGAAAAGATGCAAAGTACACCAGTAGCGTAACAGTAGCCCTCGCAGCCCTCACAGTGCGGAGGGCCCCCCGAGCTCCAGGGGCCCCCTGCGGCACTGTGAATGGGTGGCGGGCCCCTGGCCTGGAAGCACCTGACAGGGTCCGGAGAGTGGGGGTCCCCCTCCATGTACTTTGCAGGGGGGTCCCCTCAAGTTTCATTCCACCACTGAAGTATACGCACACCTCCAACGCCACCACATACACATAGCCTGATTACAAGAAAAGCATGTGGTGCAGTCGGAACTACAAAAGCTGGGCAGGAAATGGAGGGGGCAGATTTATGGCATGTCCTTTTTAGCATTTCCATGGGGGTGCTGGTCTTGATCTCACTGAGAGTCCTATTTGCAGTGAAGACCCACAGAATAGACTCAGAAGGTAGATATGTAGTCCTAGAAATGAAATGAAATTAAATGAAATTTGTACTTGTAAAGCGCACTGATACCCTGGGGTGTCCTGGCGCTGTACGCATACCGCTGTGGAACCCTTCCTGGCTTTTCCCTGTGAAATGTCCACTCCTGGGCACCCCCAAGGTGAAGCCAGGCATCCCAGCGCTGGCGGGGCCGTTGTGGAGATTAAGCAAGCTATTGCCCAGAGTTGCAGAGTGGGACCCATGATTAGAATAGGCACCGAGGCGAGAATTTTCAGGTCCGAGGAAATTGAGCCCAAGACCCGCCGAGGCGGGAATTGAACCCTGGTCCCGGGCCAGATCTCTGCATCAGGGTCTGCCGCTCTAACCATTGAGCCACACCACTCCATGGGGGTGCTGGTCTTGATCTCACTGAGAGTCCTATTTGCAGTGAAGACCCACAGAATAGACTCAGAAGGTAGATATGTAGTCCTAGAGGGACATTTAGGTGGGGATCGCTAACTCTAATTGCAATATATGCACCCAACACTAACCACTCCAAATTTCTGGAACACGTGCAACCCACAGGCACCATACATATGGGGGAGAAGACTTTAATTGCGTTCCAGATGTAGATATAGATAGATCTCGTCCCCTCCTAATGAGAGCCACTAGCCGTTGATTGATGAAGCATTTTAATCAATGGGTAGAGTGCAGGCGAGTACACGATGTGCAGAGACTGATGCACCCTGCCCATAGAGAGTACTCGTTCTACTCCTCCGGTGCATATAAATGGTTGGAGCTATTTTTCTGTAGCGATTCACTTTGCTCACAGATAACAGATACAGAATACCTTGCAAGTACCATATTAGGCCACTGTCTGTTGTAAATGATGCTTCGATGGGGTTGAGGGCGAACAAGGATACCGACTTGGAGGTATTACACGACACTCCGTTTCGCAAAGCCACAGGGACACTCATTACACAATACTTTAATTCTAGCGTAGGGTCGACTTCCACTAGGCAATGGAATTGGGGGCCTTCAAAGTGGTCATGCATGGACACTGCATTTACACCAGATCTGGTGCCAAGAAAACCGTACGCAGAGTCTTTCTAGACACTGAATGGGACATTTGCCTGTTTGAGATCGAAACAATAGCACAAGCTGACTAGGCAAAATGACTCTGCTACCTTTAACGCGCATGTATCGAATTGGACCATAGGTTAGGGAAACTAGACTACAGGGAGTACATAGCCCAACAGCATGGGTAGGGAGCATGAGCTGGCAACATGCTGGCATGGTTATTATGGGGGGAAACCGCACGAGCCCCGATGGGGGCTATTAGATCTGCTGAAGGGGTGATGAACAACACCCATGAAAACATAAAAGCGGCTTTCCTTGACTACTAGAGTACTCTAAATGCAGAGACTGGGAGCCCAGCCACTTACCCACTACAAGAGTTCCTAGCAGGGATTCCTATACCCAAATAAACTTGCTACAATGCGCCGTATTAGAAGGGACCTCAACTGGAAGAAATCTGCACAGCGATAGCTCAAATAGCAAGAAATAAGAATACAGGTACAGATGGTTTCCCCATCGAATATTACACAACATGCAACACCCAAATAACCCCGGAATTGCTGCAATTGTATGAAGAGGCGAAAGAGATGGGCACGCTCCCAGAATCCCTCAAGAAAGCACTGATGGCAGTGCTCCCCAAACCAGGGTGAGATCTCTTAGATGTGCGGTCATACAGACCGTTATCCCTTCTTAACCTGGACTATAAAATATTAGGCAAAATACTAACTAGCAAATAGGCTGTTGCCCATCGTGGGGACGCTAGTCCACACTGACCAGAATGGGTTTATACCGGAAAGAAACACCTTTTTAAACATTCACTGATAGCTGGGACTGATAAGGGCTAACCTTAGCAATAATATGGACTGGTACTTTCAATCAGAGGTTCTTTATTTGATGGTTGAAATGGGCTTAGAAAGTATTTTCCATGTGCTTCAGGTGATGCATGTGTCATCCCTAGAGGGTTGGGCTTTTTCAAGGCAGACAGAACTGGGCTTGTCGATTTTATGATTTCTATCTGCGAAGAAGTCTACGTTGAAGGTTGAGAGTCTCTTTGGAGTTTGTCTGGTACACTCCCTGGTCTGAATCTAGATACAGACGCAAATCTGGATACAGCATAATTAACTAACTCCAGGTCCATCAGTGCAGCTGCATTCTGTTTTCTTCCCCTTTCGGAGCCTTCCCCACATATATTCATGAATATTGTGTCCTGTGCGGTTTTTAATCTTGACTTTTCCTTCCGACATGACTTTCACTGCAGTGTGCCTTCACATTTAGTATTTCTGTACTTACAATATTGTAAACATTTTACAACAATGCAAACATTTTATACGCAGTTTATAGTATTCTCTATACTTATACTAAAAATTGGACATTACTTACAACAAATTCTTGATGTTGCATTGTCTATCAGTTCATCGTCTCCTCTAATGCCCTGTGCTGCTTGTGTGTACCTATTTCTTGACAGAAGTTTGCAATTACAATATTCCTCTGGATGAGACTGAATGTTTTTATGACCTTCATGTTTATGCTATTTAAGCTAGCTATGCTTATTGCGTGACTGAAGTTAGTCTGCTTCATCTCACCTCATTTCCCTCTCTTTCTACCTTCGGTGAGCCATCAAAGCCTCTAAACCCAATATTCTACACAATAAGAACTTCATTGATGGTCATAATCTTTAGAAGGTGTCATCACTCAGCACAGAATGCCATAACAAGCACAAATATATGTAACCCTTTGAACTCTAAATGCTACAGATGAAAAATAGTGGCCTGTCACCAGGCCAGTTTTCTAAATTTCAAATGTTTTTCACTCCCATTTAAGAATATAAAGCAATGTACTTCATATGATATCTAGAAAACTGCTTTATAGGATATTTCCAATTTGCTGCCTCGAAAATGCCTTGAAAAGCACATCTGGAATGCAGGGTAATTAGCCACAAGGCATTGCACAAGCTGAAGTTCACTTGATGTTTTCAAGACATAGGTGATAGATTTTCAGTCACTACCCCAATTCCTCTTAGTCGTTGACATCAGTCCCTACTTCATGAGATGCATATGCACCATTAGATAGGCAACCTTCAGTCTATGCACTGATTTTCCTTATTTCTTTAATAATGGGCTTTGTTCCATTCTAGACCATTTAAATGACCCCTGAGCCGGTCGCTGCTTTTGTTTTTGTCTTTGCCCATTGAAAGCAGGTACCTCTTAAATTATTGAAAGCATTGGCTTATTTAAACTCTTTGCGGGCGAAAGGGCCTGTGCTTGGTTCCAGTAGATTTGTGTCTATTCCAAGGCTTGGCCTAGGTTTGGGTTTCTGTTATTTTCGGCGTTGTGTTCTACCTCTGTTGTGTTTTTAGGTCGAGCATTCGAGACCTCTTGAATATACTTTAGTATATACTTATTATATACTTATATGTGTATGTACTTTGTGGGCTCTGGAGATCAGCCCTAGGACTTGTCTGCTTCCGCTTAGGGACTTTTTTTCTGTTCAACTGCCTCTATTTAACTGTCTTGATAGAAAACGACCAGCAGAGGTCAGTAAAATACCAGAATTGCTTTCTGCTGAGGGACTTTCTTTTTTTAATTTTTCTGGCAACTGCCTCTATTTAACTTTCTTGATAGAAAACGACCAGCAGAGGTCAGTAAAATACCAGAATCACTTTAACATTCTCCAGATTCCAGTCCATAGAAATTGTCTTCCACGAGCACCCGTAGACAATATTTTTTTCAAATCTTGTATTTTCAGTGATATGACCTCCGAAGGCCCTGATTTTATATTAAAAACAGAGCTTTGGACTATACCATTTCCCACTGAAAGGCAATATTTCTCTCCATGTGTTCCCATACCTGGCGTGTCACGCAGTTTGGTGCTTACTTTCCCTCCATGTTAAAGAACAGTAGATGTTTCAGCACCCAGGCGAATGTGCTGCATAGCTAAATACATATAAGGTCCCAAAGGCGAGACAGATTGCATTGCAAATGCTTGTTGTGGTTAATTCTCCCTCATTATTTCTGGTTCAGGTTGCGCCTAGGCTTGGGCTGAGGACTGAGACGTTGGAAGCCTTGGTGAGGGCTGCTTCTCCCACAGGCCCCTTCGTGTTCTCACTACATCACCCCTGCATCTTCTGGCAGCGCTAGAACAGAGGATGCCTCAATATCTGCTTTTATGCGATGTGAACTTGAGTTGTCCAATGCATTCATTGATGGCCAAATTACAAGCAAAGGGGCAGGAATAGAAAAGACTCTGCCTTTGTTCCTTTGCCTCTTCAGCAGGTAATCTGTAGTACCTGATGGGAGGGATTGGTGGGCACAACTGAGTGTATAGCCAAAGACCTTATCATTTAAGGCCAATGGAATCTGACTGTTCATTGACTTCATTTATAGCTAGGTAGTTTCTTGCGCTGCTTTTAAAGTCTGGCAATCAAAGATCAGATGGTCCAGATTTCTGACACTTAACATATGCAACACCATAGTCTGCTTCCTTCTCTACTCCAATGAAAATAACTTTGGATGGTCCATTGTGGGAAATATTTCTATAATATGGCAATCGGGAGCCCACTCGGCCCAAAGTGTGACAATGAGAGCATTTTACCAGGGGTTTACCTTACTATCGGATCCAAAACTGATTGCCAAATACATCCTTTTGCGTTTGGGCATCAGAGTATCAAAGTTGAGCAAACCAAGGCTTATCCATCGAGGTGATCTGAGCCAGAAACTCAGAACTTAATTACACATATTGTGAGAGTTAATAAATCATTGACCAGTCAGTACTTTTATTTGGAAAAGGAAATGTACTTTAATCACAACTGACCTCAATACTGTAAAGAGTGGATGGCATAGTGATGTGCTCATGCAGTTATGGTTGGGGATTAATCCTCCATGAGGGGGAACCAGCCAGTACTGACATAGGCTGTTCCCAGATTTTGATAGGCAAAGGGTATTGTACTGATGATGTCAATGTGGAATAGGACAAATTGCCCTAGGGATATTAACCAGAGATTATTCTTTGACACTCATCTGGGACTGCAGCTGCAGCCCCCACCTAAGAAAGGTGGAATTGTCCCAGCATCTGTTATTGCCATAGACAGGTCTCACTCGCACCCTGTACCTTGTGAGCAGTTCTACATGGCAGTCCCTCGAGACACTGTCGGCTGAGGCGGATGTGACACTCCTGCTAGTAGTTGCTCTCTCACCTAGTCACTAGGGAGCAGTAGCCCTGACTGTCCATACCTTGCGGAGTCAAATGCCAATTTCTGATGGTGCAGGTGTGCTTAGAGGCAAGCCTCGGGTTCTGAAGAGGAGGTACCATATGGGCACAAGTATGCAGACACTGCACTATCTCACTTATCATGAGGAAGGAAATCTTCATTGCTGGATTGTTCTCAGAGCAAACTGAAGCTGCCACCAAAAAACAGATCAGCCTACCCTGGATCATAGTGGTGATACTTGTCCAAAGTCTGCAATGAGAAATGCAGGCACAGATTAGAGGAGCAAGATGCTCCATTGAGGGGCATCCTACAGGATGATCAGGGCTACATGGCCACACCACACAGCTGGGAAGTGGACCAATGTTCAGTTCCTCCTCCCCTTCTCCTAGAGTCTCTCCTCTTCTAGGCTAAATTTACCTCACACATAGATTCCTCCAGTACCACTCTCCAGCACTCCGTGTGCTCACTCCTTCAAGGTGGTGTCAAGACAGGATGCAGAACCTCCAGCTTCCTGTTCCACAACCAGGCCGTGACCTTGCCAACTCTGTATATCAAAGGATTTTCTCATTCACCACTGATGCGAGATCTCTGACTCTTGTTGATGAGACATCCTGGCAAAACGGATGGTGAGTTTTGTCCCATAATAATATTATGTTTGCACAGTTTGTGTATCCCACCAGTCCAGTTTTAGGACCAGTTTCAGGCAGTTCCTGACTTTTGCACATTCGTCCCAGTCTGTTCAAGCGACACTCTTTGTCCTCTAGTGTCAGCAGTTGTATTCTGCTAATCAACTTCCCAGTCCAATCTAGTCCAGCAGCACTAAAATAACAGCACACAACCTGGCTCTCCACAGAAAAACACAACCACCCACAGGCATGATTCAGATGAGTTGCATTTACTTAGGTCATGCTGCCACTTTAAATTGACCAGAGCACCTATCCCTCACCACTCCCCAAAGTCACGGCTTGAAATGAAACTGAAGCTGGACTCCCAGCATGAGATGCTGCAAACCACACTTACCATTCCCCCGACAAGCAAGGTTCTCCCAAGAACTTAACCTGCCCCACAGCCCTTCTTCACCTTTACCGGCAAGTGCGCAGGGGAGACACAGGGGAGCCCAGGAGCTGCCAGCAGAGCCCGTGGCTCGCTCCCCAACGCTGCATCACTCACCATCATCGACACAGCTGGGAGGTAGGTGACTACACCTCCCAGCAAGCTCAGCACCAGGCACGCCCACCAGCATCCAGATGCGCAAGGAGACGCATATAGCCTGCTCAGGGTTCCCGCAGCGCAGGAGCCCTTCTTCACCTTTACCTGCAAGTGCGCAAGGGAGACACAGGGGAGCCCAGGAGCTGCCAGCAGAGCCCGTGTGCTCGCTCCCCAACGCTGCATCACTCGCCATCATCGACGCAGCTGGGAGGTAGGTGACTACACCTCCCAGCAAGCTCAGCACCAGGCACGTCCACCAGCATCCAGACACGCAAGGAGGTGCATAAAGCCTGCTCAGGGTTCCATCAGCAAAGGACGCGTGCGGGCGTGCCCGGGCCGCGCCCAGGCCGTGCCCGGGCCAAGGGCGGGCCCGTCTGCGCCCGTCAGTGACAGGAATCAGCAGGGCTGGGCCTCCCCCTTTCGATTCGATCATCACAATGCCGCTACCCTGGAACTCTGGTACGACTGTGTAATATACCCACCCGCAGCTCCCTGTGGACAATCGTCGAACTTAATACTCTGTACTAGCCCAGTACACCTTCTAGTCGCACAAACCTTTAACGGTTGTTACAAATTGACATAGTTGCCTCCTTGACAAAAGAAGCGGAAGTGCCCTTTTTATTTTTTTGAGCCTTTTTGCAATTGCAAAATTTGAAGTTAGGCACACAGTACTTTTTCGTTTAAACTTTAAGTGTCAATTGGCTCAGTTTTGAAGATTCCCCTGAGTTTAGCAACTGGTCCAGGGGTTGTCATTATCTGGGGTACCAACTGGATGGACAGCACCATTGGACTACTGTTTTAATTTAAATGCTTTGACTATACAGAAAACGTCTTGACATTAATATTTGATTATTGCTGGGGGGGTTTTGCCAAATGTATTTTTGGTCCGGGTCTTATAGGTGAGTCTAACGTAAGAGTGTATACTCCTAACAAAGGTTTATTGATTAAGGAGTATAATTGGAGGTGGAGATTATCTGTGATCTTAGAGGTAGACTGCAGTGACAATGGGCAAGAGAAAGGCAGTAGAGGCCGCAACAGGAAAGAAGAAGTTAGCAAAACTCAGTAAGTCAGCTAAGTCAGCAGCTGACAATTGTACCCTAACAGCAATAGATGACTTAATAGAAGAAGTGGAAACAATATTAGCAGGCGGGAGGGATTTATCATCTAATGGTACCAGAAAGATATCTTCTTACTACAACAAAAAGAGTAAGTCAATTACTGCCAGGTCTAGAATTGACCCTGTTATAGTTCATGGTGCTAACAGTGAGAATAACACACATACTTTATCATCCCCCCCGATGCTAAGCCAGGACAAGATGGGCAGCCCTACCATCAGCTTGCGGGGGATTGAGACGCTCGATCAAGTAAGTCCACTGAACCACGAGGTCCCGACAATACCATGCTCCAATAGATATTCGCTGCTAGAAACCTGGCATGAGGAAGACCAGGTAATACAAACTCGTGATGTTCCCCATATGAAAACCAGTACTAGGGACACTGAGACCCAGACTGAGAGTGTTCTCATAGTAAACTTACATCAGAGACTAGATATCATACATGACGAGATAAAAACCCTTAAGGAAATAGCTGGTCATCGCCCACCACGATCTACACCTACTGTATACAAAAATCAAGGGAACAGTAAATGTACAATGGGGCAAGTTCCCTGTAACCAGATATCAGGGAAAATGGATATGCGTCCGCCTAGTTCACTTCTTAGCTCGGCCACAATGGCTGTGGTCAACAATAGGAACTCTCCTGCCTGTAATAACTCTTGTCAACCCCCACCTGTTAATAACTACAACCAATACAGCGGTCTGGATACCCGGCCCAGAATGCCCCGGTCCTTGGGACCAGGGTCATCTAACAGCAATTCTTTTAAGACTAATGCACACAGTGGCCCAATTTCTAGAGGACAGGAAGGGTTGCGCCAGACGTTCAGTGTAGATCGGGGGCCTGGAGGTATTCATAGCCAATGTCAAAGGGAATCTTCCTCTTCATCGCAAGATACAAGGAACTCTAGGGAAAACACTTATAGCATTTTCCTTACAAACGTCCCAAGCTTAAGCAACGAAGCTAGAGAGGATGAGGAGTCCCTAATAAACAAAGTTACCCACTGGATTAGAAATAAACGTCAATGCCGCTCTATAATTAGATCCGATATCTTAAAAGCAGAACGCTTCAGACAAGAATCCAGGAACCTGGATGACATAAAATGAACTTTCTACACTAAAACTATTGTAGATAATTTAATAACTATGAATTTAAGGTCACATTCTCTTTTTGATACAAAAATTAATTTTAGATTAACAAAAACACCAGTAGTGGGGGAAAATTGTCCTCTAACATCAACGGAAGAGACACAGAGCTTAGAATCCGTTGACTGACTATACGTATGGCCTAGAGGGGTTCCATCAAAGGGCAACTTATGCAATGATATAAATTTGAGACTTCTGAGCCCAGAGCAAGATCCCCCTGTTCTACATGATGTAGAGTTGTGTAAGAACTATCAACAAGACTTGTTAACACCTTCAATGAATGTTGATAATAATAGATTGAATTCCCTAAATAGAACTTCAGACAGGTTTTCTCTTGATTTAGTTCCAAAATCGTTAAAGTTACTGTCCTGGAATGTTGCGGGGCTGCGCCATAAACTTCCTGATCCCGACTGGCAGACCTATGTTAACACCTTTGACCTGTGTTTATTTCAGGAAACATGGGCGGTTGAGCCCTTACATAAACTAGGATATAGAACTTTCTATATAGGGGCCATTCCATCAAAGAAAGGTAGACCATCGGGGGGTTGATTATCTGGGTAAAAATCATTTTAAACACTATCATAGAGATAGTGAATTCTAGCTCTAAGGACATATTAGCACTAAAGTTAAGATCTTCCAAGGGAACATTGACACATTTATTTAACATATATCTAAGACCAAGAGGGTGCACAAATGAAGCACCGGGTATCCACCAACTTGAGGAAGTGCTTGACAGTATTGAGCCACATGGAGCAGTTCTTGTGTGCGGCGATTTTAATTGCTGCTACGAACCGATGATTGGAATAGACACGATCTTCCATGAGGAAGACGAGGCTAGGGGAATTCCTCTGCTTGCAATAAATAAGAAGGTGGCATGCTCTATGTCTGCAACACAAGTGTTGCAGTTTACTATAGAAAGAGGGTTAAGAGCATGCAATGGGCGGTTTCCTTCTGATATTGAGCGCTCAAATACTTTCACTAGAGGAAATGCCACCTCCTGCATAGACTACATGATGGTAAGCACAGCACACTGGAACCAAATTCAAGACTTTAGGGTTGATAAAAGATGTGAAAGTGATCATTTCCCATTATGCCTAGACTTAGAGGGGAGCTGACCCTGCTCGCAGGCAGGTCGCTCCCCACGCTGCTGCACGGCTCTGCCTGCATTGCTTTTGCCTAATCCTGTACTTTCCCCCTGTGCCTAACTTGCTTTCTTGCCCAGACTTGTTTTTTTCCCCCTGTGCCTAACTTGCTTTCTTGCCCAGACTTGTTTTTTCCCCCTGTGCCTAACTTGCTTTCTTGCCCAGACTTGTTTTTATCCTCCTGTGCCTAACTTGCTTTCTTGCCCAGACTTGTTTTTTTCCCCCTGTGCCTAACTTGCTTTCTTGCCCAGACTTGTTTTTATCCTCCTGTGCCTAACTTGCTTTCTTGCCCAGACTTGTTTTTATCCTCCTGTGCCTAACTTGCTTTCTTGCCTAGACTTGTTTTTATTCCCCTGTGCCTGTACTTGTTTTCTTGCCTAAACTTGTTTTTCCTTCCTGTGCCCAGTTCTCCCGCGGCCCCCGCCCGTTTTTCCCGCCGCTGCGTCCCTGCGGCCCCGCCCCCCTGCATTCCCATTCGCCGCCCCACTCCCGCCTCCCAACTGCTCCTCCCTCCCACATCCCCTCATATGGAGGCCGCGCAGCGGTGAAAGGAGCGACCTCTGACCATGCTCGCAGGCAGGTCGCTCCCCACGCTGCTGCACGGCTCTACCTGCATTGCTTTGCCTAATCCTGTACTTTCCCCCTGTGCCTAACTTGCTTTCTTGCCCAGACTTGTTTTTTTCCCCCTGTGCCTAACTTGCTTTCTTGCCCAGACTTGTTTTTATCCCCCTGTGCCTAACTTGCTTTCTTGCCCAGACTTGTTTTTTTCCCCCTGTGCCTAACTTGCTTTCTTGCCCAGACTTGTTTTTTTCCCCCTGTGCCTAACTTGCTTTTTTGCCCAGACTTGTTTTTATCCTCCTGTGCCTAACTTGCTTTCTTGCCCAGACTTGTTTTTATTTCCCTGTGCCTGTACTTGTTTTCTTGCCTAAACTTGTTTTTCCTTCCTCTGCCCAGTTCTCCCGCGGCCCCTGCCCGTTTTTCCCGCCGCTGCGTCCCTGCGTACCCGCCCCCCTGCATTCCCATTCGCCGCCCCGCTCCCGCCTCCCAGCTGCTCCTCCCTCCCACATCCCCTCATATGGAGGCCGCGCAGCAAACGCGCGCAGCGTGCGCGCCGCAGGCGCGCCTAAGGCAAGACTGTCTGCGCCCGTCCGCGCCTGGACCGCGCCCAGCGCCAGGACCCCTGGACCCCGCGAACGCCACGACGCCCGACACCGCTACGATGCCAGATCCCTCCACGCACTCAACACCGGACGATCACACACCTGCTTCCTGGCCGCCCTGAAGCGCACCCACGGAGCTTTCACCTGCCGGAACTGCAGCTTAACAAGCATCCGCCCCACCATGCCGCCGACCAGGAAAGAACCCAACCACCTCAGATGCATCCTTCTCAACACCCGCTCCGCCCGCAAACATCCCGTTGAACTCTGGGACCTACTCGACTCAACCTCCCCAGACGTCGCCTTCCTGACGGAGACCTGGCTGAACCCGCCTCGGCACCCGACATAGCCATAGCCGTCCCGGAAGGCTACAAGGTCACCCGCAGGGCCTGCACCAACGGAGCAGGAGGAGGAATCGCCATCGTCCACAAGAACACTCTCAGAGTCTCGACCAACACCGACGACACCCTCAGCACCGCCGAACACCTGCACTTCCAGATCCACACCGATCCCAACACCACCCTCAGAGGAACCCTCGTCTACAGACCCACTGGACCCGACCACAGTTCAGCGACTCCATCGCCGACTTCGTCAGCACACACGCCCTCGCCTCCACGGACTACATCCTCCTCGGGGACCTGAACTTCCACCTCGAGAACAACAACGACACCAACTCCACCACCCTGATCGACAACCTAGCCAACCTCGGACTCAGACAACTCATCACAACACCCACCCACTCCGCCGGTCACACGCTTGACCCCATCTTCTCTGCAAGCCCCCACGTCTCCTTCAACCACACCACCGAACTCCACTGGACAGACCATCGCTGCATCCACTTCACCTTCAAGAAACCCACCATGCACCACCGCACCCAACAGATGCTCCGCCGCTGCTGGAGCGAAGTCACCGAAGACCAACTAACCACCACCCTCGCCCAGAGCCCACCCGCCGACCCCACCGACCCCGACACCGCCGCCCGCAACCTCAGACAGTGGATCAATGACTGCGCCAACACCCTCGCCCCGATCAAGAAACCCTCCAACAGTCACACCAACAAGAAAGCCAGCTGGTTCACTGAAGACCTCCGGGCCTCCAAGCAAACCTGCCGAAAGCTGGAGAAGATCTGGCTCCGTGAACGAACACCGGACAGCCACGCAGCCCACAAGAACGCCACCCGCAGACACCATCACCTCATCAGATCCACCAAAAGGGCCTCCTTCAAAGACCGCCTAGACAACAACGTGCACAACAGCAAAGAGCTCTTCAACATCGTGAAGGAACTCTCTAACCCCAGCTCCAACACCAACGACGTCCCACCCTCGCAAGACCTGTGCGACACGCTGGCCACCTTCTTCCACCGCAAGATCGCAGACATCCACGACAGCTTCAACGCCACGACCGCCCCGACAACCACTGAGACCTCCGCCCCCACGACCACCATCCGCACCAACCGCCTGCTGTCCTGGACCAACATCAACGACGACACCATCAAGATCATGAACACCATCCACTCCAGATCTCCGTCAGACCCATGCCCACACCACATCTTCAACAAAGCCAGCACAGCCATCGCACCCCATCTCCGGAAAGTCATCAACACCTCCTTTGAGACAGCAACCTTCCCGGAGAGCTGGAAGCACGCCGAGATCAACGCCTTACTCAAGAAACCCAAGGCGGACCCCAAGGACCTCAAGAACGTCCGGCCCATCTCCCTGCTCCCGTTCCCGGCAAAGGTCATCGAGAAGACCGTCAACAAACAACTGACCCGCTACCTCGAGGAGAACAACATCCTGGACCCTTCCCAGTCCGGGTTCCGCAGCAACCACAGCACCGAGACTGCCCTCATCGCCGCCACCGATGACATCAAGTCCCTGCTGGACAACGGAGAAACGGCGGCCCTCATCCTCCTGGACCTGTCAGCCGCCTTCGACACGGTCTGCCACCACACACTACGAACACGCCTCCACAACGCCGGGATCCAAGAGAAGGCCCTGGACTGGACCACCTCCTTCCTCTCCGGCAGAACACAGAGCGTCCGCCTTCCCCCCTTCCGCTCCGAAGCCACCGAGATCATCTGCAGCGTACCCCAGGGCTCTTCCCTCAGCCCAACTCTGTTTAACATCTACATGGCACCGCTCGCCCATGTTGCCCGTCGGCACGACCTCAACATCATCTCCTATGCCGATGACACCCAGCTGATCCTCTCCCTCACCAAGGACCCCCAGACCGCCAAAACCAACCTCCACGAAGGAATTAAGGCCGTCGCTGAATGGATGAGGAACAGCCGACTGAAGCTGAACTCGGACAAGACGGAGGTCCTCATCCTCGGATCCACCCCTTCGGCCTGGGACGACTCCTGGTGGCCGACCGCACTGGGAACCGCCCCAACACCCACCGACCACGCACGCAACCTAGGGGTCATCCTCGATTCCACCCTCTCCATGACTAAACAGGTCAACGCCGTCTCCTCCGCCTGCTTCAACACCCTCCGCATGCTCCGCAGGATCTACAAGTGGATCCCCACTGAAACGAGAAGAACGGTCACTCAGGCCCTCGTCAGCAGCAGGTTGGACTACGGAAACGCCCTCTACGCAGGAGCCTCAGCCAAACTCCTGAGACGGCTCCAACGCATCCAGAACGCCTCTGCACGCCTGATCCTCGACATCCCTCGCCGCAGCCACATCACACCCCACCTGAGAGACCTGCACTGGCTCCCGGTCAACAAGAGGATAACCTTCAAACTCCTCACCCACGCACACAAGGCACTCCACAACACCGGACCAACGTACCTCAACAGACAACTCAGCTTCTACACCCCCAACCGCCAGCTCCGCTCCGCCAACCTCGCCCTCGCCACTGTCCCCCACTTCCGAAGAGCGACCTCCGGTGGCAGATCGTTCTCCCACCTCGCCGCCAAGACCTGGAACACCCTCCCCATCCACCTACGGCAGACCCAAGACCTGCTGACCTTCAGAAAACTCCTCAAGACCTGGCTTTTCGAGCAGTAGCAGCATTCCCCACCCCAGCGCCTTGAGACCCTCACGGGTGAGTAGTGCGCTTTACAAATGACATGATTGATTGATTGATTGATTGATTGATTGATTGAAGCATTCACAGAATCTAACAAGTGGAAGAGAAGAAGTTAGGTTTCCAATAGTAAGCAATAACCGGAGAACTGTTAAATGGCCAACAATATTAGATCAGGTTGAGCCTCTCAATAATATATATAATAATTTTAGTGAGTTACTAATGGACTATGTAGAATCAAGTCCGGGATCTAGACAGTTCACCCAAATCCATTTAAAAATGTCTGAGATCATAAAAACACAATTAACTAAGATCTCGAAGAACAATGATAAACCAAGGTTGAGACCTGAAGCCTTGAATTTATGGTTTAATAAGGAATGTGCTAATGCCAAATGCAGACTCCGTGCTGCTTTAAAATCTAAGGATGTAATCCAGATTAGATTTGAAAGATCTAATTATAAAAAAGCAAGAATGAATGCCATGAGGGACTGGGAGGATGCTAGCTGGAGTGACCTCATTGTAGCTGCAAAAGCTAGAGATCAATTCAAATTTTGGAGCCTATTAGCACAAGGAAACAAAGCGAATAAGGTGACTACTGACCATTTTTTGGATCCCGGTACATGGTGCAAACACTTTTCCACGTTGTATGCTGCACCAGTTGTATTAGACTCTGACCTAGAAGTTCTCACTGAGGTATCCTCAACAGTAGTATATACTACATACCTTGAATTTAGTTTGGAGGACACCAGGATAGCTATAGATAGTTTAAAGTCAGCAAAAGCGCCTGGCCCAGACAAAATTCACGGGGACCTTCTGAAACACGCACCAGATGTTTGGGCTCCATATATGAACCAATTATGCAATGCAATAGCTAGAGGAGAGCCTATCCCGGAAACCTGGAAGGGGGCTGAGATCGTCCCTATTCACAAAAAGGGTAGTAGGGACGACCAGCGAACTACAGGCCTATAAGCTTGATAGACATTACACAAAAGGTCTATGCTAAACAAATTCTGGCCAAGTTGAATGCTTGGATAGAAGAAAATGATATTCTTTCACCCTGCCAGGCTGGATTTAGAAAGAGAATAAATACAATCGACCAAGTATTCCGACTTTTGAGTATAGCTTGGAAGTACACCAAGATAAAACACGGACATTTATATGTTGCCTTCATTGATTTGAAGCGATACCAAAGGGGATGATGGACGGAGCGTAAGAGCAAATCAAACACTCACCCCCAGTCAACTGATCTGGGTTTAATCCATCATCATTCTTTAGCTCACTCCACCACCCCAGTTCAGACATGGCCATATGCAAATCAGTCTGACCCTGTGCCTCATGGGAACAGTCCAGCCCAAACTGCCAAGCCATGTCTTCCCTGGACCGGAAACAAGCAACCTGGGACCGGTTTCGGGTTCAAAACCCTCATCAGCCAGGCTATCTTGAATCCAGTGGCAAAGTGAGCAAGGGACCCACGTCTGGGCATACCCTGCCAACTTAGGGCGAACAAAGCGATACCAAAGGGGATGATGGACGGAGCGTTAGAGCAAATCAAACACTCACCCCCAGTCAACTGATCTGGGTTTAATCCATCATCATTCTTTAGCTCACTCCACCACCCCAGTTCAGACATGGCCATATGCAAATCAGTCTGACCCTGTGCCTCATGGGAACAGTCCATCCCGAACTGCCAAGCCATGTCTTCCCTGGACCGGAAACAAGCATCCTGGGACCGGTTTCGGGTTCAAAACCCTCATCAGCCAGGCTATCTTGAATCCAGTGGCAAAGTGAGCAAGGGACCCACGTCTGGGCATACCCTGCCAACTTAGGGCGAACAAAGCGATACCAAAGGGGATGATGGACGGAGCGTTAGAGCAAATCAAACACTCACCCCCAGTCAACTGATCTGGGTTTAATCCATCATCATTCTTTAGCTCACTCCACCACCCCAGTTCAGACATGGCCATATGCAAATCAGTCTGACCCTGTGCCTCATGGGAACAGTCCAGCCCGAACTGCCAAGCCATGTCTTCCCTGGACCGGAAAAAGCATCCTGGGACTGGTTTCGGGTTCAAAACCCTCATCAGCCAGGCTATCTTGAATCCAGTGGCAAAGTGAGCAAGGGACCCACGTCTGGGCATACCCTGCCAACTTAGGGCGAACAAAGCGATACCAAAGGGGATGATGGACGGAGCGTTAGAGCAAATCAAACACTCACCCCCAGTCAACTGATCTGGGTTTAATCCATCATCATTCTTTAGCTCACTCCACCACCCCACTGTGCCACTGGAATCAAGCTATCCTGGCTGAAGAGGGGTGAAACCCCGAAACCGGTCCTAGGATGCTTGTTTCCGGTCCAGGGAGGACCTGACTTGGCAGTTCGGGCTGGACTGTTCCCATGAGGCACAGGGTCAAGACTGATTTGCATATGGCCAGGTCTAAACTGGGGTGGCATGGTGAGCAAAAGAATGATGGATTTAAACCAGATCTTTTGACTGGGGGTGAATGTTTTGATTTGTTCTGCATTCCGTCCATCAATTGTGTGTCTTTTGCTTTCTCGCCCTAAGTGCGCCAGGTATGCCCAGACGTGGGACCTGGGCTCACTGTGCCACTGGAATCAAGCTATCCTGGCTGAAGAGGGGTGAAACCCCGAAACCGGTCCTAGGATGCTTGTTTCTGGTCCAGGGAGAACCTGGCTTGGCAGTTCGGGCTGGACTGTTCCCATGAGGCACAGGGTCAAGACTGATTTGCATATGGCCAGGTCTAAACTGGGGTGGCATGGTGAGCAAAAGAATGATGGATTTAACCCAGATCTTTTGACTGGGGGTGAATGTTTTGATTTGTTCTGCATTCTGTCCATCAATTGTGTGTCTTTTGCTTTCTCGGCCTAAGTGAGCCAGGTATGCCCAGACGTGGGTCCTGGGCTCACTGTGCCACTGGAATCAAGCTATCCTGGCTGAAGAGGGGTGAAACCCCGAAACCGGTCCTAGGATGCTTGTCTCCGGTCCAGGGAGGACCTGGCTTGGCAGTTCGGGCTGGACTGTTCCCATGAGGCACAGGGTCAAGACTGATTTGCATATGGCCAGGTCTAAACTGGGGTGGCATGGTGAGCAAAAGAATGATGGATTTAACCCAGATCTTTTGACTGGGGGTGAATGTTTTGATTTGTTCTGCATTCCGTCCATCAATTGTGTGTCTTTTGCTTCATTGATTTGAAGGCAGCTTTTGACTCTATTCCTAGAGATCTTTTATGGAAATCATTACGGAGCCAGGGAGTCCCAGAGAAGATCTTAGATCAGATTATCAGACTCCATGACCGCAACTTTGCAAAGGTGCGCTGGGGCCAAGGAGGGGAGCTGACGGAGGAAATTCCCATTAAGAGAGGTGTGCGCCAGGGCTGCGTCCTGGCGCCAACTCTGTTTTTATTATATGTAAATCATATGGTAACACACTTGTATTCAGCCCCACACGACGCCCCCAAGCTTGGAGGTACACATATTTGTGCTCTTACCTTTGCAGATGACACAATATTGCTGTCACAAACACCAAGGGGTCTCCAAAACTTACTTGATAGCCTAGACAACTACTGCAAGACAAAGGGTCTTGAGATAAATCCCAATAAAACCAAGTATATGGCTATCAACCCTCATAAAAACTTCCAGAGAAGACTAGTATTGAATGGGGTTCTCTTGGAATGTGTTTCCAGCTTTGTATATCTAGGTGTTACAATCAACTCAAAACTTACCTGGAAATCGCAAATAAAAAAGTCAAGTATAATCCTAATGCGCAGAACTCCATTCCCATAGAGAAGAAACAACACGCCACCTTATCAAAGGCCATTACTCCCGCACTAGAAGTATACAAAGCTAGAGCCCAATCGGCGACACTCTATGGATCTGAATTATGGGGAGGAGAAAATCTCCAGCCCCTTACCATTGGGGAAAACAAAATCATTAGAATGTTTACTCGGCTGCCCAAAAACACCCCGATGATCCCTCTTACACATGATATTGGGATAAAAAGACTGGGACATCTAGCAGTATGGAGGTTACTGGCCTATTGGATTAGGATATGGACAACTGAGGAATTAGAGATCTATAGGCAGACTTTGAGGGAGTTATTGCATCTAGATGAATTTGTTACCTTTCCCTGGTTGGTCCATATCCGTAAATGGCTCACCGACTTGGGGATGAGCCGCTATTGGGTAACTCCGAGTTTGATGACTATGGACTCGAAGAGAGAGATTAGGTCTATATACTGGGAATTTACACTGCACAAAGTCACTTTAAATCCTGAGTTGGGGAGATTGACTACCCAATTCTTGTCTTTTAAATTGATTCCGAGTTTTGAGCCCTTTCTCGATGAGATTTATACGCAATTGGCTAAGTCACTTTACATGAAATTTAGGTATGGAACATTACAAGTTAATGTTTTTACAGCTAAATGGTCAAATTCTCGGGTGACGCCCAATGACCCTAAATGCACACTAGGTGTTAATGAGGACATTGTACATGTCCTATTCTTCTGCGCAGCTTACACTACTCCTAGATGCAAGTGGATTAAGCCATTGTGCAGAAGTTTGAACATCAGGAGCTATTTGGAGTCGTTTAGAATATTACAATCGGACAGCAGCCAACTTATTGTATTTGGTGTTAGCAAATTTTTGTTGGCTGCCAGCCACGTAAGATATAGGAAAGGGCTTAAATTTTAAAACATTTTTAAAAGTTTTATAAAATATTGACTTTTAGAATTTTATATGCGTTTTAATTAGTTACGATTTTAGATTGAACCATTGGTTAACTCAGGGACCAAGTGAAATTTAAATGGGTGCTGCGTGCGACAATAGAATAGTTATCCTTGTACTGTATCGGCATGAATTTTAAGTAATTTTGTTGTAAATGGGATGACGATTAAAAGGAGAAAGACTAAAATGTATATATATTTTACCCTTATCCTTCTGCAATAGACACCTTTTAACACTTGTAAGAATCATGAAATTATTAATATGGATAAAGATTTGTTTTGTATACTTTGATGATTCTTGAATTGAATAAAGTTTTTGACTGACTGACTACTGCTGAAGACCCCAACATGCACACCAACCCCAAAGCTTTAAAGCATTTCTCTATGTAGGTCTCATGTAACACACCCCAGAATTCTTGTGATCCCAGACCCCACAAAACATTCTATAACAGCAACCTCCAGAGCTAGGCATCCTAAACAAAATTAAATATGAATGTACCCAAACTCCGCAAAATCACCTCCTCTCAATCCAGTGATCCCTTTCGTGGACATCACATCAAAGCTGTCCTCCTACATTACATGTCTGGGTTCTCTAATGCCACTTCCATATCTTTGTTCATCAAATACTGAGATATTAGCTCTATAACACTAATGGAAAACCTGGCTCTGCTCATCCCAAGCACAGGTTCTTACCAGTAGGACAGACCACCCCTCCCTTCCCCCAATAGAAGAGGAAAAACTGATGGGAGGTTGCCTTTTTTTCCTTAAATGCACACTCTGTTAAAGAAGTCTCATTTCATAGCATCACTTTGGAGATTACAAGCACACACCTAAGCCACTGTGGCTGAACATATTTACTGCTCACCTGACAACAAGAATTTTATTTATTGTTTCCTTAATCATAGAATGACCTCCTTTTGTGATCAGATTTTCATAGGAGATTTAACTTCGACCCTCAAACAGATGAAAACACTGGCACATGCCACCTCAAATCTTTCCTGTGTGGCAACAACCTACTAAAATATTGCCCCCTTCCTACCTACAATAGGCTACTGCCTGGGCCTAATTTTCATGAAGAAGCACTATCATTCACAAATACATAGACTATTTGTTTTGTGTTTCTGTGCATCCAGATTCTTTCTGTGCCTCGTCTGTTGGTGCCCTGGTTTTAATTCCACAGGTTTTAGGTGTTACGGCTTTTATTCCCTGAACTGATGATGTTGGTAGCATCACAAGCCTGGGGCATAAATAACAGCGCTCAGATATAAGATGCACAGAAAGTAGAAGGTTGTACAAAAAGAGGTAGGTCTCAAATAGCCTGTTAGCATTTGTGCATGCCTGTATTTGCATGCGTTAGCACATTAAAAGGAGACCAATTGGCTTTGGAAATGCCTGTTTCATAATTGGGAGTAATTACACTCCGGTTTACACATTGAAAAAGGCTAGTACAGTGATGCAGACTGAGAACACTTAATCTAGAAACCATAACAGACAATCGATATTACATTTCAGAATCTCATTATTTGGATAACAACTGGTGTATTTTATTTTTTGAACCAGCCAGCATAATCCGCATCTCATGGATGGAAACAATTACGAAACCAGTAGCAATTCAAAATTAAGTGACTGGTTGGTTGATATTGCCTGGCCTAATTGGTCATTCTGCGGTCTCCTATTGGTCATTTTCAAGTAGCAACCACTGTAAATATTCTGTATTCCCGATGTAGATGACAATAAAGGAATGTTCTGTGTTAGTACTACATTTTTGTAATCCATCAATATGTTTTTGTAATCCATCAATATAAAAAGCGTCTATAGTTGTAAAAATAACAAAATAAAATACATCCTTTAACCCAGGCCGATCTTATTTCTCAGCTCTCTTTCAAATGCATTCAATATATGCTTCAGGAGAGTCGTGGCAAAGAGTGGGCTAACTTTAGACACGAAGCAGTAAGGCAGTCTAACCAATTCATATAAAAAGGGAATGTGTAAGAAATTGGTTTACTGGTTGAGGTAGAGAAACACAACTCAAGCAGGAACCACAATCCTTGTCAGGGTGAGGCATAAGCAAACACCAAATTAACCTGTGCTCAACCCTCTGGTAACTTGGCACAGAGCAGTCAGGACTTAACTTAGAGCCAATATGTAAAGTATTTATGCAGCACTTTAAACAGTAATAAAGTGAAAACACAACACAAGAAAAATCCTGCACCAATTTAGAAAAATAAAATACATTTTAATAAATAAATCAAGACCATAATGACAAAATTCCCAACAGTAGAACCGGTGATATGCAATTTTAAACATTTTAGTGAAAATAGTGCCAAAAACCACAAAATGTCAACTGTGGATATCTAGTTGCACTATACCGGGGCAAAGTCACAAGTTCAGGCTTTTCATTGTGAGAGAGAGTAGGGGACGGTTAGAGGGACCCAGTTAGGCTGAACAAGAGTACTTTAAATCCTGGAGAATAGTTGCTGAGTCCTACGTCGAGGATGCGTAGCACAGCCGAGGTGATACGAGGTCGGGTCGGAGATGCGTAGAGCAGTAGCTGGTTCCGAAGACGCTGTGGGGCTTATGATGCAGAGTTCTGCAACGTCATCGAGGCTGCATGGGCAGTGCAGAGTCCTTGACCCGGGAGAGTCCACAAAGCAGAGGGGATGCATCGGTTCTGCTTGGGGTTGCGCTGCCCAGAAAAGGAGATGCATCGGTTCTGCTGAATCCACAGATGGGCTGGCATATCAACTTCAGGCCCCTTCCAAGAGTACAGGAATGGGGTGGCACCACTTGGCAGGGTAGGACTCACAGATGGCAGAGTCCAGGTGCTAGATTCAAGGTTGTTGGAAACCTGTTATGTTCCTGAAGCTTCTGATCAGGAAGCCAGCCAACTAGCACTTGGAATCACTCTGGGGTCTTGGGTTTAGAGATGCAGGTCCAGTCCTTCTCAACAAGGCAAGAGGACAGCAGGTCAGCACAGCAGGGCAGCAGACATTCAGAGCAGCGGTCGAACAGAATGGCAGTCTTTTCAGCAGCAGAGCAGTCCTTCTTCTTAGCAAAGTCCACAGGTCTAGAATAGCACAGAAGAGTTGCACCTAAGGGTCCAACATTACTCCTGGTGCCCACTTTGAAGTGGAGGAAGCTTCTAGAGGTTTCCACCCTTATAGGGTATCAAGCATCCTCTTCTTCTCTGTCCTGGGCCCAGCTTGTCTGCGGCACAAAAGACTAGTGACAAACCCTTCATGAGAGTGCTCAGGTATTGCCTTTGTGAAGTGCAAGTGTGGCAGGTGACTGCTCCTCCCCCTTGTTAAATCAGAGTGGCCCATCCTGCCAACACCAAGCTTCCCTTTGTCTCACTGTCTGGGAGCAATACACAAAGACCAACTGCAAGCTACACCTATTCATGTGACCCAGGATCAGGCTGCAGGCACCAACTGGTTAGGACAAGTGACAACTTTCTAAAAGTGTCATTTTCTGATTTGTGATTAAAAAACAACTTTACCATTAAAGAGGGCTTTTCATTTCACTTCTGTAGACATCAAACTTGATGTGCCTACATGCTCCCAATTGGAAGTCGCAGCTTATTAAATGTAACAAGGTAACTCTAATGACATCCTACGGGAGAAGTAGGCCTTACAGTAGTGAAAAATGTCTCTCTCTACCAGGACATGTCAAACTTTAAAGTACATGTTCTACTTTTTAAATACACTGCACCCTGCCCTTTGGGCTATTCAGGACCTACCTTAGGGGTGACATGTATTAAAAAAGGTTTAAGCCTGGCTAGAGGTTCATTTTGCCAAGTCGAAATGACGGTTTAAAACTGCATACACAGACTGCAATGGCAGGCTTGAGAATTGTCTAAAGGGCGACTTAAGTGGGTGTTACAATCAACTCTACAGGCCCACAAGTAGCATTTAATTCACAGGCCCTGGGCACATGTAGTATCACTTCACTAGGGACTTACACTTAAATCAAGTATGCCAATTGGTTGTAAGCCAATTCTACCATGTTTTAAGGAGAGAACACAAGCACTATAGCATTGGTTAGTAGTGGTAAAGTATGCAGAGTCCTCAAGGCCAACAAAAACGGTTCAGAAAACAGGAGGGTGAAGGCAAAAGGTTTGGGTATGACCCTGCAAAGAGGGCCAAGTCCAACAAAAAGGTAAAAGTAAGAACATTATCTATCGTGCAGCCTTTATTGGCTATGCAGGTCCATTTTCATAATGCATTTAAACAGTTTTGTAGACTCTAATACTGCATTAATAGAATGTGAAATGGAGCAACTGGCACAAAGTGTTCTCCTAAGTGATTGAATGCTTTACCTCTTTGCAAGAATTTAACCCAGTGACCTCAAGAGATTTTAAGGCTGGTACATTAGCTAACCAATCAACCTCTTTGGCCTTGATGTTTTTTGCATGAGGCAAATCTGAGTTTAAAAAAAAAGACTTGCAATGACCTTTTTCATGTTCTTATAAAAGCTTTTTACCTTTGAACAACTGCTAGCAGCATACCGCTTTCAGATATCATTGTGGAATTTAAAACATCCATGAACATGTGACGTTAATGCTTAAGTGCAATACATTTAATAACGTATTGAATTTAAAAAGTATTTTCATTTTACACAATGAGATAACGATGTTTAGGTTAAAAGGGATTTTTCTAATGTAAATGTCTGTACGTTATGTCTTCAGGGCATTCTTGCCACTAAATTGTAACATACTGCCATATCTCTGCACATTGTGTTTGTAGTGCCTTGTGTATTATAGAACGCAGGATCCTTAAGGCCCCTTACAGACTCTGAAGTCTAGTGACTTAAGCGATTGGGTGTGGTTATTAAAATTCATGGCGCAGTACATTTCAGTTAACGGTTATACTTCAGAGAATAAAGATGTAATTAAGGGCGGGCAGAGAACTCCGCTCCGTCCAGCGGAGTGTACGGAGATTTGCCTACTCCGTGCTCTGCTGAGAACGCGGAGTATAGGGCAAACCTCCGACTCCACAGCGGAGCGGAGTTAGCAAGCCCCCCCCTCTAAATTGGCTCGCCGCCCCTAATAAAAAATAATTAGAAAGTAATTTAAAAAGAAATAAAGTACTTACCTGTACTGCCCTCCTCCTCCTTGCCGAGAAATGCGCCAGATGTACGACGAGGAGGAGTACAGGTAAGTGACTTTTTTTCTTTTTAAATTACTTTTAAAGTATTTTTTATTAGGGGGGGGGTGGAGGCGGGTGGCGGAGAGGAGCAGAGTTCCACAGAGTTTTTTCCCATCTCCGTGGACCTCCGAGTAGTGGCACTACGCCAGCTCCGCCCGGGGTTAGATGTAATACCCAGCTCCTTGTGTGGTGTGATTCATTTACATGTATCTAGGCTGGGGAAGAAGCTACAACTGGCGATGAGACAGGGTATATGTAAACCCCACAATCTGAAGAATCAAGATTGCTCTCCCAGAGAGTATGCCGAGGTCCAGCAAACTGCTCATTCGCCACATGTGTCTCAGTTTAAGTGAAGAATTGGCGGGTGGCTTAGGTGGAGTCAAAGCTCAACTCCACCTGGTACAAGACCTAAGAAAAAAGTGAAGGCCCCACTGAAAGTTTAATTTATCAACGGTCAGAAAATTGCTACTACGACTGAGATAATAAGTGCGATGCCACAACTCAACACAGAGCCATCATTCATCCAGTATGATAACGCTAAATGCAGTGACAACCAGTTACAGAAAAGCGCACCAGACAGCAAAGTTTGCTGAGGGAAAGCAGATATATGCAAAGGAAGGCTAAAGCTGGAGAAAACCAGGTACAATGCAGATGGTTGAGAGTGGTGAAGAACAAGAGCAAGAGACAAAACTGCTATTCACCGTCAAAGAAGAAGATTGTGCCTCACCACCTCCGGTTGGGCATGACGGTTCAAGCACTAGTCAGCAAAGTGATGCACACAGCGGTGACACTGGGTCAGAAGATGCTGTCAGTCAAGTGCATCCTGAACAGCATATAATCCTGGCAACAGCTGCAGAAAACAACACAGAGTATGATGCCACCGTTTTCTAAAAATCGCCCTCTTTATTTGATACCCCCAAGCAGAGTCTTGGTGCCTGATGGACTGCTTGGATCGAAACCTTTGATGATTTCAATGATGTACTAGAAATAACCAATGACACAAAGATCATCAAATAGCTTAAGAATATAGCAGGAGAAGGAGTAAAAGAAGTGATAAAGAAAATACCACAGGTGGACAGAGTATCTTACCAGGATGTCAAGGTGGCATTGAGCCTCCAGTTCAATCCGATGTCGAACCTTGACTATGAAAGGTACATCTTCAATCAAGAGAGACAGAGAGATGGTGAAACGATGGATACATTTGTTGAAAGACTTGAAATGATCATCAAACACTGCAAGTTCAACGAATTCAATGATGAAGAAGCCATTTGTCTCACAGTCATAGATGGTTGCCTGTCTGATTACTTCAAATACCTGAGAGAAACGCTCAGTTTGGAGCGTGTGCTTATGGTGGCCAGAGCTGAAGTATGTGCCAACAAACAAGCCCCCTACATGGAGGAACGGAGGAGCCCAGAGTGAATCGCTGTTGAGTATTGAAAGCCAGAAAAAAAAACACAGGGAAGAAAGCCACAAAGTGATGTCTCTGAAGAACAAAAAGAAGATGCTGTGTTTTCGATGTGGGTTTTCCTTTCCACATGAAGGTAAAGTACTGCCATTGGACAGATATGTAAAGGCTGCGGCAAAGAGAACAATCTTGTAACAATTTGCAAAGCAAGAGAAAAAGTGAGTGTCACGTTGTGAAGACAAAATTGCTGCCAGAAAGTTCCAGAAGCATTCCAGTCACGCCCACCAAAGTAAATGGCAACATCAGTTGAGGCAATTAGAAACTGAAAGAGGCCAATTGTCATCTAATTCCTTGTTGAAAGGTTCTTCGACGTCACTGCCGAGACACAGTGGAAGAGATGAATGTGCGATGTTGATGCTAATTCCTGAAAGATGTGCGCATGTAGGTGTCTGATTTCTTGCAAGAAAGAATAGAAGTCAGAAAAGAATTGACGAGTGAAATCACAACATTCATTTGGACATTATTCCAGAAGAAAAATTGAAAGTCAACGGCTCCTATATACCGTTTATCATAGACAGTTGTGGGTCGATAAATATCATGACAGCTGAAAAGTACCATGAACTGTCTCCGGTGCCTCGTCTCACACCATTGGAAACCAAAGTATAGACATGGGCAGCCTCTACGCCACTGCAAAGTCAAGGTTCATTTATGGAGACTATGAAATGTAAAAAGACTAAGGTACATGCCCCAAACCACGTCCTTCAGGGCACTTCGTCAAGTGCATGTTTGCTCAACTTCAGCACTGCTGCTGACATGGGACTAATTTATGTGAATTGCATTATTAATGCTCATCACAACATAGTGAATCAGTTTCCATCCTTGTTTCATGAATTAGGAAAGCTTAAGACCATGAAAGTGCAGCTCCACATTGATGAGGACATTAGTCTTGTTGCTCAATGAACTCGTCAAATTGCATTTAATCTACAAGAGGCTGTTAAAAAAGAAATTGAGACTTTGCTAAATCATGATATCTTTGAGCACTCTACTAGTCCAACGCCATGGTTTTCGCAGATAGTAGTGGTACCTATAAAGGACAGTAGAGGGTCTGTGTGAATCTGTCTTGACACGAGTCAAGCAAACAAGGCAATCGAAAGAGAACGACATCCAGGTCTGCATATTGCTGATATGATTGCCCAGTTGAATGGTGCCAAAGTCTTTTTGTGCCTTGATCTGAACAAAGGATATCACATGCTCGAACTCAAAGAAAATTGCAGGTACATTACTACCTTTTCAACTCATGTTGGTTTGTTCACATACAAAAGATTGAGTTTTGGTGTGTCTTCAGCTGCCAAACTTTTTCAAGATGTCATTTGTCGCATTATACAGCCTGTCATGCATGTTTTCATTACAGTAATGAAAGACTAGTATTTGGGGCCACACGAAAGGAGCATGATAGAGCCCTTACACAAGTATGCTGTCTACTTGCTGTTACAGGTCTTACATTGAATGTTGTAAAGTAAATTTCACAAAACAATACTAAAATTCTTTGGGACATTTTCTTGGAAGGGGGGATGACTCCAGATCCAGCCAAGGATCAGGCCTTATCATCTACCTCCCCTCCACAAGATGTAACTATGCTTCACTCTTTTCTTAGTATGGCCAGCTACTGTTTAAATTCATCTGTGACTTTGTCACTGAGTACCCCATTGAAAGAGTTAATGAAATGGAATGTTTCATTTCAGTGGTCACAGGAGTGTTATCAAAGTTTCAAGACTATTAAGCATGCAATTGAAAATGCTTCTGAGATGGCTTATTTTAATCCGCAATTGCATACATGGATTGTTGTGTATGCCAGCCCAGTGGGCTTGGGCACGATTCTTGCCCAACATTGTGGATATGCAAACGCACAAAGGCGTATTGTAGCTTATGCTAGCCGAATTTTGTCACAGACTGAACTAGCTTACTAGTAACCTGAGCAAGAAAGCCAAGCTGTTGTGTGAGCTTGCAAACACTTTCATGTGTTAATGTATGGGAAACATTTTAGGCTTGTTACTGATCACCAAGCATTGCTTACTATCTTTGGCAATCCAAAGGACAAGATGCTCCCTCACATTGAGAGGTGGGGGCTGAGACTGCAAGAGTATGACTACACCATTGTACACCGGACGGAAAAGATCAAAATCCTGCCGACTACTTTTCTCAAGTGCCCATGCAGTGCCAGGGTATCCGTTCCAAAATAGCCAAGGCCTATGTTAACTTTATTGTGAGATCCATCCAGCACTCCTGCAACTGTGTCCGTGAAGCAAATAAGTGTTGCTACCAATGCAGACAGGAATATGCTCATCCTCAAAGACTTTATTATGCATCAATCCTGGAGAGCACATGCTCGACCTCTTGATAATGACAGTGAATATTAGAAATTCAAGAATGTGCGTGTTGAACTGTCCGTTACCCAAGAACAGATTGTCTTGTGAGGATCGAGAATTGTCATTCCTGAAAGTCTACGGCAGCAAGTCATTTATGTAGCACATTGTGGACATCTTGGAATCGTCACCACAAAGCAAGTTCTCTGAGACAGTGTTTGGTTCCCTCATCTTGATGAGCAAGTTTAGAGAGAGCTCCAGGCTTGTCATTCGTGTAACTGTTTATCTCCCAAAACAACACAGCATCCTTTAAACCAGTCAGGTCTTCGAAGACACGTCTGGGCATAAATTGCAGTTGACTTCTTTGGACCCTTTGAAATGGCCATTACCTAATGGTAATTATAGATGAGTACTCACCGTTTCCTCTTATGGAAGACCTTTCGACACTCACTCATGATCAAGTAATTGAAAGACTAGAAGGCATTTTTGCAACTTGGTGTGTTCAGTCCATTCTGAAATCTGACAATGGCCCACCATTCAATGGTTGGGAAGTCAAAGAGTTTCTTACCCATTTGAATATCAAGCATCCGAAAAGTACACCTTGATGGCCACAGGCTAATGGCATTGCTGAACGTTTTATGAGCACTCTTAAGAAGGCTGTGCTGCATGCTTCAATAAAGGGACTTGAGCTGAAATCCGTTCTTCATTCTACTCTTCTTGCCTACAGATCTACCCCCATTCTACAATCGGCGGAAGCCCTGACACCCAGGTATTCGGGAAAGCCATGGGCACCAAGCTGCCCCAGAGGACCACAGAAAGAGCAACTGATGCTCATAAAGTTTGACTCACTGATTCATCTCCTAAGTGCAGAATGAAGACTTGTGCAGACAAGCGTTGATGTGCTCTGGACATCACATTTCAGAAAGGAGACAGTGTCCTTGTCAAGCAGAGGCGGAAACGCAAATCTGATGCTCCATTCGATGCCGATCCATTACAAGTTGTGAAAAGTAAGGGTAACATGGTGACTGCTCACTGTCCTGGAAAGTCCATTACAAGGGATTCCTCAAAAATCAAGCACCTGCCTCAGAGTTTGCCAGTTCCAGACATCTGGAGTGAGACTTTGTTATCAGAGAGCCAGGTGACACCAAGGACCACCCCAGTGGCTAGCTCACCAGTGCCTTTTGCAGCTGTTTCTCCTGTGTCTCCTCAGCTTCACATCACAAGATCTGGAAGAGTGGTTCAAGCGCCTAAACGACTCATTGAGGAACTCTGATGCACATGTATTTTTTTATATTTATGTATATGTTTTGTTTGTATCTTTTTATTTAGCAAAGGGGGAGATGCAGTGTCTTGTGTATTAAAGAGTGCAGGACCCTTATGTTGCCTAACAGACTCCGTAGTCTAGTGATGTAAGTGTTTGGGTGTGGTTAATAAAATTCATGACGTAGTATGTTTCTGTAAATGGTTACACTCTAGAGAAGAAAGGAGTGTAATACCAAGCTCCGTGTGTGGCATGATTCAGTTACGTGCTACTGGCTGGGGAAGATGCTACAGTGTTGACTTGTTTGTAAATAACATAAAGATTTTTAGAGCACTTGGTGTTGAGCAGCAAACTGTAACCAGTTTAAAAATTAGGTAGGCTGCCTTTTGTAAATTTTATAGTTCACCTTTGGTGGGGCCAGCCAGCATAGAGAAAAAAACATTTTCTTTTTACCCAGTCCGACATCTCTTGAAATCACCAACAAAAGGAGTTCTAGAATATAGCCTTAGAGCCTGACGTAGTGGGATTTACCGGCCATTAAAGGCCCACTCCAGCATTAAAGGCCCGAGGGCCTTAAACAATGGAGCGGGCCTTTAATGGCAGGTACAGCCCACTAAGGAGGGCTCCAAGGCTATTAGAACATTCCGCTCCTAGAGGGCAGAATCTTCTAATTTGTAAAACAAAGGCCTCACGGAGCCCGAGGCAGCAGCTGTGAACAAACATTGGAATGTTGATGCTCCGGGCTTCTACCAGCCATTAGAAGCCCAGAGCACTCCATTGCCTTCAATGGAGCGCTCAACATTCTAACGTTCTAATATTTCTTTGATGATATCTGTTTGGGTTCTACACACCTAGAGTTTCGCTGGATAGCCCCTATACATTTTCAAATTGCTGCCCTAGATAATATACGTTGATTTGAAAAAGTCACCATCCCTAGATTTACTTTCTTAGATAAAACAAAATGTTTGTACCTGGGAGAGTGGGGGGGGGGGGGGGATTGGACATAGTCACTGTGAACCACTTTTACTAATATTTGCAGAAGCTGGCAAGTACTTAGTTAACAACAATGAAATTTGGTGCCCCTAATGTAGCCCTCTTGAACCTGCTGACAGCTTTCTCCCTGCACTGTGACTGTATCTTACATCTGATAACCCTAAAAAGTTTCCATTCTGCTGTGAGCAGCACCTTTTCATATATCGACAGAGAGAGTGATGAATAGGGGGAGGACCAACACTCTGCCCATTGTCCTTTGTTTGACCCGCTCTTTGTCGTTGTCCTTTTTCCAACAAATCCCACTAAAACAAGGAGCACAATAGCCTTGCTCCCAAGCCAAGAAAATAGCTTCAAAGACACCAGGACGGGAGAGTAAAACTAGACCTCAGTTACTGTAAAGATACCCAAATGGAAGGGCACGCAGTCGCTTGAGACAGACACCCATCTCCTGGAGCATGCTCCTGGGTGCTGAAAATATATTGAAACATTAACATGCCAAAAGGAGGTCCAACAGATCTAGCACAAGGCATTAAACTCAGTGCAAATTGATACGTCTTTACATAAGCCAAGAAACCGAGCCCAAAAGGAAGATAGGTGTCCAAAGTTTTACTTCCTTATGTCCATCTGCCACTGTAAATAAAAAAAATCTTTTTTACAGCCTGCGGGTTAGTAGTAGAACTGATTTGATATAAAGAATCGAAGAAATTGGTTCAAGGGCCCTGATCGCTCAGATAGTGGACACAGAAAAGCAAAATAACCCACTGATGAGGATTACTAACATTTGTCTAAGTCCACAGCTTTTTCAATTTTCATTATAAAATTTAGGATCAGTTTGACAAATTTTAATAAACAAACGTGGCAATCCCTTTTGCGCTCTGTTACATTTAAACAGGGGGGGGGGTAAGAGCTTGAAGATTATTTGGCAGATGGAAGAGCTGTGGATGCCCTTGTTCTTCACTATGCCAAAGCAAAATGGGCTCCATATATTATACTTCTGGACCATAAAGGACTTCAATTAGTCCTGCACACAGTGGCTAAAATATTTGGATTGGAAACCTTCATTTTGTAACTGAATGTGTTCCTCTATGGTTTATTTGATATTCCTTCCAATGGATAGGTGGTACCTTTTCCAGGATGCAGAGATGAGGAGATAATGCAGGTGAGCCAACTCAATTTCATAAATCCCTAATCTTTACCTTCAAACTAATCCAGAACCATATTAGAATGTGCCTTAGGTGGAGAGGGGGCGAGGTAGATCACCAAAATGATTGGCTGGAAGACAAGGAAAGGGTATTGGCCAAGGACAAAGTGATGTAGTATCTAATTCAATACGACCCTGTATCAGTGAACCTTTCCACCTATGAGCTACTGGTGAAAGCAATGGTCAGGTTGACCTCCCAGCACTATAGATTGATTAGTCAGCAGTGGCAAAAATCAACTTTGAAAGATACCCACCTTGGTCTAATCTGTCATGATGAGGAAAGTAAAGAATTCTAATAGAATATCTGATATAAGGTTAAGAGTCTCATCAAATGACATCCATAAGGAAAAAAGCAAATAGTTGGACAAATTAAAAATCAAAGCCCTTGAAAGAAAATTAGAAATAGATTGATCATGAACTAGAGGTGAAGGCAGGAAGGCATTTTGGAAGATGGTGACTTGGATCTTGGTGGGTAATCATAAGCCAAAAGAGATTTTGTCAGATGGAGATTACTCATTGTAAGTGATTATTTGACAAACTCTCCACACAAGAATTAATAAATAAGACTTTGTCTTCAATAATTCAAAAGAATAAAGAAGCCTATTAATTTACATCCAGTGTCTTACAATCCACTAGAAGAAAAAGGGTCAATGATATGATAAATGAATGTTTTTATAATGACTAGAAAAAAACAAAAGTCTAGATAATAAAATAAAAGTCTGAGGCCCACATCTTCTCCCAAGGAAAGTTTTCAAGAATATGTGGACCGCAATCTTGAAAACACAATTTATCTCCAGAATTCACACATTTTGAAATCTTGGGTAATTTTAACCAGTACCCCTTGAGAAATGTAGCACATAGTCTAATAAGTGTTATGGGTGCTTCAATAAAGCAAAGCTCTCCATGAAAAACAGACAGTAGAATTTGCTGGAAGTTTAAAACTTTTTGCTCATCTTATTAAGGTAAATTGTGCCAAGGTCTATCTACTATAGGCCAGGCTTATATTTTAAGTCACCTGATATCCAACTATGTGTTGCAAGAGAAGATCTTTGATGCATTCTTAGGTTACTCTTTGGAGCTCGACCTACACAGACAAACCATATGGTCAAAACTAAAATGCATATTTATCAGTTGTTGCTTTGCAAATTTACGCACAAAACAATAATGTTGAGGTTCCCTTCGGAGTACAAAGTTACCTCAGCTATGGTGTTCCTTTCCCCAATTTATCTGAAAGGCCTTGGAAGCTGCCTCAGAGAGTGTGCAAAGAATACTAGTAAAGATGAAAATGATTTTATTATAAGCTGATGATTCGATAATCTTAGTACAGGTATAGCTCTCAATCTTCTTGAACTTTAATATCTCTGCTCAACGCAGAGGTGAAGATCCTCGCAAAATTACTGGCAACCCTTCTGCTGCCTGTCTTAAACAAACTTGTGCACCCGGATCAGTCTGGCCTTATGCCAGTGAGGAATACCTCCCTTAATCTCCGGTGGCTACATGGGGTAATGGGTCGTTTGGATAATCTACGTGAGGACGCTGTGGTGGTGTCCCTCGACGCCGCCATAGCGTTTGACACGATCGAGTGGCCCTACATGTTTGTGGTCCTGAAGAAACTAGGGTTTGGTCCGGGTTTTATGAGTTGGGTCCAGCTCTTATATACGTATCCAATGGCACAGGTCGTGGTTAACAATCGGAGGTCCCCGGTGTTCGCCCTGGAGAGGGGGACCAGACAAGGTTGCCCCCTTTGCCCGCTGGTCTTTGCCTTATTGATGGAACCTTTGGCGATGTGGATAAGGAAAGATCCCATAATGAGGGGCCTCCGGTGGTCGGCGGACTGGGAGGACCTTATCTCCCTGTACGCTGATATCTTATTATATATGGCGTCACCAGGACCGTCTCTCAACAAAGCGTTACATATATTCACTAGCTTTGGAAAACACTCAGGTTATCGTATTAATTGGTCAAAGTCAGTCGTTTATGTCCTCAGTGGCCTATTCACCCCTCTTCCTAAGGGCTACACTATTATTGAGGCGGTAGAGGGCTTCACATACCTGGGGATCTATATCACCAAGGACCCGGTGCGGTTTTATGAGCGGAACCTTTTGCCCCCGCTGCAGAAGCTTAGAAGTGATATTAGATACTGGAAAACGCTTCCACTCTCCTTATTGGTGCAAGTGGCGCTTTTTAAAATGATGTCTTTGCCACGCTTCTTGTACGTCCTACACAACACCCCAAGTCAAGTCTGGCTCGAGTACTTCAAAGCCATAGAAAGTTCCCAGAGAGAACTCTTATGGGATGGCAGACCACCCCGAATATCTACCCAGAAACTTACAAGGGGGTGCACTGGCGTAGCAAGGGGGGGCGGAGGGGGCGGTGCGCCCCGGGCGGCACGAGTTTCGGGGGCGGCGGCGGGCGCAAAATTCATCGCCAGCAACCCCCCCCTCAGCGCGGCGGCCAAAGGCAGGAAGGCAGGGACCGCCACGGGCGGCAGAGTGCCTAGCTACGCCACTGAGGGGGTGGTATGATGGGGAGGTGGGTCTCCCTGATATCAGGAGGTATTACTGGGCCTCGCATTTGGCTGCTATTAATCATTGCATTTACAGGCCCCAAGGGGATCCAGGGTATCAAATGGACATGTGGCAGCTCCTTGGAGGGGATTTCACGAGAGTACTGTATACCAAGCCTACTAGGTTGCACCTGACAGGCCCCACTGCCCACGCGGTGCACATATGGAGAGAAGCTACAAAGAGCCTGGGTTGGGAGGGACGTGTCACGCATGCCACCCCACTCTGAGATGCGGACAAGTTTGGTAACTTGCAAAAAACAAAGGGTTTTGATCGGTGGGACATAATAGGCATCTCCAGGGTCGGCAATCTATGGAAAGCGGGTGGCGTGGTCTCCTTCACGCAGCTTCAGATTGAATACAAGATGGCCGATACGGAGCGTTTTTGATATCTGCAGGTACAACATGCCCTACAAGCAGTGGTCCCTAGGGGGGAATCCCTCCCCGAGTCCTCTCTGATAGAAGATAGGGTATTGGACGGATATATGCCCCAAAAATCTATCTCGTTGACGTATAAAAAATTAATCAACAACATGCCGGATCCCCTGGTGCGGCTTCAGGCTAGATGGGAACAGGACGTAGCAGGACTGGAGGATAATGAATGGATAGAGGCTTTGGCCTCTCCCAAAGAGATAGCTATTTCCTCCAGACTCTGATTGGTACAACTGAAAATACTTCACCGGATTTACCTCACTGGGCCTGCACTAGTGCGCATGGGCTATAGAACCGACCCGGGGTGTGTGAGGAGATGTGGACAGGAGGGGTCCTTTGCTCACATTATCTGGGAATGTGTATGTATACAGGATTACTGGTAGGAATTGATAAAGTGTATGGAAGAGGTGATGGGTGTTAAAATTGAGCCTAACATAAAGCTGTGCCTCTTGAATGTTTGGGGTCCCACAGATCTGAACAGTAAGGGGAAACTTTGGGTGATGTTGGTGGCCATGATTGCAAAGCGGAATATCGCCAAAAGGTGGGGGGCACAAGAGTTGCCAACCATTGTAGAATGGCAGAGAGACATGGATTGGTGTATGCTGATAGAACGCACGATTTATGAATCTAGAGGATGTCCTAAAAAATGATCGCAGGTGTGGGGAAAATGGAACGCTTACAGGGGGGAAATCTGCGAGCCCCCGAGGGTGGAACGGGAGCCGGGACTCATGGACTGAGGGTACACACATTACAGCGGGGCCCTGCATGGTTAGATACAAACTATGGTTGGCGGTTGCTGTAACGGCGCTGAAGTAGCCCTTAACGATTGTGAATATGCAATAACTGTATGTGTTAAGTTGTCATCAATAAAAAGAATTATAAAAAAAAAAAAATCTTGGTGAACTGTAAAGAAAATCAGACACTCATAAGTTAAGGCAAGTTTAATATGTCTTAATAACACCATTTGGAAAAGTATATACTGTCCCCTACCATGTGCATTTGGTTTGTCTCTCAAATTAACTTTCACCTAACTTCAGTTCAACACTCCTGAAAAGGCTACTATGGCAGTCAAAGGAATATCAAGGTTCACAGTTTTTAGAATGACCTCTCCCGGATGGGCTTGGAAGCAGTCTCTCTAACTGTGATTAGTCCCTCTGCCTGCACAGCATGCCAGAAGATCTCCATCAAATCAGGTTTTTTTTTCCTGTGATATGTTATACTACATGACACTTATATAGCGCACAATTGCCCCTGTTGTGGCATTGTGGCTCTCTAACTGTCCATAACGATTACAGCCAGACCTGCAGTTTTGGCTGTAGAAGTGTGTGGTTGTAGTAAGACCTTAGTGGTAAGAGGTAGGTGAGTTGTGTGAGGTTCTGACATGAGATCCAGTCGTGTTGCAGAGAGCATGTTCGCCGTTTGTTAGCATGCCAATGTTTAACGGGTATAGGAGAGAAAGAGATCATGGTTCCTGTAGCTTTTTTTTATCTGAAAAGTAGTTGAGTTCTTGTCTGTAGGAAGTATTGTCCTATTTTGCATTGCGGTTCACTAGGTTGACGGTTCTAGTCTTAAAGTTGATTAGGTGTTATTTAGGGCCGCACATTTGAACAGTCACGTTTTCTTACAGTATTCTGAAAATTAAGGTTGTTCTCTAGTTTACTTATCTTAGTGGGTTAGGAGTTCCATAACTTGCTAGCTTGCACTTATGAAGAATACCCTCCAACTCAGGTTTTGCTGAAGTGTGGCACTTTCATGCTGTAGTAATGTGTTGGATCGGATACATCTTCTAGGACTATGGACCTTAAATGTTTGTCATCGAGATATTAATTGTTTCCATCTAGTATTTGATCTATTAAACAGTGTTAGTACTAGGTCATAAGGACTGGAATTATGTGGTTTCAAGTGTAGACGTAATCTTGCCACTTGAATTTTGGATCCATTGTAATTTGTCTGGGAGAGGTTTCTGGACTTCTGGGTATAATGGTTTGTGTAATCTGATCAGATCAGAAACATCTTTATTCGGATAATCAAAATATCCATAAAAGTAAAACACACATTAAATGCATGTAGACAAATATAAATATAAATTTAATACAAGATAGAACCCCTACCTCTGACAACATAGTAAAAATTAGGTTTAAAAACTATTTATAATCATGGTGATTTCATCAGGTCCATTTTCATCAGGAAGCATTGTGCATCGTGCCCAAACAGCCATTCTGTGGAATGAGCCTACATGTACACAAGTCTTCAGATCCGGAATTTACATAACCCTAAAAATCCTAATTTTGGGCTTTTTAGTACGCTTAAGTAGAATGTGAATTATATATGTTAAATAAAATTTACAAAACAATGCTAAGTGCAGCATAGTCTGACCAGAGCTCCCATTACAAGGGCAAGGGACGTATCAACATACGGGTAGTAGCCCAACGGAAACATAATAGATATTTTAATGTGCCAGTCCTAAATCAAAACAGCAGACTTCGTTCCCAACGCCGCCTTGCTAAATAGAGATACTTGGTAGGAGGACTGACTGCAAGCATCCTCAGATAAACTGCCACATTTGACTTCCCCCTATTCTCATTCAGTCTCATGGTTTGCTCAAAATTAAGCCGGGAGTGCTGCACATATTATTTTGTTTTATCTATGGCCGCAATACTTTCAAGCTCTGTACAAATATGGTGCAGACCAGTCGAAGGGCAGACTCCACTACTGCTAGTCATGGGATTTGGTGACCCCTTTCACACTCAAGACAATACTTAATAATATCCCATGTTAGAGTGGCCTCAGCAGGGTGGACGTCTTCTAATATAATCTGATACCCATGATAAACCCAGTTCTTCATGACAGATATCAGATGAAGATTATATTGGGGCTGACAGCACCCTTCTGCAAAACCTTTTTTGTTTAGTTTGGGTGTTCGCTGTTATAGGAACCCCAGATCCTAGCTCCATATATTGCAACAGGAATACATTGGGTTTTGTAAATGTGCAACAAGGGTCCAAGAATCCCCCCCCCGTGGCTGGAGTAGATTGTATAATTAATCAACTGCCCTCGAGAACTTCGACCTACTCCGAGAGGCATGGGGCATCCAGGATTCTGATGCGGAGAAAGAAACCCCTAAGTAAGAAAAAAGTGCTGCTGCTTCTTAGGCTGTTTGCCCCTACAGTAGGGATTGCTAGCTGCTTACTATTTGGGTCGCATGCCATAATATAAGATTTAGAGAAATTGGTTTGCAAGTCCAGAGTACCGATGAAGTCCACAAAGGCATTCACTAACAATTGCAGAGCCCTTGGGGTCCGCATCATCAGCACAGCGTTGTCTGCGTAAAGGAGGGACTGGAGCGGTAGACCTTTGATTTTGGGTACATCTGGAGTGGCAGTGATTAAAAAGAGGTGAAGCTTGTTAATATATAACGTAAATAAAATAGGTGCCAGAACACACCCTTGTCTCACCTGTGAAATTTTTATATCCTTAGACACCTTTCCATCCATACTGATACTGACTCTGGCCTTCATATCTCTCTGCAAATATGCTAAATAGTGCACAAGTGCTTCATCCATCCCACAAGAGGGAAGGGTTTCCTCTAGTTTAGAGCAGTTAACACAGTCAGGTGCTGAAGTCCGGTCCATAAATGCCATGTATATAGGAGTAAACTTAGCAACAGTGCATTTTCCTATTATTAGTGACAAATGCAGACATTGTTCTACCGTTCCCACCTGACCTATAAAGCCATATTGGCAAGGATATAAAATGGGCGAGATCTTTAGGACCCTCCCCAGAATTTTGACAGATATCTATAAGGGAAATTGATCTATAATTTCCTGGGAGAGAGCAATCTCCCTTCTTGAAAATCGGTACTATGGTGGAGGTTTTCAAAGAGTCAGGTAATGGGAGGTAGCAAGATTATTAAAAATGTAGGTTGAATGTGGTGCCCAAAATTCTGAATTGCATTTTATGAGGTCAATTGCTACCCCATCCGGGCCCGGTGCCTTCCCACCGATACTCTGGCTAATAGCATCCTCAACTTCGGGCAGAGTTACCTGGATGTCTGACCACTTTTCAGTGGCCATGACGGGGGTCCATATCGGCTGATGTCGACACATAGATTTTTGTGCAGTGTGCCTCCCACGTCTCACTAGGGATGTGACAACTCATTGGGCTCACAGTTAGATTTGTTCTACGCATTTCCACCACAGCGGACCAGAAGACTTTACTATTCTTCTTGTCTGCAGCCTCTACAAGGGAGTCCCATTGCTGTAATGTCAGTTCCCTCTGTCACGTGCAGGTAACTAATTTGTAGTGGTTCCGCTAGCTGTCCTCCTCCGAGGGAACCCGAGGATTTGCCATGAGTCCCTAGCGAAGTTGACGGTTTGCTTCTGAGCATTCGTGGTTAAACCACCTAGAGTTAGACTGAACGGGAACAGGAGGGTTTCAGTAAAGCTTTCCTGATGTTTGTAAACAAATCTATAAAAGCACCCACCACTTGCTGATCAGCATCTACTTCTACCAGACAGGCCTCTACAAGTCCTAAATGCTCCTTAATCACCTGAAGAAAGAATTGGGTTGGCTCACTTAATCTCCACAACAGTCTAAGGTTATCTATCGACGGTTGCAGATTACTCACCCCACTATCGACTCTATACTGTGGCTTGGGTGATGTTAAAAAGACAACTTCTATAGGATTGTGGTCACCAAAATTTGTAGGGACCTCTTTCCCATACACAAGGTACTCTGTTAAAGGAAACAAGATGAAAAAGTGATCAATAATGGTGGAACAATCTTTGCCTCTAAAGGTTCTCATCAGGCAACTAATAGCACAAGCCACATCCATTAAATTTCTCAAGTCACAGGAGGCTAAGTAATTCTGCAACTCCAGCCCTTTAGGATCACGACTTTCTGGGATGTTTGCTTACACACTAGTTCGAGCACTCGTAACAGCATAAGATAGACCACTCTGTATAGGGAGCTTCGTATTAAAATCCCCAGCTACACACAAGTACTTCCTGCCCTTTATTAACAACATCTCCCGGTAGAAAATTGATATAGTCAAATAGAGCCAGGAATTTAGAGTTAGGGACATTAAAGAAATCATTATTAGGAAAATTAATTAGGTACAAAGTCATGTCCCTCCTATACCTCACTACTTGGAAGCTATTATTATGGGTCTTAAGAGCCCGAATCCACCCACCAGCTGCTAAATTCACCCAGATGACTAACCCCTCTGCACAGCCTGAACGGGAAGGAGTTGCCAGGGCACGATGGCAGAGAAACCCATCAATTTCTGTTATCTGGGAATCCCAAGTTTCTTGAAACATTATAATGTCATAGCGACTTATAAAAGCTTGCCATTCAGGTAGATGGATCTTGGTCTGACGCCCTGCCACATTCCAGCTCAATGTCTTTAGTCTGTCAGGACAACCAGAGGCAACAACTAGATGTTCTATATGGGGTGTGGAAATGGCAGGTTGGGAGGCAGTCGCTATATGGTTAGATGTTTGTGCCTTTGTGTTTGCTGGTCTGGCTCCCAGTCAGTCTACAGCCACTAAGCGCGTCAAACCTATTCTGTAGTGCCAGTGGGGACCCCAGATTGAAAGGGTTCGGGAGGATGTTGTAGGCCAATAGGCATTCTTGGTTTATAGAAGTGACCTGAGGGAAATAGTATAATTCTAAATCCAATATAAGAGTTTGCCTCTTGCCCCTTCAATATGTGTCTCGCACAAGAAGGATTACAAAAATTCACCACAGTGCAATCCCCACTAATATCTTTGCTTGCATCTCCTACCCAGTCCACCCTCCGCACCATTTTGATTATTTTAATGCCCCTAGAATTGATGTATTTATGGTTGCCCTGCCAGTGAGCAGTCTTATTGCAAAGCTCCTCCCATGATTCCATTTCACCAAGTCTAAGGGGAGGTACTCTGGTTAAGACCAGCACATAAGGGCAGATTGCAGGCAGCAGATTCAAGGTCTCAGTATTAGGATTTGGACTTCCTTCAGTAGAACCTGCACTAGTGTCTCTAATCTCCCTGTCCACAGGTGGACCTCTGCCTACTGTGGCTGCATTACTGATGCTACGAGCATCCTCCTTAGGCCCTGGCTCTACCTGCTGAGTGGGGATCTGAGTGGAGATCTGACAGTCCTCTCGCACTGCTGCTAGGGTCCTCCCTGACTCCTGCATGTTATTTGCTCTAGTGTGATGATTGGAATTTATTATTTACTGTGTGGAGGTTCTCCCATCTGAAATGGTGGTAGATAATTGTAATAGATTAGTCAAGCAGCGCTCAATACCCTCAAGATGTTCTATGATTGGTTTCCATTTCCCCTCTAAAAGGTTACAAAATGTATCACACAAAATATTGTAGTTTACAGGGTCTGGGTTCAAAGAGTCAGAAGTCTGAACCTGCTGAGAATGTTTCTGAGCTAAGAGCCATGGGGAAAGCTGGCCCTGTTGCCAAACCACTGTTTTCCTTTTTTGCCGCATGTGCCCCCTCTTCCGTTTTCTTCCTCTTCCCTACTAGGCCTTGTTGCGACTGAGGTGTGAGGGTGCCCAGTGCCTCTGACTCTTTGTCCATGCTCAAACTCACCAGGGAATAGTCATTGATTGAGGTCGCAGACCTAGGTTCAGGGGGGCAAGGGGCACTATCATTAGGCAAAAAGATAGGTGCCAGTTCCTTTGTCCCAAAGCCATGTTCCAAAGAGAGCCTGCTCTCAGTCAGTGCAATTTCAGTAATGATTATCCCCACCACTCTTTCAAGCATGCTATCAATTGTCACCATTGCACCTGGCTTATCAGCTGCCTCGGAAGCCCCCCAGCAGATTTTCGTTCAACCATTGCTGGAGGAGAGTAGGGTGCTCACCTCCAGCAACCAAACTATGTACTGCCCAGACTCTCACCCTACAGAAAAAAACTTCAAATCTTCTAAGGGGAGTGGGCCCAGGCCATCTGCAACCAGTCGTGGGTGAGCGGGCGCAGGGGAGACGCAGACAAATCCGCTCAGTTTGGGATTGAAAATTCTGTTGTGCAGTTAGACAGCAACTCCACTACCAATAAACAGTTAGCCAATTATAGCCATTACAGCCTGATGAATCAAGAGGGGCCTGTTAAGCCAGTTAGGGTCAGTTGTTAAAGTCAATCATGGGGCAGCGGCCAAAGAAAGCAAAAGGAGCACACTTGTAAGGGCAGGTGTGCGGCAAAGGTAGTTCTGATGATGGCAATAGTACTAATGGTACTAAAACAGCAGAAATACAGCAGCAGTGGCCACTTACCTCCCCCCCCTGGTCTTGCTGAGAGCCGCCTCCCCCACCCACATTGAGATGCTGAATCTGCCACACATCAGGTGTGTCAACAGCTCTGTACAACAACAGGGTGTGTCAGAGAGGTCTCATATCTATATTGTGCGATTCGTGCAAATATTCTTTCTCTTCTTGCTGAGTTGAAAATAAAATGGGAGGGAGACTTAAAGCCCCAAATTAACGATTTGGACTGGGATAGGATTGTAGTGCATATACCAGCTGTTTCTAGAAATGCTAGGTTCAAATTAATTAATTTCTATATCTTACATAGAGCTTATCTTACACCTAGAAGGATTAACAAGTTCTAAGTGACAGCTGCTTAAAAATGCCCTAGATGTGGGGAGTTGGGAGCAGAAATGTTCCACCTGGGATGGTCCTGCCCTTCATTACTGGGGTTCTGGAAGGAAGTAATTGAATATATTAATGGAATAACCTTGCAGGATATCCCTTGTACACCCTTGGTCTGCCTCCTAGGGGGATACCTTCACCCTAAAAATAAGAAAACTTCTACAAGATTTACTGACTTAGGTTTGATTTTGGCAAAACGAGAATTTACTATGCAGTGGAAATCAGTGCATGGTCCTCAAATTACTAGATGGCGTAAAGAAATGGTTAAATGGGCAAGTTCGAAAGTGCTGTGTTGTTTTGTGAGATTAAAAGGGGATGAGGAAAAACTGAAAGGGTGAAGCATGGGAACACCTGGTGGATAGTTCGTTGGCCCCGGAAGCAGACACAGATTCAACGAATAGCTCCCTGAGTCCTTGAGGGTAAAGGAAGGGAAATCTAGTTTAATACTGATAAATTGGGTGATAATGGGTACTACTGTGATATACTTCTCCATGAGGAATATTTCGGCACTTTATTTATGACTGCTTTTCTTGATTAAGGGTATCTGTTGGTGGGGGATTGATGTTATAGTTTTATTTTACTCATTTTAGTAGACCTAACATATGTAGGAAATTTACAGTAGTTGGAATGCTTATGGGTGCATATCATATGAGATATATTGATTATCACTTTTAATATGTAAATTATAGTTATCTAGGTCTTACTCCTTTGCAACCTATATTTGAATCTATTTATTATCATGATCTGTGTACCTTTTTAAAGCAAATTACTGTATATGTAGTGCACATCATTTATGATCTGTATTATATGCCTGTCACTATTGCACTAAATTCTATTTTATGAAACTAATAAAAATTATTTGAACTATAGGGTGAAACCTAGAAATAGACAAATCTGTCATAACATTCTAATCATGTTTCAAGAGGATTCTACTACTTTTAAAGAAACAGTGATTCACTAGGGACTGATTTAGAAAAAAATATTCTTTACAGTGCATAAAAATTTGCAGAATACATTACCAATCTCTGGTCACAAATGAGGTACTAGCTTCTCAGCAGAACGCATTTTAATATACTTTGAATGGTCATAATAAAACATTTTACATATGGATTTAAGGATAATAATGTTCTCAGTGTCCCTTGTATGTACACAAGGCAGATAACAATAACAGTGACTCAAAAAAGTATATAAACGTAAAAAAATAAAAGACCAAAAAAACACATAAAATTCATGGGATGGGTGTCCTATTTCGTCTATTTCCACAGCATCAATTTAGGTTTAGCAAAGGATCCTGTTTGTTGTGATGTCACAGGCATTTCGACCTTCTATCTCAATTACAAGGACGTCATCAGGGCTGATGTTATTTAGGGTCACCTGGAACAAGGGAAATAGAATCACTGTACATTATGTACTGAGGAGGCTACTTCATGGTTTACAAGAAAGCTTCTCACATTGTGGGAAAAGTAATTCCCTATTGGATTCATCACCAGCCCAGTGGTAAAAACAGTGTCACAATGCCAACAAACAGTGAGCTACATGAAGCAACTTGCAGGGTGCATCTGCCCTGATTGCATCTGAAACTGGTATCCTAACATTTTATTTATCCCTAGGATCATGCTAATTCAGCATGTGTGCAGAGGCTTTGGCCTGTCCTTGGTAATGCAAAATCCAGGACCTTTTTTGTGACTTTGAGTGGTGCACAAAGCATGTCTTCACAGTGGGTATATGGCTACTGTCCCTACCAGTGGTGAGAAACACAAAACATTGGTGGCACTTGCTAGACCTGGCTTCTTTGGTGTGCTTTTCCCCTGTCGTTTTGCTTCTGACCTCCTGTTTTTAACTGTGTGCTGCATTTAGCTTTTGCTGGTTTTAGAACTCTGAGCACTTTACCACTGCTGATCAGTGCTAAAGTGCAAGTGCTTCCTGTGTACATTGTGATTATGATTGGTGATCTATGATTGCCATATTTGATTTACTGGTAAGTACCTCATAAAGCACAGACTGTGTACCCAGGGCCTGTAATTCATATACTACTAGTAGGCCTGCAGCACTGATTGTGCCACCCACATGAGTAGCCCTACAAACCTGTCTCAGGCCTGCCACTGCAGTGTCTGGGAGTGCAGTTTTAAACTGCCATGTTGACCTGGCAAGTGCACCCATTTGCCAGACCCAAACCTTTCCTTTTTCAACATGTAAGGCACTCCTAAAGTAGGCTCAAGGTAGCCCCATGGGCAGGGTGCAGTGTATGTGAAAGGTAGGACATGTGTTTGTGTGTTTTACATGTACGAATAGTGAACTACTGCCAATTTCGTTTTTCACTATTGCAAGGACTATCTCTCCCATAGGTTATCATTGGTGCTGCCTTGTAACATATTACAAGTGTAACTTTCAATTGGGAAGGTATAAAGATTTGGAGTTTGGGTTACCTGGACTTAGAATTTAAAAATACATCTTCTAGTGAAGTTGGTTTTTAAATTGTGTGTTTGAAAATGCCACTTTTAGAAAGTGGGCATTTTCTTGCTTTACCATTCTGGGCCTCTGCCTGCCTGTGCAATCGATGTCTGGTTTAGACTAACAGTTGGGCTGCATTTACTCTAGACAGTCACATGAAGGGAGCTGAGGTGTGCCCTGCATATCCTGATGGCCTATCACCAGGCTGATGCGTCTTCCTGAGCTACAGTGGTGGGAGTAGTTGTCACTGACGCCTGAATAGGGCTGTGCGTGTCCTCACACAAAACTGCCCCACCCCGTGTAGTGTGTCTGGAGCCAGGTTAGGGCAAGGCAGGACATTGTGCACTACAAAGACTTTCTTTTGAAGTTTGCCTACTTCAAAGGCAGAAACTGGTATAAGTACTGGAGCTGTGATCCCAGAACTTTTAAACACTTCTGGATCAATAGGAGACTCTGCCAAGAGGAGGAGCTGGAGAGCTGTTAGGAGGAGTACTGCCCCTTTGCTATGTTTGCTTTGCTGGTTTGGCCTGCAGTTGCTTCTTTTGTCTTGAAGAGACTAAGGACTGGACTTTTGCTTTGGTATCCTGCTTGAGAAGATTCTCCAAGGGCTTGTATGTGCTTGCCTCCTGTTGAGAAGTCTCAGGGCCATCAAAGACTTCACCTGCAGCCCCTGAACTCCTCTGCTGGGAGGTCCGACCTGCCAAGTGGTGCCAATTCCAGTTCTGGGCCCTTGGGGGTGGTTTTGCTTCTTCAAGAACTGAAAATCCATGCATCGCCCCTTCAGCACTGTTTTTATCGCCACAAGCTTGCTGTGCAATTAAAAAACCAATGCATCGCCACAGTGCGGCCAAAAAGATCGACGTAGCACCTGTCTGTGGCCAAAAGAACTGCTGCAGCCCAAGTCCCGAGCACCATGTCTCCAATGTCCGAGACCCCTGCAGCAACTCAGACACAGGCCTTGCTGTGCGGCTGAAGGAATCAATGAATCACCTGTTCGCGGCTGGAAGAATCGACGCAGTGCCTGTTTCGCCGCCACACCTTGGACTTCAGCACGTCCAGATTTTCCACATATTGCACCTGTACGCTAAGACTACATTGACACTGGGCTTCAGTAAGGAACCAAGGCCACGTGTCTGGAGAAATTACGCATCACCTCCCCGCCCAGTAAGAAAGTGATGCATCGCCTCCTCTCACAGTGAGGAACTGATGTATCACCTCCCCTGCATAGCAGTAAGGAACCAACACATCGCTGTGCTTTCTGGTGTCTCACCTCCCAAGCGCCTGTTTTTGGCTCGTGATTTTGAAGCATCCCAGGAGCTTTGTACAAAAAGTGGTGCACCCATAGTTTTATGTGGCCTGAACTGTTTTAACTTTTTTTACAGTGATATCTTGATATATGTATGTTGGATTTGTGTTGTTTTGGTCTTTTTTGGTTTAGATAAAGATTAGTTATTTTGTCGTTGTTTCCATTTGTAGTTTTTTAACTGTGTTACTGTGTGTTTATGTATGTATGTATGTATGTAGAGCATTTATAGAGCGCAGGAATCACCCCCGAAGGGGTATCTCCGCGCTAACATAGAAACAAGTCAGACAGGCACAGATTCCCATAACTCAAGCCTTGAATAATTCCGTCTTCAGGAGTTTCCTGAAGCGAGCAAGACTAGGACATTTATGTAAAACCTCTGGCAGAGAATTCCAATATTTAGGAGCCAAATAGGCAACCATTTTGCCTCCAGATCATATTTTCTTAACGCGAGGAATCACCAGCAACCCTTTGCCTTCCGATCTGAGACACCGGGTCGGGCAGTACATTTTAAACTTATCCGCCAGATAGCTCGGGCTTGTACCATAAAGAGCTCTAAGGGCAAGACAACAGAGCTTGAACTTAATTCTCTGGCGGATAGGAAGCCAATGGACAAAATTTCAGTAATGGTCCAGGAGAAGTGCGAGGGGGTTTATTAAGAGTCAGGCGCGCGGCCACATTCTGGACGATCTGCAATCTGCTGAGAAGAGACTCGTTCGCGGATGCCAATAAAGCATTACAATAGTCCAGGCGACCAATGATCAAAGCCTGAATTAAGGTTCTACGTACAGTGAGGGGCAGCCACATAAACACTCTGCGCAAAAGTCTCCAGGTATGATAGCAGGTCCCTGCAGTGGTCATGACTTGATCCTTCATGGATAGCCGTACATCCAGCCGGACCCCTAGATTTTTGGTCACAGAGGTTGGAGAGGGGGCAAGGCCTAACGCTGTCGGCCACCACTCAGGGTCCAGGAAGTTAGTGCAGCACCAAACAGCAAGATTTCTGTTTTAGCCGCATTTAACTGCAAAAAGTGTTCCGGCATCCATTCTGCTATGACTGACATACCCTTAGCAAAACGCTGTTTGACTGACTCTGTAATTGTGTATCGTCCGCGTAGGAGAACGGCGTAAAGCCGTACTCTCGAATGACTTTAGAAAGGGGGCCACATAGATGTTAAACAAAGTAGGGCTCAGACAAGAGCCCTGGGGCACCCCCTTAGTAAGCTTCACAGTTTGAGATCGAAAAGAGCCCAGATTGATGGTTTGTGTGCATTGATCTAAAAAGCTGACAAGCCAATCAAGAGCCAGCCCCTGCAGACCGGCCTCTCTCAGTCTAAATATCAGTTTCTGATGAGAGACCGTGTCGAAGGCTGCTGTTAGATCCAACAAGACCAAGATCACTCCTTTGTTATCATCCAAGGCCATTTTAATATAATCAGTGACCCCGATGAGAGTTGTCTCTGTGGAGTAGTTGGATCTAAACCCAGACTGTGAAGGATCAAAGATGCCGTTTGCCTCAAGATAGTCCATTAATTGAGTATTGACATAGCTCTCCGCCATTTTGCTCATGAGTGGAAGGAGCGAGATGGGACGATAATTGGAGAGCACTTCGGCCGGCACCTGATCTTTCTTCTTGATAGGTAGCACTTGTGCTACCTTCCAATCTAGAGGCACACTACCTTCACTTAACGAAGTATTCAGGATCTCAGCAATAGGGGCAGCCAGGAGAGAGGCAAGGAGAGCAAATTTGTGGGCGGGCATTATATCCAAAGGAGATCCGGATTTCGCCTTTTTTAGCATGGCTTCCACTTGCGAAACCTCAATACCCTTGAAGTGTTTCAGACCTTCACCTGAGCCTACTGGCGATACAGATTCAAATTTCGAAGATAACAGCTGGCAAGCGTTTTGAGGGAATTGTTTATAAATCAGATTGATTTTATCGTTGAAGTATATGGCTATATTATCACACAGTCCCTGAGAGGGGGTAACCAGCTGTGCGCATGCCGTGGGATTGGTGAGGGAGTTGAGAATTTTGTAGAGATCCTTTGCCGAATTTCCTGCCTGATCAAGTTTAGTTATAACATGATCTTTACATGCCCTTTTTAAATTCTTATGGTAGGTAGTGAGGGCCAATTTGAATTTAAGTTTATCTATTTCCAGCTGGGATTTACGCCAGGATTTTTCCAGGTGTTTGCATCTAGATTTTTCACTGCGTAAGTCAGCAGAGTGTACCATTCTTCACTTTTTTTCCGAGAGTTACTGAGTTGATGTGTCATGGGAGCCAACTTGTCTATCACATCACTAATGGTATCATTAAAAGCCCTAAGTTTCATGGTACCGTCCATGTGCTCATTAAAAACAGGGGGTACATAAATTTTACTAAAAGATTTGGACGACACTTTGTGCCAGCGCCTTTGAAGACCATTCAAGGGGCGTCCAACCATTTGGTGTCTAATGCAGCTGTTGATCCTAAAAGGAATCATAAAATGATCTGACCACATCAATGGGCAAGCAGGATCAGTAACAATATGGGAGGATGTGGAAAGTATAATATCCAAAGTATGACCAGCTGAATGTGTGGGCCCAGAATTGATCTTATCTAAGCCTAAAGTGGCCATGTCTGCTAAGAAGCTCGCAGCCTCTACATTCTCCTTTTCTTCACTATGTACATTAAAATCTCCAAGTAACAAGAAGTGTTTGGATGTAATGGCCAATTTTCTCCATAATTTTTATGTTAAAGTCTTTTAATGGCCCAGGCGGGCGATAAATAAGAGCGCCCTTTATAGTTTCTTGGGATGTCAGCTCAATTTTAAATATGCACATTTCCATCGTATTATCCAAGATGGAATCAATCACTGTAACTTTCAATGCCTCTCTATATATTATGGCAACCCCGCCACCCACTTTTCCTACCCTATCCAGCCTAAGGATCCGGTAATACTCAGGGAGGGCGAGGGCAATGTCAGGCAAGGAAGTGGGTTTAAGCCATGTTTCTGTTAGGAAGCCAAGATAAGGGGATTCCGAGCTCACCAGATCCCAGAGTTCAATGGCATGTTTAGGTAGCGAACGTACGTTTGCTAGAAACCCCTTCCACGAACAAACCTGATTCGGAGAGTGGGGCCTAGCAAGACTATAAGCCGTCACACCCCTCCCTGTCAGGCTCTCCCTAATAGCATTATATCCTTGAATGCCCGATGTAGTATCGATGCAAGTAAAATGACAGTGTGAACAGGCAAAAGGACCTTCCAGATTAGCAATTGTATGAGCAATGTACAAATGCTTTACACATTGCCTCTGAGATAAGCTTGACTGCTCATGTCAAGCTACCAAGGTGGTGAGCAGGGGTTATCTTAGCTGTGTAATCCCCTTACCCTGACTAAAACGAAGGCTCCCTACTTGGACAGGGTGCAAGCCACTGCCAACTAGAGACCCCCATTTCTAACAATACTATAATGTATTTTGTAAAACTTAAGTGTGAACAGACCTTGCTCTCTGTGTCAGAGTCAAGTCTACGGATCCCCACCCCTGTGTAATGTTCAGCTGTTATATGAACCCCATGGAACAATGTGCTGATATCTTCTCTGTGCAGTGAATGTGAAGCAGGTACATGGTAGTAGGAGTCTATGTGTGGTATGAGTCTGAATACTGGGGCCAGTGGGATACATCTTGAATGCCCTTGGTTTTTCGTGGCACAAGATGAAGGATGACTAGAGCTTCCACGGAGAGAGGAGGTGTATTGCCTGCATTCCTCTGACTGAAGGGTCAAGATCGAGACACTGAAGTCAAGGAGAACAGATACAGGGCTTTTGTTAGAACTTCAGTGATGGACTTGCTAGTAAAGTGCTGCTGAATAGTTCTTCCTGAACACTGCCTTTTGGTAGATGGTAGGGACGAGGGGTGGGACTCCAGTTTCTGTTGTAAAGGTGAAGATGTTTCTCGGCAGGGTCAACCATTTTGTCTGTCTGTGATTGCAGTTTCGAGAAGGCTGATGATAACCCGATGCAGAGATCTCATACTTCATTGCGACCATGGTTTGGATTTTACTGCTTGGAGCCAGCACCCTTGCTATAAGCAGGGAGAGCTATCACTTTTTACGTTGACTTTGTCTGAGCAACAACCAGAAAAAGGCATTTGAAAGAGAACCAACCCAAACTGGTTCTGAAGCCTTTGAGATGGGATCCACCTCCATGGTCTGGAGGAAGGGAGGGAGTGCTCCGCAGAATACTCCAAGGGCTACGACATGACCAGGACTGGTGTCTTAATGACAGGCAGTCTCCTAGAGTTGAGGGAACATCTCATTAACACTACAGTTTCGTCTTGAGGGGCTGTGGGGCTGCCTAAAGTGCCTAGAAGCCTGTCTGTCTGCTGAAAGAGAAAAGGAGTGTGCTAGGCCCTGCAAGAGGATAGACTGTACAGAAAGAGAAGCCAGGCGTGTTCGTAGTGTGGAAGGGCCACCTAGACAAAGCAGAGTACCACCGAGAGTGAAGCCAGAAGCAACCAATGCTGTGGGGGGATCCTCCATTCTTTAAGCCACTCTTTAGAAGAACAAGCATCACAGTGTCAACAAGCAGTCTTCCATCGGCCCAGGAGACTGATGTTGCCGAAATTGAGGAGTTGAGCCTTGTCACCATGAAGGAGAAAAGCCTTGATTGGCCCAATCTGCACCTGACCGAGCAGGCCAACCCTGCCAAGGACGAGTGCCAGTAAGCAGGCATGCCATGTCGACCTCACCTAGGGGTCCCTAATACAACATGAGGTTGCTGCCACAGCCCCTGCAGAATTAAAGCCACCAATGTGAGATCCTGTGCATTAATTGCACCTGCTGCAACGCTAGAAATGCAAAGAAAAAAATTTGTTAAAAGCACGGTGTGAGAAGTTGGCCTGGTATATGCTGTCCACTAATTAAAGTGGGCACCTTGCACCAGTCCAAACAACCCTTATGGTGATTAGGTTAAATATAACCTTTATAGAAAGCTATCCTAGTGGTAGCTATGGAGAGCAGCCTTCAGGCTAAGTCTTGAAGGAATGTTAAGCAGCTTGTTTTACCAGAATGCAACCTTATTGTATTGGTTAAATGAAAGGGAAACCACACAGTAGTTATAAAAATATGTATTTATTAGATGTAACACTCTCTAGTATCCTCCACATGAGGGTACGACACAAATCAAGTAATACAGTTGCAAAGAAACAATCGTAAATAGCACAATACACAGTGGGCTCCAGGAGGAGACCAAACCATATACTAAAATAGTGGTATAAGAACCACGACTCGGGACTAGACCTAGTCTAGAAGGTGTAGAATTGCTGGGACCCCAAGGAACCACCCAAGGTGAGTAAGTAGGGACCCCACAGAGGACGGGTGCAGAGTGAGAACACGACCGCGTGCTCCGTACAATTCTATGGGGAAGTCACGGTTGGAAAATTAAAGATTAAGGACCCTTCCCAGTGGATGTGGAGGAATTCCCTTGGAACTTGAGGTTGGAGAGCCACCCCACCCTTGGATACCTTTGTATCAGAGTTACCTATTCCAGAGGAGCCGGGTGCATAGGTACGAAGTGGCGTCGGAAACCCTCGTCGTTTTCTATGGAAGACCTCAAAGAAAGGCCACTGCTGGAAGTAAGAAGAATGTCCGGTGGAATCCAAATGTGAATTCTAGATGAGAAGAACCTGAAAGCAGAGGGGACAGAGTCTGGGTCACTTTGGAGTGACCAGGGGCTCGGTAGACGAATGCCCACCGATGTCGGGTGCTTCAGGTGTGTTGATGGGGATCTTGACTTTTCAGCTGCGAGGACCAGGAGACGTCTAGGATGACCAGGAGCCGGAGGCGAGCTGTTCCACCAAGGATGTCGAGTGCTGAGGGGTCGGTGTCCGGCTGGAGCACCAACAAGCCTTGGCAGCGGCAACCCACAAAGATGGTCAAGTTCAGTGTCGATCTGGCCCAGCAAGGACCAGGAGACTCACCACAGCAAGGGGCATCAGGGCAGGCCTGGAGCAACCAGGGGAGCCCAATTAAAGCAGTGTTGACCCTCAAGTGGACCCACGGGCCGGAGGCACCGGAGTCGTGAGGGGACCTCAGGCGAGTTCACAGAACAACAGCTAGCAGGGCACAGAGTGCGAAGAGGCTAGAGTCCTTTGTGGAAAAGGTGCGCTGGGGTCAGGGCTACAATTAGCCCAATGCACGGAATTGTTGCACAACAACAAGCATGTGCTGCTGCAAATGAACGCAATGCACAGAGGTACAGGTTATACAGTCCCCACAAGGAATACTGACCTCAAACTCGGTGAGAGGGCAGCTCAACCTCGGAGACCTTCGAAACCCACCTCCTGTGTTGCTGGATCCTTCGGAGTCTGCAGACCGATCAGTTGCATTACGGTGCCTGCGAATGCAGGGGGAGTGACTCCTTCACCCCAAGGGAGATTCTTCTGATGTCTTGGAGGTCCACAGGGTCCTGCACAGAGCCTGTATGGAGCACGGACACAAACGAGGCTTTGGACGGAAAGGGAGACGAAGTCGAGCCCAATGGAGGTCCAGCGTGTCCAGAGTGTTGAAGCTTAGTTGTTTCTTCTTGTAGAATCTTGTCCACGTAAAAATCTAATGTCCTGTAGCCAGGTAACCCAATTTATACCCACGGGAGAGGGTTGGACAGATTCAGGGGACCCTCCTAGGGGAGGGTCAGGACAGGGCGGAGGCTACTCCCATGTCCTTTGTCCAGTTTCGCGCCAGAGCAGGAGCAAATGGTTCCCAGAACTGGTTTGAGCTGGACTATGCACAGGGACACCAAATGTGCCCCTCGTGCAGACACCCAGCCCCAATACACTAAATCCTGTCTGGGAGGTGGTCACACCTCCCTGTGACAGGATGCCTATTGTGCTGCCTTCTCCTGCTCGAGCTTGGCCCAGCAGCAGGAGGGCAGAATCGTGTCTGTGGCTGGCAGCATCCATTTTGTGCTGTCCGGGTTGAGAAATCTGGTAACGGTATACTAGGTACCCCAGAAGCTTGGTTCTGAGGGGAGGAATCATACCTCCACACCAGTTACTGGTGTGGAGGTATGATTCCAAGGTGTTTGATACCAAACACGACATATTTTGTTGCAGCCGTTTTTGAGAGAGAATTTTCCGTGAGGTTATAATGCACCTCTACCTATATGTCTGGCTGCATCACAGACAACCCGGGAGAATGGTCTCCGAAGGCTGCAGAGTGGCCCTGCTCATGCAGGAGCACCCTCACACGTAAAACCCAGCACCCTGCCTTCAGGATTGGTAAGGCCTGCTATAGGGGTGACTTATAAGTTTTAAGTGTGGTGATATATATAGATATAGTGAACCTATATCTCTCGTAAGTGGTGCAAGCACCAGCTTACACAGGTTGCAGTAACACACCTGTAGTTCCATTTTGCATGGCCTCTCATGGGTGGCATAATACATGCTTCAGCCCATGGGAGGCCTCTGGGGTACCTATGCCCTGGGTACATGTGTACCATATACTAGGGACTTATAAGGGTGCCCCAGTATCCTATCTGGATTGTGTCAAAGTATATGCATAGCAATTTAAAGGAGAAAGCAGATATGCTGGGGTCCTAAATAGCAGGATCCCAGCCAGACTAGTCAAAAACCAGCAAAACACCAGGAAAAGAAAGTGGGGGTAACCATGCAGTCAGATCCTACCTTCCTACACACGGCTTAGCCTGCACTCGGAACAAGTAACTAGAATACGCAGACGTGTCTGCTGCAGGACTTAAGACTTTTTGCCAAATAAATGCAAGAGGCAAAAAGATATTCAACTAATTTGGTCATTTGATCAGTTGGATATTTACAGAACTCTGCATCTGTGCCTAATCAATGCTTATATCCACAGTATATTGAGACTGTAGTCAGGATATGTCTATAGCAAAGCTAGAGAGACTATCAGAAGGGTTGTTCCTAGCTTGGTTTCAGAGACATTTTAGGACAGATCCCAAGACACCAGTGACCAATGAGCAACCACCACAGGTGTGGCCCAGTAGCCCCTGCCTGCCATGTGGCTCCTCAATGGGGATTAACACACCGCTTTCTATTTTCAATTGTTCCACTGTGAATTTGTAAACCTATTGTCCCACTGCTGCTGCTAGCAATGCGACCTGCACTAGTTACACCTTTAAACCCAATGGCCCTCCTTAACGAGGTGCTAATTCTTCACTAGAATTCAGAAGTGTAAGGCATATGGCTGTAGTGTGTTTCGTGAAATCCTAAGACAAGCAATGTCTATTGATTAAGCATTGTTCAAAATGGCCTCATGATAGCTTTTTACCTTTTTTTATTGTATTGGTTTTACTGTTTTTAAAGTTTTTTATGTCAATTGTATTTATGTGAACTTTTATGACAGCATTTGCCGAATAAAGCACTATTGTCCCAACTATAGACTTTTTCTTCTACTTATGTGCATGGTCTGCTAGTCACTACAGTGTGTGATCATTCAGAAAGGGAGAGCCATACAACAGTCCTAGAAGACGGCGAACAGGATTAATGTAGGGAGTTGCCTTTGATGTTCTTGTGGTTAATCTAGCCCCAAGTTTGGATGGCTCCAGATAGTGTTTCCTGAACCTGAAGGCTCTCTTTCTTACCCTACCCATACTCAATGATGGGATGGTGAGACTGCTTTGAGTCCATGACTTATGTGCCCTGCTCTGGGTGCACAAGGGGACGTTGTTGAGCATTTAGATACAGCAAGCACAAGGCGAAGCCCTAAAGCTAAAAGGAACTGAATTAAAAATCATCCTTTTATCTACTCTACTGTAACCCCGTTAAAAAAAATAGTTTAATGTATGATAGCCATGTTTTACAAAGATGGGTTATGTTACTTTTTTTTGTTTGTATTTTGTGATGTCAATTTCAATTTCTACCTTAAATCATTTTTAAAGCGTTCTGTGGCAGGAAGTGTGTAAAGATCAAAGTTGAAAGACTGTTGTCATTTTGCTGTGATTGTTTAATTTTAATGTTTGCCCACTTTGCACAAATTTAGGTTCGGTTTTAAACCACTTATCTGCTTTAAAAGAAAATTACATACTAGCAAATAACCAGCGGAATTACTTTTTGAATTGTTTTGTATATATTTATGATGTTTATATAGTGTAATGAACTATAGTTTTTAACCTGTGAAAATTGTTATGGTTTTAATTAACTGAAACAATAAACTTAAACTTCAACTTAAACTTCAGTTCCTGCCTTAAACCTCACCATACTGTCTCTCCAACATAAGAGAAGAGCCTATTTTTAATAAAATTAAAATAAAAAACGATTTGTATAGATCACCTGCATTCTCTCGCTCCCACTCAGGATGAAATCTAAAAATCATGCTTTGACCGCACATATATATTCCCTCTTTTACGTTTGTCTTAAAAGGATCTCTACCTCCGAATTCAGGCGCTCACGCGTAGTATACATTCATAAATGGAATTTGTTTAAGTATGGCCACAGTTTGGCTAGGAAGACACCTTATCAGACCTTCAAAAATACTAAACTCGCCACATTGCAGAATACAGAAACTGCTTCATTAAGAGCGCTCTTGAGGGAAGAATTCACCCAAATGGTTCCTAAAGACCCGCAGGATTTGGTACCATTGGTTCCACAAGGTGGTACAGACAACGAGATGTTAGCAGCCTTTATAGTGGGACTTTATTATCAAATGTTTCCCAACGCTGCCCGTGGGCTACAGTACTCGTTCCATGGCGATGCTGCCCATAAGATGGATACAGCAGAATTCATCTGTAATGCTAATGGCAGTGCCCGCACCAGGCAAAATGTATTTAAAAAGCATAGTCATTTATGTCTGCTTTTTTAAGTACACTCGAGCTGAGGGTATCCGCTCACTGCACATATAACAACGTGCAGGACCGCTTCACCATTACATAGAACATGAAACTTTTCAAACACTGTTATAATCAACGGAAGTCAATCAAATTAGAAAAACGTGCTTATATTATTAATTTTAGAAAATCTATATAATCAATGTTTTTGATGTAGGGGTACTCGTCTGCCTAGTGCCTATCACGAATGTATGCAAGCGCTTACATAAATTGTGCACTGTGGTCATTAGATGAACACGTCACTGGGTTTGCCATTAGAATAAAGCCAATGCTAGCTGGTCACAACGCTCAGGTGTAAACATATAGCTTTTATGTTGGGAGCAATGTAGCGATGGTTCTCATGTCTCTGATTTCCAAAAGCAAACATAAATATTACCTTTAAACAGAACAGGCATGGCTTGCCTGTGTGCGCTCACTCTGTAGGCTAAGCTTAGAAAGGCTTCTGTGTGAAGCGCAGCCTCTGGCAGGGCTGTAGAGCGACTCGCAGTCACTACAGCTACGAGAGGGGCGCTCCTCTTCCTGGAGCTGAACTAAAAAAAATGGACTGTGGACACCAATGGAGGGCATTAATGCACCTTTAAAATGGATTGTCTGAAATCACTACTGGAGTTACTCACTAGGAGTCACACAGCTGAGCTCTGAGTCCTGGACAATGTCACTGTCATTTAAAAAAAAAATTGGGTTAAATATCTTAGTGATTTCAGTCCAGTTACCAGTATTCCTAGCTAATTCCTAGTACAGCCGATCTCGAACGCTCAGGCATGCATGCTACAGAAATTAATAGCCCTTTTTCTTAGAGCTCCCATACTAATTGTAATATGTTTTGCTTTTTTGTTTCACTGCTATGTACTCTATGATTTTTGTAATTCCACTACTGTTTATAATTATGCTAATTTCATTACATGAGAAGTGCTTTTATTTTTTGCTCTTTCTATTTTCTTTTTCCCTCCCCTTCTCATCCTGTTGATCCAGCGTATTACTAGCAACGAGCATTCATACACCAAATACTCACTTGGGCCCATACATTCATACTACGCTAGTATTTTTCGCTGGTGGGTCAGTTGTACTCTTTATCAAAATCCCTGCTACCAATTACTTTTCTGATTGAAGAGTAATGACTTACCAATGGACCCCTTGCTAATTGGGAAGTTTAAAATGAGTGACATTCCAGACAAATTCATAATTCCTGAAATAATCACTGAGTCAGGAAATTTTAAAATATTTATCTAAAGATTTTAGCAGAGTAAAGTACAGAACCACATGATACTTATTCATATATCAAGGATGAAGCATAATAATCAATTAGCATTCAATGACGGTCCCTCAGAAAGGAGAAGATAGAGACAGCAGCGCAACTAAGGTTTGCATTTATATTTACCTAAAGTGCGAGAACCAAACCCCTTGGCCAAGGAGTTGGAAAAGATAGGACCCAGGAAGGATGAAGAGCAAAGACCTCCTCCAGGTTCAAGACAGGACCGGTGACCTCTCTACCAACGACGCCTGCGTCGTTCCCCTCTCTGTTACTCACTTCACCTCGATTCTCCCGTGTCTTCCTTCTAATTGACTCCGCCGCCCCCACCTCAGGACCTCTCTGGACAGCGGTTCAGTCTGCAATCGATCGGCTTAAATGTCTGGAGCTTATGCCTCGAACCTCCGTGCTAGCATCTCTGCATCATCTCTGCTTCTAATTAACTAATTCTATATCTATTATACCTTCTACGCCCATGTACCTCCCCTTAATGTTGCAGAATTATGGGCCCACTACTTCTGATTGGACGGGGACAGGGGGTTGATCCTCACACCATATTGATTTGGTTCAATTTCTTTAAACCCATTGTTTTTGAAATACCGCCCATCACAATTAATACATTTGCTTTATTTCCCACCCGTCTCACGACAATTTTTATACATTGTTCATATAAATTGTTGCTATTCAGTAGGGACATCATGGGTACAGCAGTGTTGGCCATCAGGTCACGGCCTTGGACGACGTCCAGGTTGACTTCATCCTTCTTCTCTTGGCAGCCACTCAGGGCGCACGTGCAGAACCAGTGTCTCTCGAGTTTCAGTTCACCAACCCCAGGCCCAATTTACGAACTAATAAAAGTCAAAGAAGAAAATATTAAAATCACAAATAAATTGTTTCACGGTATACCCACTCTTTCTACTCTATTCCCATCTACTTATAAATTCTATCCCGCATTAGCAGCGTTAGAATACCACAATTTATTTATAACATGAGAGCAAGCTGTAGCACGTGAAGACATAAAGCAGCCATTTTAATACACACTGCGCAGAAGCAAGAATTTCCCACCAAGCAAAGAAAGACGTCACCCCATGTGATATGGTTGAGACATGCGCAATAGGGTTTCCCGCTCTTTAGCGGCCATTTTAGAATAGACAAGCGTTACTTGTTAGTTTAAACACGTAAGCAAGCTTCCTTGCTACTTATGTTTGTGTATGCAAGTATTAGTATGAACAATACAAAGTTTAATAAATTAATACTGTGAGAAGATTGCATCCGAGCAAGTCTCAATTGTGAGTCCTTGCTCCATCAATCCCCTCTCTGATGGCATTTCTGAGCCATCAAATACTACCCACAACCAGATGCCAACTTTTAGCATAAAATAGTTTCATTTTCATTTTTACACTTTCTATTTTTCACATCCCCTTTCAGTTTCTTGTATAATTCACTTCTCAAATCTTCTAGTTCAATTTCATCAAACTTTCGCTTCTTCCCTTTTCCTGTTACATTATACGATTTATTCTTTCTACAGCATTTGCACCACATTATTATTATCAGTACTATTATTGCTATCCCTGCTAAGGGTACTAATATTTGACCTATAAGTCCTTTCCCTACATTAGCAAACCAGGTACCAATTGACGTAATACTATTTGTCAATCTTTCCCATACACTATCAACTTCCAGTGGTTTTAGTTCCTTTTCAAGTTTAGTTATATTCTGTATATATGTTCCAATTTCTGCACTTTTATCAGGTATGTAAGTGCAACAATGTTTCGTCTTCAATAATTTACAGACTCCGCCCTCCTTTGCTAATAGTATATCAAGAGCAAGTCGATTTTGCATAACCATAGATCTAATCGCAACCATCTCCGCATTAATCATTAGAAATCCTCCAGCAGTGTCAGTTGATAAACGATCAACCACTGTAGATAATTTACATATTTTCCTTGAGTTCAGAATTATTCCCACTGAAGGTATCCATGCACCAAATATATCACCTACAATTTCTGAAAAACTAGCTCTTTTTACTACGTGTTAATTCACTATTTTCATTGCTCCCAGTGTTTCTTTTCACGTGGTATATCTTTGGAAATACTATTCCAAAATAACAACTTCCATACCACCGTGCAGGAAGCCTAAAGTAAGCCTTATTCCCACACACAAAATAGATTCCAGGAAAAACTGAATCTGTTCCTCCTTTAAGTCCCCAACCTCCAAGAATTAAGAAATTGTGTTCACATTCACTGGTACCGATGAAAACATTGTTATAATCAGTCTTTAACCTATGTAGACAACTTTTCCCTGTCTTTACAAAATCCAGAGCCATAGCAGCTTGAGCCTTGCCAGGTGTGTAACTACCCTCTTTCTCAGCCCGAGGTGGCAAATGAGCTTTATGCTCAGAAGCTTTCCTTTGGAAATCTTGTCTTCTATCCTCTACTAAATTCAAAAATATCTTTTCTTCTTCATGTAATGAACATGTTAGATTGCTTCTATGTGCATGTGTTATGTCTATGGATTTCATTGTTAAGAAAAATTCTCCCATAAACTGTGCATCTTTACTACTAAGCACTGGATTCATTTTCTTTCGAATCGGAATCTCAGAAAATATCACATCTATATTTGAATAATAATACTGAAGTCTCCCTGTTCTATAGAATAAACTAGTCAGAACACTACATGATATGCCATAAGTTAATGGCAAGTGATGATATGTTAACCCGTCTGCTACTGATTCTGGTAACTTCATACAGACATAACAATTACTAACTTCCATGGTATCTACATATTGAAACAATAACTTTGTGAAAACATTTAAACTAGTGTCGTTATCAGTTATTACATGATGAAATTCTGGTTCATTTTCTGCCATTAGATCTACTCTATTACTTTTCAAGTTCTCTGTCCTTTCTTTAGTTTCATTGTTAATCTTTTTATCCATTATCATAAGATAAGGAATTGCTACGATCACAACTAACCATACTATAAGCACCATTACCAGGCTACCCATGCATATTGCACAGCATCTTTTACAACATTTCTGTTTTGATCTCCCAGTAACTCTATCCTCAGACATTTTGACAAGGAAGATTTCTCTTCTTATCTTTATTCAAATCTCTTTACGTTATCAAGGTGGTCTTGTTTCTTTCTCATAAGTCAGTTCCGTACTGGTTCCTTCGTCACCACTTTCACTTGACTCTGAGCTCTCGTAATCTTCAAGGATGATATAAGTCCAATCAGGACCTTTAAATTTGTTGTTCACCAGTTTCAGTCTTTTACTTCTTCGTTTTCCAATTTTACTTTCTTGTCCCGTTTGGCTTGTCACTTCGTTCACTTGTTCTGGATCTTCACTTCTGGTTGTTATGTGGTATTTTACTCTTTTAATGACACTAGGCCAATGATCACCTTTTCTGGTTTTCTTTGCTTGCACGGTCTCTTTACTTTTTATTTCTTCTTCAGAAATTCTTTTATTTTCAGGTTGTGTCACAGTTTGGTTTTCTTCGATTTCAGTTTCTTTTATTTGTTCTTTTTCAGGTCTTATTGGTTTCTCTTCAGTAGCTCCACTGTGAGTTTTTAATAACTGACCTTGTTCTTGATTTATGTCTTCATGTTCGTGATTCTCGAGATCTTCTTTTTGAATGTATTTTCCTGGATCTAACTGGTTCTGATCAGGGCTTATTGCACTTTGTACTTCTGCAGCCTGACCGCCTTCTTCTAGACCTGTCTGTCCCTGCTCATAATTTGTTGGTTCGTCGTTATTTTGAGCCCAATTTCCTCTCCCTATCTGGCCTGCTCAGGTTCTCTTATTGTTTCTGCTTCTTCTTCCTGAGCTGCTTCTTCTTCACCTATCTGATCTTCTTCAATTTCTTCTAAATTTGCTTGACTTCTTGTTCTATGGTAAACTTCAGGAATTTCCACCACCGGTATCCAGTCCTGACTTGTGCTCGGTTGTTCTTCTTCAGCTTCCCTGGAATCTCGCACCTGAGATTCTTCAGCTGGGCAACCTTCAGCTTCCTCAGTTATTGGTGCTGACTGAGGAGTTTCTTCTTCAGGGTCTGGTACTCTTTTGGTGTGGCTTACATGAATCCAATTAGGATATCCCGCACATTTCACTGCTGTGTTTGTAATCAGTATGATCTGACAAGGTTCGCCCCACCTGGGTGATAGACACGTTTCTCTGGTGTGATTCTTCACTACCACCCAATCACCGGGATTCAGATCATGTTCTTGTTCAGGCTGCCTGGAAATTGCGTCTTCTCCAACCTGGTGAGAGACGGAACGCACTAGGTCAGCCAATCCTTTGCAATAATCCAGAACCATATCATCAGATATATTCAGCAGTTTATTTGTAGGAACATGTGCTTGTCTCATTGCTCTTCCCATCATTATTTCGTGTGGACTCAATCAGGTATTTCTATCAGGGATGCTTCTGAGTCCCATTAAAACAAGTGGCAATGCATCCAGCCAATCTAACGATGTTGATGCACACATTTTTCCCAATCTGGATTTTATTGTGCCATTTATTTGTTCAACCACTCCAGAAGCCTCTGGACGATATGCACAGTGCAATTTTTACTCAATTTGGAATGCTTCACAGATTATCTTAATCACCTCACTGTTAAAGTGCTTTCCTCTATCTGATTCCAAAGTTACTGGGAAACCAAATCTAGGAATGAGTTCTCGTAACAACAATTTTGCGACTGTAATACTGTCATTCCTTCTGGTAGGGTAAGCCTCCACCCACTTTGAAAACAGACACACTATAACAAGTACATATTTCAGCCCTCTACATGGGGGTAACTGAATGAAATCTAGTTGCAATCTTACAAATGGACCCTCCGCCTTTCCAATTTTTCCAAACCCAATTATTGTTTTTCTTCCTGGATTATGCATTTGGCAAGTTAAACATCTCTGGCAAAGACTCTCTGCTACGGCCCTAAACCTTGGATTGTACCAATTTTGTCTGAAGAGCCTAATCATTGCATCTCTCCCTACATGTGTGTCTCCATGATACATCCTGGCCATTTGTGAGAGCAGACAATCGGGCATGACTGGTCTGCCATCGGCATAAATCCATACATCATCGTCTGCCCTTTGGGAACATCCCATTTTAATCCATGTATTCCTTTCATTCTCATCAGCATCATCTTGTAATCGCTTTACATCATTCCATGTTTCAGGAGGTGCATACAGCATAAGTTGGCAGCTGATTCCCATTCTTTCAACCGTTTTATTAACTGACAACATGTTTTTGGCACAGTGTTGAGCCACCAAGTCTGCGTATCTGTTGCCGACTACCACCCAGTCATCTCCTGACTGGTGTGCAGCACATTTCACCACAGCCAATTCTTTTGGTGATTGTATTGCTTCCAATAGTTCTTTTACGAACTGTCCATTTTTAATGGGGGATCCTGAAGAAGTCATGAAATCCCTCTGCATCCATAGTTGGCCAAAATCATGCACAACCCCGTAACCATATTGGCTATCTGTAAATATAGTTACTTTTTGATTCCTCCCAATTTTGCAGGCTTTTATTAATGAAATCAATTCAGCTACTTGTGCAGATTTTACTCCTGGTAAATAGGATGCTTCGACTATTCCAGTCAATTCACATACTGCATATGCTGCAGTTAGTTTACCATCTTCATGCCTTTGGCATGAACCATCAACAAATAATTCCCTGTCTGGTTTCCTGAGGGGTAGTTCTTGGATATCAGGACGTGGTTTCGTGCATAACTCTGTGACTTGTAAACAATCATGTTCTTCTTCATCATCTTTAACTTCCTCATGATATGGGTCTGGTAGTAAGGTAGCAGGATTTACTATTGTGCACCTTACAATGGTCACATTTTCAGCACCCAGTATTATTCTTTCATATTTAGTCAGCCGACTAGGAGTAAGATGCTGAGTTCGGGTTCTTGTCAACAGAATCACAACCGCATGTGGAACAAATACTTTTACAGGATGTCCCATTACAATTGACTCACTTTGTTCAATGCTTAAACATGTAGCCGCTACTGCTTTTAAGCAGCCTGGCAATGCGGCTGCCACTGGGTCCAATGTAGCTGAAAAATATGTCCAAACCATGTCTCTGGGTTAGGACTGAAAGTGCACAATTTTCTCTCTCATGACAGAATAATGCGAATTTTCTTTTATAATCAGGCATGCCTAGGGCAGGTGCTGCACACAAAGCATTTCTCAATTTTACAAAAGCTCCTACGCTTTCATCATCCCACTCAACTGGGTCTTTTGCCTTCTTTTTCGTCATTTGAATTAATGGTTTTGCTAATAGAGAAAATCCTAGTATCCATTGTCGACAATAACCTACTATTCCCAGGAACATTCTCACTTCTCGTTGGGAGACAGGCATTTGCATTTTCTTTATTAATTTTATTCTTTCAGATGTTATTTTTCTTTTTCCCCTCTCAATCTGGTGTCCTAGATACTTAACTGCTGTGGTATAGAACTGCAACTTTTCAGGTGAAACTTTATGCCCTTCTTCAGCTAAATGATTTAATAATGCAATAGAGTCAACAACACAGTCCTCTCTGGTGTTAGATGCCACCAGTAAGTCATCTATATACTGCACTAAGACTGAGCTTCCTGGCATCACTAGTTTCTCTAGACACTTTTTCAATATCTGATTGAAGATGGAAGGACTCTCCGTGTACCCCTGAGGAACACGATTCCATACATAGACTTTGTTCTCAAAATTAAATGAAAAAAGATACTGGCTATCTGGGTGCAATGGTATTGAAAAGAATGCTTGGCATAAATCAATCACAGTAAACCATCCTGCACTCCAAGGGATTTGGTATAGAATTACTGCAGGATTTGGCACTATAGGACAACAGGGTTCCACAATCTTGTTTATTTTGCGTAAATCTTGAACAATCCTATACTTTCCACTAGGTTTCTTTAAACCCATGATTGGTGAGTTACAAGGGCTACTCATTACTTCTTTTAGTATTCCTTGTTTTACCATTCGGTTGATTTCTTCAATAACTCCTGCTTTTACCTCTGCACTCATTTTGTACTGTCTAGTATTTGGGAAAATCGCACCTTCCTTTACCGTAATTTTAACTGGGTCTATTTTGGCCATAAGTCCTACTTCCTTTCCTGTGAAATCCCATACCATGGAATTTACCGTAGTTTTCAATTCTTCTGGCAATTCATCTTTTGTTATCAAAGAGAACATCTCATCTACTTCTGTACCTTGCTTTGCAATCATAAACTTATATACATGGTCTTCATCCGGGGTCTGAACTGCCACACCATCCGGTGTGCAGAAAATTGTGCAGTTCATTTTACATAACAAATCTCGGCCCAATAAATTTACTGGACTGGAATCACACACTACAAATTGATGCTTTTCTCTAAAGTTTCCAATTTTTACTTCCATTGGTTCAGTAAGAGGTGTTCTAATCTTTCGATTAGCCACACCCACCACTTGGATAGCTTCTCCAGAGAGAGGAAGGTCTGGGATGTCTGCTGTTCTCACAGTAGACCTGGTAGCACCAGTGTCCAAAAGGAAAGTAATATCGTTCCCTTTTACATTCCCTTCAACATATGGACCTGACTGATCTACCGGTAAGGATGTGCCAAGTACGCACTCCTTCTCCCCCTCTCCTAGGCACCGTCATTGGCTATAGGAACAGAAGTCATCCTGTAAAAGAAATTGTGAGGTTACATAATCATTCTTACCACTTCCTCCTTGATATCCGACGTCTGTACCGTGCTTTGCTCTGCTTACATTACCCTGTATAGGTGCAGGTGGCAACTGACTCTGAGGATTTACACCCTGCTGTGAGTCATTCTGCGTCTGTGGATTTAAATTTTGATTTGGGCCATTATTATTCTGAATCTTTTTACATTCATCCTTCCAATGCCCCAATTTTCCGCATCCATGACAAGGAAATTTCTTTTTAGCCTCTTCTCTGCTCATTCGTCCTCTCATTTTTCCACCATTCCCAGTGTCACCATTCGTTCCAGAATCTTTTCCCTGATTATCACTTGGATTATCTAAATTAATTCCCTGTTTTTCCGTCATTTTTACCTGAGCCCACATTACTTTCTCCTGTAGTTTCTTGTGCCTATCCTCAATGTCATCCCCACAATTTTTCGCATATTTTAAGATCTCGTCGATCGGTTTCCCTTGCCAGCACAACATGTGCTGCTTAATCATCTGACAAATCTCTGGCTTTAGACCGTAAACAAATCGGTAGACAAACTGACTCATATTTTTATCTCCAAAGTCCTCAAATCCAATATACTGCTTGAATACCTGCAATAAACGTTCATAGTAGGCGTGTACCGATTCACTGGCTTCTTGGGTAGTTCTGTCTATTTTCACCCAATCTGTTTCTTTTGGTGGTATTTTCCCTTTCAGGTAAGTTATTACCTGCTGATACTTTTTCATTACATCATTTGACGGGGCACCTGTCTTTGGATCTCTAGGATACTCTTCACTGGGCCAATCAACTGTGATTTTACAATCTGTCCACAAATCGGCAGGTACCACTATGTCGAACAAACCATCCAAATCCTTCAACAATACCTTTGACACCTTCACAAACCTTTCAACCTGCTTGTACCATTCAATTGGCTTCTCTCTCAACTTTGGAAAATCATTCGTAAATGACAAAATATCCTGTCTGCTCCATGGGACATGTACATATCCCACTCCTGGAACTTCTCTCATCGGGTACATTTGATCTGCTTTCCCTGTTTCCTTCATTAAATATTCAGAAGTGGTTCTACTGTATCGTGCCTCTTCTTTTTTCTTTGTCCATCTAACTTTCCATTTATCTAGGTCTCCCCATTTCTGCAAGACTGTCATTAATTCTTTTACTTGTAATTTCCTTCCAGAGGCATTCATATTTTCTAAATTTTTGTCAGAAAAATCTGCTCTATAGGGTTTCTGTAACACTTTTGACTTCCCTATTTCACTTCCCATCTGCAGAGCTAAATCTGATAATTTCTCATGAAATAATTTTACATTTCTAGTGATGCTTCTGCATACAAACAATAGCAATTCTTCATTGTAAGTATTTACACGATCTACTCCTACATTTCCTGCTATCATTTCTTCTAACTCAACCTTTAATTTATAAATGTCCATGATCTTTGGGGGTGAACTCTGTTTGTCTGATCCTTGTGCCCACCTTTCTAAGTCTTCTGGCGTTACTACTGTGGCACTTTTGGTTCCTGATGAGGTCACTATGTTCACATCTCTTGAGCAACCAGGGGTAGCTCTTCTGGGGTACTATTTGCAGATTCTCGAATGGGCAAGTCCATTAATGAAATCATAGATTCACAATCACTAAAGTGATCCTCAACCATTACTACTGCTTCAGGTTTAGGAACATTCACAGGTGCAGGCATAACTAGAGGTTTGGGATAATTTACTTTGTCACCATATAACGGAACTACTGGACCAATTGTTACAGGTATGGTCAAGGAATCAGGATGAATACTCAATTGTGTTACCTTCTGTATTAATTCTGCTCTGTTTTTATCTATGGCTTCTTTTTCTTTATCGTGAAGTACTCTACTAACTGGGGAATCATGCAATACTTGTGGTACCAATGGTGTCCTTAACAGGGGTGCACTTGGGGTGCATCCACTTGTCCCGTCTTGATATGGTGGCGGGTTCTTTAATATATCTTCCATAAATTCATCTTCGGAATCTCCAAATCTAGTCAAGTGTTTTGTCTTTTCTGTGCATTTGCTCCCTAACGATTCTTCTGCCATTAATATCGGATACAGACCCTCTGTAAGCATTGCTCTTCTCCACTGTTTCATCTGACCGTCCCTTGATTCATTTTGGTATCTAGGGAAGAATCCCCTATAACCCCTATTACTCCTGGATCGGTCGCGTTCGTATGCCTCGGTTTCCCACTCTTCTAAGGCTTCGTATTGAGTTAATCTTGGTCTGGGTTCTAAGTCATTCATCCTCAATCTCAAATTTTGAAGAATTCTCCCATTGAAAGTACCATTTTCGGGGAATGCTAACATTCCATCATTTTTGGTATATTCTATCCAATTTTCTAACCATACGCTAGTATGATAACCTCTCTCCATCATCATGAATGAAGCGGGCGTTTTAGCTGGTGGAATGATAATTCCTTCTCTAGTTTTGATTGTTTTATCCTTTTTAAAATAATTCTTAATCTTTTGTAAAAATGACATTTTCCTCTTCTCTCCGTACATTTTGGGTAAATCTCGATGTATAAAATTATATTCCGCAAAGCCTAGGAATCTCCTATCCGGACGAACTCTTATTAAAGTTGGATCACGTTTTAACATACAATCTCCACTATCCACTAGGATTTCAGCTTCTAGGGTAACAACCAATCAAATTCCAACTAACTTTTGTCTCTGAACCAATCCTAGCGTGGCCTTTTGTGACGTTTGTCTGCCAACCCCTCCTTTACAATCTGCGCTTCTCTGTCCCTCGCTGTTTCAACCAATCCCAGCGTGGTACCTGTGACGTCAGTATCACTCCTGATTACTGACCCCTCCTTTACAAGAATCTTTCCACGCCCGCGGTTTCAACCAATCCTAGCGCGGCGTTTTGTGACGTCAGCCTCCCCTCCGGCAGCTGACCCTCCCTTTACAAAATCGTACGCAAAACTTTATTTTCTCTACGCTTCTTATTAAAATTCAGTAACAACATAAAACATTCGCTATCGTGCCAGTTTCGCTAACTTGAAAAAGATAGTTTCTCTCACACTTAGTAAAACCTTTCCGTTTACTAGACATACACTACGAGTAAAACCCTTCCGTTTACCCTTCACACAAGCTTCAGAAATACCTGCTACTTCTTCAATGTTACCCTTTCTAGGTGATATAACATCAAATTTTCACTAGCATATTCCTTTGCTGTCCCTCACACGCATAGTCCCTAACGAGTACTGATAGCCCTGCTTAACTATTCAGTACTATTTCTGCCTGACAGATAACCTCACTGCAGTATGGCTTCCACTTACCATCCGCTATTCTTTCCCCGGGGTATTCTGGACAACATAAAACAAACTTTAAAAACACACGGATGTTAGTTCATAAAAATAAAATTCTCATTACCCATTAACAAAGTGCAACCATCCTCTGATAACCAGAAAACTGATCCAGCGTATTACTAGCAACGAGCATTCATACACCAAATACTCACTTGGGCCCATACATTCATACTACGCTAGTATTTTTCGCTGGTGGGTCAGTTGTACTCTTTATCAAAATCCCTGCTACCAATTACTTTTCTGATTGAAGAGTAATGACTTACCAATGGACCCCTTGCTAATTGGGAAGTTTAAAATGAGTGACATTCCATACAATTCATAATTCCTGAAATAATCCCTGAGTCAGGAAGTTTTAAAATATTTATCTAAAGATTTTAGCAGAGTAAAGTACAGAACCACATGATACTTATTCGTATATCAAGGATGAAGCATAATAATCAATTAGCATTCAATGACGGTCCCTCAGAAAGGAGAAGATAGAGACAGCAGCGCAACTAAGGTTTGCATTTATATTTACCTAAAGTGCGAGAACCAAACCCCTTGGCCAAGGAGTTGGAAAAGATAGGACCCAGGAAGGATAAAGAGCAAAGACCTCCTCCAGGTTCAAGACAGGACCGGTGACCTCTCTACCAACGACGCCTGCGTCGTTCCCCTCTCTGTTACTCGCTTCACCTCGATTCTCCCGTGTCTTCCTTCTAATTGACTCCGCCGCCCCCACCTCAGGACCTCTCTGGACAGCGGTTCAGCCTGCAATCGATCGGCTTAAATGTCTGGAGCTTATGCCTCGAACCTCCGTGCTAGCATCTCTGCATCATCTCTGCTTCTAATTAACTAATTCTATATCTATTATACCTTCTACGCCCATGTACCTCCCCTTAATGTTGCAGAATTATGGGCCCACTACTTCAGATTGGACGGGGACAGGGGGTTGATCCTCACACCATATTGATTTGGTTCAATTTCTTTAAACCCATTGTTTTTGAAATACCGCCCATCACAATTAATACATTTGCTTTATTTCCCACCTGTCTCACGACAATTTTTATACATTGTTCATATAAATTGTTGCTATTCAGTAGGGACATCATGGGTACAGCAGTGTTGGCCATCAGGTCACGTCCTTGGACGACGTCCAGGTTGACTTCATCCTTTTTCTCTTGGCAGCCACTCAGGGTGCATGTGCAGAACCAGTGTCTCTCGAGTTTCAGTTCACCAACCCCAGGCCCAATTTACAAACTAATAAAAGTCAAAGAAGAAAATATTAAAATCACAAATAAATTGTTTCACGGTATACCCACTCTTTCTACTCTATTCCCATCTACTTATAAATTCTATCCCGCATTAGCAGCATTAGAATACCACAATTTATTTATAACATGAGAGCAAGCTGTAGCACGTGAAGACATAAAGCAGCCATTTTAATACACACTGCGCAGAAGCAAGAATTTCCCACCAAGCAAAGAAAGACGTCACACCATGTGATATGGTTGAGACATGCGCAATAGGGTTTCCCGCGCTTTAGCGGCCATTTTAGAATAGACAAGCGTTACTTGTTAGTTTAAACACGTAAGCAAGCTTCCTTGCTACTTATGTTTGTGTATGCAAGTATTAGTATGAACAATACAAAGTTTAATAAATTAATACTGAGAAGATTGCATCCGAGCAAGTCTCAATTGTGAGTCCTTGCTCCATCACTGTTTTCTACATATAATTGCAAAAATGTTCCTGCTCTATCTTATTATTGTTCAAATGTCTTCAATACATTGTTATTATATTATATTGTGAACCTGCTATCTGTTATTTCCCTTTTTCTTACTTAATAATCTTAACTTTTAAAACTTAAAAAAATTAATTAATAGCCCATTTCAAGCTCACAATCATGTTTTCTAATGGTGTCAATGGCCAATCCAAAGCATGCTTGTTGCAGGTGTTCACTGCCAATCCATCCTCGGTGCATGAGAGCTACAGATTTACATGGCCAACCTGAGTGCCCAGTCATGTCTGCTACCCAGGGCCGTAGCCACGTGGGGGGGGCTGAGCGGTGCCCAGCCAGGCCTTATTGTGCTCGGCCCCCAACTGAAAGGCCTGGGCCTTTGAGTTTCTTGTATTTAAATATCTAGTTAACTTTGACATCTGAAAGAGTGCATGTGATCTACTGCCAGGGCCCTGCTTCATTACTAGTTGTGAAACCGAAAGAACCTTGGATCGTCTCCAGAGTGAGAGAAGAGAACGAAGCAGGGAGAGAGCCCGAGGAAGGGGGCTGGACTGAGCTGAAGTTGCCGTGCTCATGTGGGTGCACTGAATAATACTAATATGAATCTCCAGTACCTGGGGTCGGAATCGATAGCTGCAAGCTGGAGCCTCGCTACCATCAATAAGGGCACTGCAGCACGATGACATGAAGCGTGAACACACCGCTCTGGGCTTTGCTCAAGCTTATCTGCGCAGGACAGAAGTACTGACTGCAAAGGCACGGATGGTAGGTGATTCAGAGACGTTATAAGTAGGGCTCCCGTTTTTATGGTATTTTTTTTTTCTTTACATTTCCGTCTGTATTTATCCATATTTATTTTTTGCTAATTTTATCTTTATTTATCTATATTTATTTTGGGTTTTGTGGAAAAATGAAGTTGAAATTAGTATATTTCCACGTTTATTTAACCAATAAATATGCACTCATGTTTGAATGTCTGCCAGATTTCAGTGATATGAACACCCGCAGAAGATAAATCAATGCACTTATATGAAAATATGCACATTTCAGTATCAACCTTGTGCATATCTACTGGTGTTAAAGTCTCTATACTAAAATTCCTTTCTTTTTTAACCCCCTCACCTATCAATTCACACAGCTATTGGCCTGGCAGTCATGACAGACAGTATTTAGAATTAATCAAGAAGCAACCCAATTTCCGTTTTTATCCACATTTAAAAATAAATACAGACAAGAAAATATATGTTTTCTGTCTGTATTTATCTGTAAAAATCAGTAAAAACGGAAAACAGGGAGCCTTATTTATAAGGCATGGGCAAAATGGGCCCTTGCACAGAGCCCACACTACCCAGGGCACCCGAGTCCCACAGCACCAGTTTTCTATTTAGCAGCTGTGTTTTTTGGCATCTTTTTGGGCAATTGTTAACGACAGCTTATCGCCATTCAAGTTTTCATCAATCTGATTGTCTTGCAATAGACGGTTTCCTGATGAAGGCAGTAGTGCCGAAACGCGCGTAGTTTTTATCTACCGCTTGCCCTCATCAAGTCTTCATCCACTGCCTGCCCTATCTAATTTGTCAAGGATTTTGGTTAATGATTATGGAATGTATTAATGAGATAATATAAAAAGATTTTTTTATTTCATCACCCAATACTATGTAATTAAACATTAATGCTGTTGTCATTTTATGCTAATTTATATACTTTTCTGCAAAAAAACAATTTAATCGAATGAACAAAAAAGAATTTTTTATTAAAAAAAATTGAAATAAACAAAATTATATATATTTTTTCTATAAAAAGTGCTTATTTTTTGGAAGTTATGGAGTGTGGTTACTATCTTATTGCACCTAGTACATTCTATGTGGTTAAATAGAAGCTTGCTATTGGTCTCTTTACACAATTATTTTTGTCCCTGCGCATAGCAAGCACATTGTCTTGGTAGGGGTCCCCTTTTTCCAAATAGTAACAGAGCCCACACTACCCAGGGCACCCGAGTCCCACAGCACCAGTTTTCTATTTAGCAGCTGTGTTTTTAAAAAAAGCAAAAAAAAATTGATTTTAAAACAAAATATATTAAACAAAATACTGTCACTGGTAGTCGCAGCCTGGCCCTTGCTTTGTTACAAGAGCGTTGTAAAGGTTAACAGGTTGGGATGGGCATGTGCACTATGCATCTATTAGTATTATTTTGACTGTCCTACCATAAAAAAGTGAGGCAGGGCATCGTAGGGGCAGCAGTAGGGTCCCAGTCAGGCTGGTGGGTAGGGGCCCACGTCTCAGCTTATTATGCTATGCGAGTTTGACTAAGAGCTGCGCCTGACATCTCGAAGTTCTACCTCCTTATCTCGCATGGAGCCTCCTTAAACATTTGATGCAGAGTCTGTCTATAGGTGATCATTTAAAGAATGATATGCAGGAAGAAGATATCACTCTGTGAGTCAGCGTTCTTTCTTAATCCCTCTGCGTTCCCAACATATCCTGATTGTCTTTCCATGTTGCCTCTCCTGAAGCTTCCTCCACAGTATTTTTTTCAGTCTGCGGCCCCGTATCCTAGGATAAATTCAGGCCTTGTTGAAATCATGAGAAGTGAGTGTACAGTGAACAAAGCTTTTGCAGTTATGTTTTTTAACTGTGTAAGAAAGGAGAGCCAAGAAGAATACACCAGTTGCACCTGTTCTCTCCAAATAACGAAAATAGAGTGACAAAGCCACGAGGCCAAGCTTGTACTCCACATATACATAGTAAAACACAGCATATGGGATCCCATACACATATAGAGCCCACAAAACTGCATACAGACAATGACATCTCTAGAGACACAAGTTAATACAGCACTCACACACACAGAAAAACAGACATATGGGCAACCACGCACAAGGGCATACAGATAACCATCCAGACAGAACAGTAAACATAAAGGCATCAATGCATTTAGCCCGACACGCAGTATACATAGTCACCATTACCAGCCATGCAGACAAACTAACATAAACAGGCCCACGTGTAAATCCTGCTTACAGTGTTATCAATTCGTGCCTGTGTGGCTCCATACGTGTGCCTCTGTTAGTAATCCCTATACAAAGTCAATTCTTTCCGGAGCTGAACGTTTTATTTCCAGACCTTTACCAGTCATCATTTGGAAACAATGGCTTACTGGTTCAGGGAAGTGTTAGTTTACAGTTAGAGGTCCCTCTGCCCATCTATGGATTTCGATAACACAAATACCTAGAGGTAAATTCTCTTCTCTGTTAAAATTCTAACACATGTAATGGATGGGAGGTACAGTCTTTGCTGTTATTAAGAGAGGTTTATTATGCTTGATGTTGGTCAATAAACATACTAACACTTCTACCCTCAGGCAAACAGACACAGAGTCCTGTCCAACCTTAAACCTCATGCTCTGATGCATTTCGTAGCAATTCAATTAAAATAATTAACTTTGTCTCTTTCAATTATCACCTCACCTCTTCTGTCTCATCACTCTCTCTTTACCGATCTCTACAACTTTATGTACGTGTCACAGTTCTCACTCCATTTGAAATCTCCCCACCACTTAGATTTACCCAACCTCACTATTAATACACCTTTTTCCCCCCTACTTCTGTCTACCTCTCTCTCATGACCTCACCTCTATCTCTCCACCAATCGCTATCCCTACCTCTACATCTCTATCTCCTTACCCCTCTGTCTTACTCAACTGTCTATCTCAACTAGCTCTCTGCACGTACTGTTCTGTTTCCATCTCACATCCTGTGTCTCGCCTCCATTTACTTGAAGTCTCTCTCACCATCTCATTCTCTTTACCTCACCTCTGTCGCTCGCTCAGTCTCTATATATGAAACCTATTTTGACCTCACTCTTAACCTCTTACTTTCCCACCCCTTTGATTCTACCTTATTTCTCTCTGTCCCACATCTCTCTCATCATCTCATCTATCGCTATATAAATGTCCACTGTCTTTCACTACCAAACGTCTCACCATTTGTTTGCTACCCCACTTTTCCACCTCTTCTCTCTCTCTTCCTAGTCCTGTTCCCTCAATACTTTACTCTTTCTTTCCTTTTCTATCTATTTTCTCTATCAGTACCTTTTCTCTGCAGCATCTGTCTCTGCACCTCTTCTCTTTTTCGGTTTACCCTCCCTACATCACCTCACTCTCTCTACTGCCTTCTTTGTACATTGCTATTACTCACATCTGTCTCTACTTCTTTCTTTATCACACAACACACTCTATTTCTCTCCCTCTGTTTCTCTCACTCTCTCTCTTCCTATCACAATATCAACCTCCCCACTCTTTCTGTGCCTCACCTATGTCTCCCTACTTTAACTCTCTTATCTCAACAGCTCATCTCACTTTCTAGCCTTCACACTTTTCCTTTCTTCCCTTCTCTCACTCACCACTCTCTTTACCTAACCTGTCTTTCCTGTGCCTCTTCTCATTTGCCCCTCTTTTTATCACAGCTCTCTCTACCTTGCATCTCTTTATACATCTCTCACGACCACATCTATTATCTACCTTTATCTCTCTCTGCCATTATGTCCAATTTACTTTTCTTTCTTCCTTCAGTCATTGTATTTTCCTATAATGAAAAGCATGCATTTAATAGTAAAAGTGTGCATATTTTTTTATAAACTGTACAATTGAGTTTTGGGGACAAAATGTTAGCATTGTCAATGATGTATTTAAAGCTAATGTTTAAATGGCAATCACCACTGCAGTCTGAGAACATAGGCTGAATGATTGATGTAACCTTTATGTATGTATGTGTATGATGTTTCTGTAGCGTGAACCTAGCCAATAGCAGGAAAGCACTGTCAGGGACCAGAGACAGGCATAAAGTCAAAGAGTGATAGGAGTTGTAGCTGGGTTGTGGATTGTTAATGTATTGTGATGTAATGTTCTTTTAAAGGTGTGTCTTCAACTCCTTCCTACATTGAAGCAGCCTTGCAGAGGTTTGAGAGGGAAAGACAAACTGTTTCCAGATCCTGGATGCATAGATAGAAAAGCCCTGCTGCTTTTGTTTTCTTTTTTACACTTCTTAGTCTGCTGTCTGCTAATGTCTGGGCTGCCAATGGGTGAGAACCACCGGAGATGGTGAGCTGGTCTGCAAAATTAGTGTGGGTGTTGTTCGTGATAACTTTGTAAATGATGCAGCTAGTTATAAAGATGATGTGAGGCCGCAAATGGAGCCAATGCAGTTTCATCATGTTGTAGGTGATGTGATCATATTTCTTCAGGCTGTGGATGAGATGTGCCGCAGAATGTAGGATGCGTGTAGGGAGTGCCAGTGTGGGATCTCGGAGGCAATGGAATAGGGTATTACTACTGTCCAGATGCAAGAGTATGAGGTCGCTTTCTGGAAGAAACAGTTTCACTCCTTCAGAAGCAAGAGCTGGTACCAGCTCGTCTTGTTTTTTTACATTGTGCCCTCTAAACCTGAAGAGCTCTGTAAATTATTAGCACTGTGTATGAGCCTGTAAAACATGTGGCTCTGTTGTGTATGTTGTGTATGCATGAAATTGTGAGATCCCTGACATTTGTATTTTCCCACTCTTCAGAGACATTATCTGGCATAACCCCTCAACTCTCCAAATACAATGGAGAGAGTGAGGCTTGCAAACTTTGTTTGCTTGCCTAGTGCAATGCTCGGCACTTTAAAACTTCACCAGACACCACTGTTCTGAGTTTAAACATTTGTTGTTTTCACTGCTCTCATAAAGACTGCCTTCCTTTGTTCTATCTCACACCATTCTGCATTGATCTCTATTATTTATATCTAGAGCACAAAGGGGATGTGTTTGGGAGGGAGTAATTTTTTGTGATCTTTCAAATCCGTAAGAGCATTAGTGAGCTAAAATTAAGGACTCAGTGGTCTGAAAGCATATCAATAATCAGTACACAATGTGTGCCCATTTCAGTACAGTGTGTGTTTGTGTGTGGCGGACACCTATTGAGTATAAGCATATCCACTAGGCCCCACAGTGATGACACCAATATGTATCAGTTGAAACCATTTATATTTATTAAGTTCAATTGTTTCATTGTGTTAACATCAAAATCCAGACATAGTACACTGAAGTTTTTCGTCAGAAAAGCTTTAAAATGTACTACTCCCACTCTTCAGAGAGATTATCTGGCATATCCCCTACCATTGCTTAGTGGACCAACAGCAACCCTACCTACGAAGTTATCTTTAATAAAATCCTTATATCATATATAATTGAACCTCGTGCCATTTGCCATTATTTCGCGAAAAAATTAATGGAAATGACCCCAAACCTACAGTAAAGCCATATTTAAATTAGATCCTCTTTTTATTGATGTGATCACTCTAATATGTTTTATGCAACTTGTGAGGAACCCTCAATTCTCCTGTAAAACTGGCTTTAAATTGTATTCTGTTTTGTGTAAGGTTGTTAGCTAATGTGCTTAAGTTGCAAGACTGGGCGCAAATATTTTCAGTAATCTTTCGTAATATCCTTAGCCCATTGTTTGCAATTTATCACTCACATTCTCCAAATGCCCTCGGGGATCATACTGTAAATGAATATACAGAATAAAATAAACTGTCTTTTTTCAAATATCACCAAAATTAAAGATTTTTTCAAACAGATTCTGCAGATAGAAATTATTATTTCCCATCAGAACCACCTCTTGTTATTATGTGGGGCCATGCCCCCCCCCCACACGTATACTTCTGGCTACAGGCCTGGTGCTACCAAATGTTCATGGCCAATTGCAGGCACTCGAGCGCGTGCGCTGCAGATGTTCATGAACAACCTGCAGCACTAAAGCCTTCGCACTGCGGCCAATCTCAAGCACACACTCGTGTGCAACAAGTGGCCAATTCTAAGTGCTTAAGCACGTCTGTTGCCAATATTGATGTCCAACCCGGCAGGCCCTGGGAGGCAGCCTGGCAGGAACTGCTGCTTACTGTCCTGTTTCTTTTGACTGCGAGTAAGCAGCACCTTGACTCTATCTGCGCCGTGTGCCATTCAGCAGAGGAAAGGCTGGTGGTCATTACAGAGTGTCAACGCTGACTGGATTTAGGCTACATGGATGTTGGGAATGCACTGCAAAGTAGTGTACTGGCAGTGAACTGTTTCCCAGTGTGTTTTTTTGACTCTCTCATGTCTAGATTGGCACCAGCCATCTTGTATAACTTTCCTTCTGGTGCTTGGTTTCTTTGCTAGGCAATTGTGCTACAATGTTGCTGCAGCCAAATTGTTACAGGACTGGATTATAGACATTTTGGTTTACAGAGAAATATCCTGAAGGTGTGTGTGATCTGAAAACTAACGTATGATATTTTTTTCTTTGTTCAATTGTTTGAACTCAAATGACTGGGGTTGCAGGTTCTATTACGATAGAACAGGACAGATTTTTAAGAGGACATGTCACACATATAGAAATGTTAATGAACAAGTGAATAAGGTATTAGATTTACAATCTGCATATACTTTCCTAAATTCAGGTGATCACAGGATGTTAATGTTCCTTATTTTACAGTTCCACAAAAGCCAATTAAAAGTTTTGTTCAGTGCAGGGGCGGCTCCTCAGCCAGCAGGAGCAGGGCAGGGGAGGAGTGGTTTGCCCACTCTTAAGTGCGTAATGACTGTTTGGTCGTCCGCTCTCTTTGGCCGCCCAAACCAGTAATGCCACTTTCCCCGTTCTCCATGCAGGCTGCATTACAGCCTGCATGGAGAACAAGCCCAGGCTTCCATGTCCCTGGTTGGGCGTCCAACCAGTATGCTCAAAACCAATCACAACGCTACACTGCAGCGTTGTGATTGGTCAGGGGAGCTTGGGTGCCTACCATTCACAACGCTGCATTGCAGCGTTGTGATTGGTCAGTGGGGCCTGCTTCATGTTCCTCGATGTGCACGAGGAGAGCAGGAGCAGAGGCGCAGGACCCGGCCGGCGGCAAGGTAAATTTGTAATTTTTTTAAAAATTATTTCACTATGCGCAATACCCCTCCCCCTGCCCCCCCCCCCCCGGTGCAAATCCACCCACCCCCGCGCGATCCCCTCGCACCCAGCCCGCGAGCCATGCCGGCCGCCCCCTGTCCCGAATTACTTTTCTCAGTGGATGGAAAGGATGGGCTTTGCCAATGATCCTTACATGGCGCTGACCAGCTAAGCGTCAACAGAGGTCAGGATGGAGGCGCTTAAACAGAGCCAGGCCTCGCAATACTTGAATACTACTCAAATGTCACAGAACTATGTATTATTAAAATGCATTGTTAGACTATTTTGGGGTACGAGACTTGAATGCTAACATGCACTTGTCGCACCATGCCGATCAGGAGTGTGTTGATCGGGCACGGCTCAGTCTGTTTGCCTATCCTGCAACAGCTGGAGGTTCTCTGGGTCAGAAATAAGATGCTTTGCCAGAGTTCTTTGTGTGTACAGGGTATAGTGTGATAGGGGGAGCAGTGAATCAGGATTAGAGCACATTATCAGACCAATGTGTGAGGCCTTGTACTGGCACAGCAAGGGGGTGGGGGGGTGCAGATTGACATTGGAGTGCATCGGCACAGCCCCTTAGGGGTACATGGCTGGGACTGTGGTTGGAATTGGGGTGCGTTCGTTGCAGCATACTTGACCCCCCTGTTATTTTAAAGTAGTATGTGCTTCAAATCAGGGTTGAGTTGCTATGGTAGAGCTCAGTTTGTGCTCCTACGGCAATACAAGGGGTGATGTGGGTCAGAACTGACGTACACCTGTGGGGTTATTTGTGGGTCTCAGAACTGAAAAAGCAGGGGTAAGGGTGCGGGTCAAGATTGAGGCACATTAGCAGACTTGTTTGTGAGCAAGTAAATCAGTACTCCAGGACTGAGGGGTTTTGCCAGAGCTGTGTATGGCTCACAGTACCGGAATTTCAAGGAAAGCATCTAATCAAACTGGAATTGCGTCTATTCCGATTCGACACACAAGCTCCCTCATTTAGGAATGTTTTTCAAAAGAACGCAAAACTGTTTTTTCATTCCACAAAAGATTTATCACTGTCATGCATTTTCAATGTTTTTACTGTATATGTTTGAATACCTGATGTCTGAGTGGGGTACCTTTACGAACATCCTGGTCCTAATATCCAAAACACATAGCAAAATCTATCTGTGAAAAAGGTAAACCTCTACGAAAGAGAAAATGATATTCCTCAGCTGTGTGAGTGAGTGAAGGAATGCCCTGTGTACTGCAGAGGTGTGAACTAAATTGCTGCAGTGATAAGTCGGAGAGTGTGGAGAAAGAAGAGGTAGATTTTGACTCTTGTTTTGAAGTTGAGGTGGTTAGACTCAGAGCAGAGGGTTCTAGTGTGTACTTAATACTGCACTGCAGTTCTGTTCTTTCTTGTTTATTTTAGCTTCTTTTTGGTTTATTACTCTGGGTTGGGGAAAAAGCAACAGATGTGAGAGAAAGTGCCCTATATGTTTACATGACTTAAGTAGGACCGGAGGTAAACCACACCACTCTGTCTTTTCCTGGGTGTAGAACATTTCAGTCTGAGTGTAGATTGTAAGCATTTTTGTGGTGATTGATTAGTGCAAGAGATAAATTTACACAGCCAGTGCGGGGTGGCGTAACTGTGCAGTCTTGCTTCCTTAGCAGTGCTTAATTTGAGGCGGCCCACCAGAAGTCAATTTTGGGGATCAGCACTTATTTTCCCTTATCAAACATTTACCAAGAGCAAGAGAGCGAAAAACACTCAAAGACGAAAGAAGAAAAAGAGAGAAAAAAACATCACAAAGAGAGACAGCAGGAACCTGTAAGAGTGAGACGAAGGGGCAGAGAGTGTGCGCACTTGGATTAAAGAGGCCTGAGGTGGAATCAAGACTGCTCAGCCTTGGTATTTGGTGTACTGACATTTAATAGCACCAAGGGAGACCAATCCCCCACAACTCCTCTTTCACTTCAAGCTCACTCACGGCTCTTTTGCATGAGTTCAACTCAAATCTCTGTTTTCCGCCTCACCTCTTTTAGAATCCACCAGCCGCCACTGGTTTAGTGTTGCATTGACAAGCTATTAAATGCATCTTTTTCTTGTGGCTGCAACCTTCATCAACCCGTGTAGCGATGAGGCATAGTGTTGAGTATTGTGTCTCTGTTTTCTCGTTCTCCTTTCTCCACTGTTACCCCAATGTTACCATCTGCCTCATCTCGTAGTGTATGTGGTAGTTGGTGGGGGCGTTCAACATCGCCTTAGTTGGATTTTGCTTGAAAGGTTAGTGTGCATCTGTCATGTCCAAATGTGTGCTGTCAGCATTCATGGAAAACAAAGACCATCTGAGCGTGTGTGTTACTCATGTTCAATGGCAATCCTTAGTTCTCAAGCATATGAGGTACTGGTATTTAGAGCAATCTGGAGAGATTGAGTTTGGAAGATACTGGTGGTCGTGGCCCATCCCAAGCACATGAGCATGTGTACAGCTCGTCTTTACCAATTCAGAGGCTGTATATGTGCGACTTACCAACATTTACGGTCAGCTCTGAGTGCTTAAGTGTGTTTGCTACCAATGTTTATGGCCACATGTTATGTTTATGGTTGTTAGAAATGGGGGTCTCTAGTTGACAATGGTTTGCACCTTTGTCCAAGTACGGACCCTTGCTTCTGGTCAGGGTAAGGGAGTTATGACCTTAGATAACCCCTGCTCACCCCCTTGGTAGCTTGGCACTAGCGGACAGGCCTATTTCAGAGGCAGTGTGTAAAGCATTTGTGCACACATACAGTAATACAGTAAAAACACTACAAATGAACACCACACCAGTTTAGAAAAATAGGAAAACTTTATCTAAACAAAACAAGACCAAAATGACAAAAATCAACCATACATATATCAAGATATCATCAAAAATGGGTTATTCACAAAAATAAAGCTCGTAGTAACAAATAGCTCCACCTGGGGCTATTACGACGTCTTGACAGCTGAAAATCCCAAAGTACGGTGCCGACCGCAAGGTGCACGGCGTCGGGCCGGAGTCCCACGGACTCCAAAGAACGGTACCTTGGTAAATGATGAAAACAAAGACGTGCACGGTGTCGGGGAGGAGATGCTTCGTTGTCGGCAGGCAGCGTCGGTTGCTCACGACCACAGGGGAGGTGAGGCGCCAGTTCCTTACTGCGATGAAGGGGAGGTGAGGCGTCAATTCCTTACTGTTGCGGGGAGGTGATGTCACGGTGGCGTTGAGGTGTCGGTTCCTTACGAGGATGCAGGGTCGATGGATTTGGGAGGTCACCCAAGTCAGGTATCGGCTCTGTGTTGATGAAGCACCTGTGCCGGTGAGGTTGGGGCTGCGGCGCGAGTCAGGGCGGTGCGTCGTGAAAGTCACAAGCAGTGCCCTCGGCTCTGGTGCAGACAGCGGCCTTGGTGATGGCATCAGAGTCAGTACGGTGCGGCGTCCGCAAGCGTTGGGCCTGCGGTGCGTTGTGCACTTCTTGAGTGGTGCCCACTGCTTCGTTGCAGGTCGCAGCGTCGCTCACCGGTGTTGGTGTTGCTATTTCCTTCTGTGGCAGCTGAAACAGCAGTTCCAGGTGCAGGAGGACAGAGGGAATGAAGTCTTTGTGTCCCTGAGACTTCAGAACTGGAGGCAAGCTCTACACAAAGCCCTTGGAGATCTTCTTCAAGCAGGATACACAGCACACAACAAAGTCTTGGTCCTCTCCTTGGCAGAAACAGTCACTGTAGGCCAACAGCACACAGCAAAGGGGCAGCACTTCTCCTTCAGTTTTCCCAGTTCTTCTCCTTGGCAGAGGTTCCTTTTGAGTCCAGAAGTAATCTAAAGTTCTGTGGTCTGGGCCCCAATATTTATACTATATTTTCCTTTGTTGTCTTGTGGCAGAGAGTCTCTTAGCGCAGTCCAATCCAGTTCTGTCCTCTCTGGTCCAGCTTCCTGGCAGGAGTTGGAGACAGCATTGTATAAGGCAGACCAGGCCTATTGAGGTGCAAGGAAATCTCCTCCCACTACTCTAAATGCAGCCCAGGTCTATTCAGCCCAGCCCTGACTCATCCAGGAAAGGCAGGACACACCTCAATCCCCCCAGTGGCTGTCTACAGTGATTGCACACCCCCAGCCCCTGTCACTCCTAAGCTAGACAGTCAATCCACAAACCAGCAGAAGCACATAGAATGGCTAAGCAAGAAAATGACCACTTTCTAAAAGTGGCATTTTCACACGCAATTTAAAAAACAGCTTTACTAAAATATGTTTTATTAAATTCTAAGTTCAGAGAGCCTAAACTCCATTTCTCTATCTTGTCCCGATGGAAAATTATGCTTGTAAGATGTTACAAATAAACCCCCTATGCGACAGATATCCTTGCAATAGTGAAAAACAAAAAACACTGTATTTAACTACCAGGACACGTCACACACACACCAGTGCATGCCCTACCATTCACATACACTGCACCCTGCCCATGGAGGTACCGAGGGCCTACCTGAGGGGTGCCTTGCATGTAAGAAAAGGGAAGGTTGACATGGCAAGTTAGAAACTGTGCGCAGACAATGCAGTGGCAGGTCTGATAACCCTTTAAAAGGCTGCTTATGTGGGTGGCACAATTAGTGCTGCAGGCCCACTACCTGCATTTGATTTACAGGCCCTGGTCACACACAGTGCTCTGTACTAGGGACTTGCTAGTAAATCAAATATGCCAATCATGGATATACCAATCATTAAACACAATTTACTTGGACAGCATATGCACTTTAGCACTGAATAGCAGTGGTAAAGTACCCAGAGTCCTGAAACCAACAAAAACAGGGTCAAAAATACGAGGCCAAGAAGCTAAATGTCTGGGTATATGCCTGCTGAAAAAGCCAGGTCTAACAATGGTGTGTGCGCTACAGGTGTACATGGCTAAATCCAAAACTACGGGGCACACACGAAAAGCAATGCAGCCAGTGCACTTGCAAAGAACATTACATGGTTCATGCAAAAACAACAGTTGATGGACAGAATGCAGAACAATGTCATACATTCACCCCAGTACAGAGATCTGGGCCTAAATCCATCGTTTTTTTGCTCACCATGCACTTCCAGCTTGAACCCAGCCATATGCAAATCAGTCTTGACCCTGTGCCTCATGGGAACAGTCCAGCCCGAACTGCCAAGCCAGGTCCTCCCTGGACTGGAAACAAGCATCCTAGGACCGGTTTCGGGGTTTCACCTCTCTTCAGCCAGGATAGCTTGATTCCAGTGGCATGGAGAGCACGGGACCCACATCTGGGCATACCCGTCCCACTCGGGGTGACAAATGCAAAAACAACAGTTGATGGACAGAATGCAGAACAATGTCATACATTCACCCCAGTACAGAGATCTGGGCCTAAATCCATCGTTTTTTGCTCACCATGCCATTCCAGCCATATGCAAATCAGTCTTGACCCTGTGCCTCATGGGAACAGTCCAGCCTGAACTGCCAAGCCAGGTCCTCCCTGGACTGGAAACAAGCATCCTAGGACCGGTTTCGGGGTTTCACCACTCTTCAGCCAGGATAGCTTGATTCCAGTGGCATGGAGAGCACGGGACCCACGTCTGGGCATACCCGTCCCACTCGGGGTGACAAATGCAAAAACAACAGTTGATGGACAGAATGCAGAACAATGTCATGCATTCACCCCAGTACAGAGATCTGGGCCTAAATCCATCGTTTTTGCTCACCATGCCATTCCAGCTTGAACCCAGCCATATGCAAATCAGTCTTGACCCTGTGCCTCATGGGAACAGTCCAGCCCGAACTGCCAAGCCAGGTCCTCCCTGGACTGGAAACAAGCATCCTAGGACCGGTTTCGGGGTTTCACCTCTCTTCAGCCAGGATAGCTTGATTCCAGTGGCATGGAGAGCACGGGACCCACGTCTGGGCATACCCGTCCCACTCGGGGTGACAAATGCAAAAACAACAGTTGATGGACAGAATGCAGAACAATGTCATACATTCACCCCAGTACAGAGATCTGGGCCTAAATCCATCGTTTTTTGCTCACCATGCCATTCCAGCTTGAACCCAGCCATATGCAAATCAGTCTTGACCCTGTGCCTCATGGGAACAGTCCAGCCCGAACTGCTAAGCCAGGTCCTCCCTGGACTGGAAACAAGCATCCTAGGACCGGTTTCGGGGTTTCACCCTCTTCAGCCAGGATAGCTTGATTCCAGTGGCATGGAGAGCACGGGACCCACGTCTGGGCATACCCGTCCCACTCGGTGTGACAAATGCAAAAACAACAGTTGATGGACAGAATGCAGAACAATGTCATGCATTCACCCCAGTACAGAGATCTGGGCCTAAATCCATCGTTTTTTTGCTCACCATGCCATTCCAGCTTGAACCCAGCCATATGCAAATCAGTCTTGACCCTGTGCCTCATGGGAACAGTCCAGCCCGAACTGCCAAGCCAGGTCCTCCCTGGACTGGAAACAAGCATCCTAGGACCGGTTTCGGGGTTTCACCTCTCTTCAGCCAGGATAGCTTGATTCCAGTGGCATGGAGAGCACGGGACCCACGTCTGGGCATACCCGTCTCACTCGGGGTGACAAATGCAAAAACAACAGTTGATGGACAGAATGCAGAACAATGTCATACATTCACCCCAGTACAGAGATCTGGGCCTAAATCCATCGTTTTTTTGCTCACCATGCCATTCCAGCTTGAACCCAGCCATATGCAAATCAGTCTTGACCCTGTGCCTCATGGGAACAGTCCAGCCCGAACTGCTAAGCCAGGTCCTCCCTGGACTGGAAACAAGCATCCTAGGACCGGTTTCGGGGTTTCACCCCTCTTCAGCCAGGATAGCTTGATTACAGTGGCATGGAGAACACGGGACCCACGTCTGGGCATACCCGTCCCACTCGAGGTGACAAATGCAAAAACAACAGTTGATGGACAGAATGCAGAACAATGTCATACATTCACCCCAGTACAGAGATCTGGGCCTAAATCCATCGTTTTTTGCTCACCATGCCATTTCAGCTTGAACCCAGCCATATGCAAATCAGTCTTGACCCTGTGCCTCATGGGAACAGTCCAGCCTGAACTGCCAAGCCAGGTCCTCCCTGGACTGGAAACAAGCATTCTAGGACCGGTTTCGGGGTTTCACCCCTCTTCAGCCAGGATAGCTTGATTCCAGTGGCATGGAGAGCACGGGACCCACGTCTGGGCATACCCGTCCCACTCGGGGTGACAAATGCAAAAACAACAGTAGATGGACAGAATGCAGAACAATGTCATACATTCACCCCAGTACAGAGATCTGGGCCTAAATCCATCGTTTTTTTGCTCACCATGCCCTTCCAGCTTGAACCCAGCCATATGCAAATCAGTCTTGACCCTGTGCCTCATGGGAACAGTCCTGCCCGAACTGCCAAGCCAGGTCCTCCCTGGACTGGAAACAAGCATCCTAGGACCGGTTTCGGGGTTTCACCCCTCTTCAGCCAGGATAGCTTGATTCCAGTGGCGTGGAGAGCACGGGACCCACGTCTGGGCATACCCGTCCCACTCGGGGTGACAAATGCAAAAACAACAGTTGATGGACAGAATGCAGAACAATGTCATACATTCACCCCAGTACAGAGATCTGGGCCTAAATCCATCGTTTTTTTGCTCACCATGCCATTCCAGCTTGAACCCAGCCATATGCAAATCAGTCTTGACCCTGTGCCTCATGGAAACAGTCCAGCCCGAACTGCCAAGCCAGGTCCTCCCTGGACTGGAAACAAGCATCCTAGGACCGGTTTCGGGGTTTCACCCCTCTTCAGCCAGGATAGCTTGATTCCAGTGGCATGGAGAGCACGGGACCCACGTCTGGGCATACCCGTCCCACTCGGGGTGACGAATGCAAAAACAACAGTTGATGGACAGAATGCAGAACAATGTCATACATTCACCCCAGTACAGAGATCTGGGCCTAAATCCTTCGTTTTTTTGCTCACCTGGTTCATAACACTGGCTGTGTGCACTTCACAAATCTATTTCAATAAATACTGTTCTTGCTGAATTGTGACCAAAATAGGATTTGCGGTTGCCAAGATTGCTTTCAAAATATAAGCCCTCATTTTACTAACATGTAATTCGGAGTCTGACATTGGGGCCCAGAGATTTAACGGGGCCACAGCATCCTTCTTCCGCCCCTCACTCTATCAACTTTTAAGAAACCCTTCAGCTGAACCCCATTTAGTCCGGCCGGGATATTCCTGTAGCCATGAGCTCTGGTCCCCAATGCGTGCGTGGTGGTGTTTGTGGCACATGTCGACATGTGTTGAGGGTCAGCACCTCCTTCTGTAAAGTGACAGGATCCCTTCCTGTCTCTGTCCTGGCTCTCAGTGCTCGTGACAGATGTGAGGCTTTCCTCGCGCACCTTTCCCTCCTATCGGTGCGCGCCCTCCTGGGGCCCCCTGTCACCGGTGACATTCTCTACGCATTCCGAAATGACAGAAGAGGTTACTTTCTACGTGTGCTCTCTGATCTCCTCTGACAGCCCACAAGTACAGTGAAATTTACTCAAATATAGCCAGGTTACATCTGTCAACGAGATAAAGCCAAGTGTCACGGCTCTCTCTGAAGGAGGGTGGAAAAGCGATTTGTCCTTCAGCTCCAATTTATGTAACTGTACTGTGATCGGTCGCGGTTACACAATATTTTACGGTATCTGATTTCATTTATCTTTTTAGAGTAATTTTACAATGTCAGTCTGATGATCTCCCCCAAACCGGCTGCGAGACGGATATCCCTCCACTTCAAATTTCGCGATACGTCAGGTCATGAAATTTAGCTGCGCGTTAGTCTCAGGCTCGCGCACACAGCGCCAGGGCTTGACCCGGGACAGCTTTTGCTGACAGTCTCGAGCTTGCAGATGCTTTTCTGCACACAGTTGGCCTGCTGGGTGAGACGGTAGCAGCACAGGTATGCCTACCGTGCTTTATTTGTAAAGTAATGAGCCTACAAGCAGCGTTACAAACTATTGGATATTATTTCTACAGTTAATCACGGCCCTTAAAAAGCATGGCATTATACAACATATATGAATTGTAGGTAAAGTTTGCAGGAAAATGTACACAGGTCTACATTGTCGAAAATTGTAAGCTATAAGGAGAAGTACAATAAAATGCTCCCTCTGGGCACTGTAAAATTTACAAAAGAAAACAATATGCATGGTGCTCTAAGATGACGCCTTATCACAAGGACATTTTTCTAAAGATGAAGACCAATCGTTAACAGTTGGGAAACTAGTCAAACAATAAAAAATGTCCAACCTAAAACGAGTGAGAACGAACTGGTGCTTAGAATTCAGTATATGTTTGAGACAGGGATTCATTCCATAGGTAGTCACATGGTTTGGTTCTTCTGTACACTTGTTATGTTAACAGGCATTTGTAGAGTGCAGCTATCACTCCGAGGAGCATCATGGCGCTAAGTGGATCACTTGGTAGACAGGGTAACTGGGAGTGGAGAAATGGTTTAGATAAGCGGTCTACATAGTGCGTCAGTGGCCGTGAAGATCCAAGTTTTCAGGGCCTTCCTGAAAAGAGTTTCTGATTGGATAAAACGAAGGTGGTTGGGGAGTTGTTTCCAGGCTTTGGAGCCAATCACTGCTATTGATTTTCCCCCTTTGAGACACATCTGAACACTGGGGGTTTTAGCAGATTGGTGTTAGATGATCTAAGAGTGCGGTATGGTACATAGCGTGCAAACCTGGGCTGGAGGTAGTGAGGGCCTGAGGAGTGGAAGATTCTAAAAGTAATTATCAGGATCTTGAACAGGATTCTTTTGTGGATTGGTAGCCAGTGTAGTGCTTCTAGTGCAGCCGATGCTGATGACCTCCTGGGCCATTTTAGTACTAGGCGGGCTGCTGCGTATTGTACCATTGTAGTTTGTGTAGGACCGACTTGTTGGCACCCGCATAGAGGCTGTTGCAGTAGTCCAATCTAGATGTAATTAGGGCCACTGCGACTGCTTGTTTCGCCGTGCTGGGGAGTAAGTCAAATATCTTTTTAAGTGATTTTATCATATGGAAGCAGGTCCCAGCTACTTCTAATGATTGCTGGTGGAAGGATAGTGTTGAGTCATATTTGACCCCCAAATTTCTGGCTACCTTTACCGTATTGGGGGGAGGGGTGATGTCAGAGGGCCACCATAGACTGGGGGAGAAGGTGTTCCCTTTCCCCAAAGGCATGATTCCTGTCTTTTCTGAGTTGCATTTTAGGTGATTGGCTTTCATCCAGTGAAAATTCGCTGTGAGGCATTGACAGAGGTTTTCCTCAGCCAGGGTGGTGTTTTTGTCTAAAACCAAGATTTGCTGTGTGTCATCCGCATATGAGATGGTCTTGATGTTAAAGGACGATATCAGACTAATCAATGGGGCCATATAGGCATTAAAGAGCACTGGGCTGAGGGTGGACCCCTGTGGAACCCCAGAAAGCAGGTGTTTTTCTGTTGACTGATATTGCCCAAGGGTAATGACCTGTCTACGGTTTTGCAGAAACGATTTTAGCCCGGCCAAGGCAAGATGAGAGATACCGTAGGATTCGAGACGGTCCAAGAGCATGACATGTGAGACCGTATCGAAAGCGGCTGATAGGTCTAATAAGACCCATACAGCACTCTTTCCTTGATCAAGGGCGGCTTTAAGGGATTCAGCAGTGTACAGGAGGGCTGATTCCGTAGAGTGTTGAGGCCTGAAACCTGATTGATTGGGGTGTAGGATATTTGCTCCTTCCAGGTAAGTCATGAGTTGAGAGTTAATTAGTTTTTCAGTGATCTTGCTTAGACATGGGAGTAGGGAGATGGTCCGGAGATTGGTAAGGGTGTGGGATCGGCCAGTTTCTTTTGGAGCGGTTTGACCGCTGCAAGCTTCAATTCATTGGGAACTTTGGCTAGTGATAGGGAAGCATTTATTATCTTGTTTATGACTGGATTGACAGTATCTATGAAAGCGTGTAGAATTGAGGGGGGACAAGGGTCGAAAGGGAAGCCTGATTTGACAGCAAGAGTCGCCTGGCGAGTTTGGTCTAGGCTGGAAGACTCAAAAGTTCGAAGGGACGGTCTATTATTACCTAAATCGCCATTATTGTTAACGGAAGAGACGGGAAGTGCTGGGAAATTTTGTTGTAGTGACTGGACCCTCTGTTCAAAATAATCCGCTATGCAGTCACAGAGAGACTGTGACCGGGGGATCTCTTGTTTAAGGGATATGGGATTAGTGAAGGAGTTGACTATCTTAAAGATAGTTTTTTGGTTTGAGTTTGCCCGTTTGTTTTGAACTTGGTTAATTTGGCCTGTTCATAATTGTGTCGCCATCTATGTTCCAGGTTCCTACAGTGACTATGTATTTCTTTCAGGTTTTGAGTGTACCATGGGGAGGAGGGTTTCTTGAGCGGTCGGTTGTTTTGTGAGCCGGGGGACGCGAAGCGGTCCCTCAAGGTAGACATCCACTGCGTAATAAAGCGTTGGTTGTCTACTACTGGATCCCCCGACAACTTAGGTCTGCAGATTGATGCTTCTCGATTGAGATCAGGAAGGGCTGCCATATCCCTCCCTCTGGGCTTGGTGTTATGAGTGGTGAGGATGCGTCCCTTGGAGTTTTTCATGCGCTGATATCTGGTTTCTAAGGTTATCAGCTTATGATCTGATCAGGTTAGACTAACTGGGGCCTTGACTGTAAGGGTTGTGAGGTTGGAACAGATACTATCAAGCGTGTGGCCTGCTTTACGGGTGGGGGTGAGTATCCGCTGCTCCAGGCCGAGTGCATCTATGATTTCCCGGAAATGTATTGCACCCGGGTCGTATAGAACGTCTAGGTGGATGTTAATATCTCCTAGCAGGGTGAAATTGCAGAATCTGAGCGTGAGTGAGCTCACAATATCTCCAATACTATCCAGGAAGGTTTTATAGAGACCTGGTGGGCAGTAGAGCAAGGCTCCTGCGAAGGAGAATGAGTCCTCTAGTTGGAAACAGAAACCGATACTTTCTGCACCTTTGAGGTCTGATATTTCAAATACTGAACATTTCAGTGAACTGCGATAGATAATCGCCAGGCCTCCTCCTCGTTGCTCTGGTCTATCTAGTCTATGAATAAGATAGCCAGGGGGGAGGGCACAGATGATATCTGGGTTGCACCAGGCTTTGAGCCAGGTTTCTGTTATGAAGAGGCAATCTAGGTGATCGTTTAGGATTAGGTCATAAATGTTTTGGGCATGTTTGCATAATGATCGAGCATTAATAAGACCACCTCGTAGGTAGGTCGGGTTTGGACTGTGTGGCCTTAAGGATTGTTTTGCAGTTCCTACAGCAGATTGGACCCTTCCAATTTGCAGCATCAAGAGAGTTCTTACAGTTGTGAGGGTTGTTATTAAGGGTCATGAGAGAGTCTCTCGTAAAACATATACCTGGTCGAAAATGGGCAGCATATCTGGCACTGGACGCGTTCCGGATGCAGACGGCCTTGCCTTTGGTGCACCGGCGGTGCGTCCTCTGCGTGTTGGCGCCATCCTCCTGTTAAATATACTGAGGCCGAGAGCTCAGGGAGGAGACTAGACCGTCTCCCTCCCAAGATGTCTGCCGCCTAGTGGCCCTGCGGAAGTAGGGAAGCTAAGCACCAGTCCTCCCTCCACTCAAACAGCAGATTGCTGCAGTGGACTGGGGAGGAATTGGCGGGAAGTGTAGCAATGCTGGGGACTCAGGTAAGAGTCCAAAAAGATTAAAATGTGCTAAAAGCGGTAAACGCTAAGTGCGCTAACAGTGCTTGAAATTCGACTTTAAAATTCCATTTATCACATGCGCTCTACATAAGATATAATCAGTGCAAAAAAAGGTTATCATAAAATAAGACTGGCACCCAAGGCACCTGTGAGCAGCTTATCCGCTGTGCGTCGGCGCCATCTCCCTGTTAAATACACTGAGAGCTCAGGGAGGAGACTAGACCATCTCCCTCCCAAGATGTCTGCCGCTGAGTGGCCCTGCGGAAGTAGGGAAGCTAAGCACCAGTCCTCCCTCCACTCAAACAGCAGATTGCTGCGGTAGACCGGGGAGGAATTGGCGGGAAGTGTAGCAACGCTGGGGACTCAGATAAGAGGCCAAAAAGATTAAAATGTGCTTAAAGCGGTAAACGCAGGGCCGGACTGGCCGTAGCGGGCACCGCGCGTTTCCCCGGTGGGCCGCCAGGGTGGGGGCCGGTTTTAGGACCCTGGGGGCCGTTTTTGTTACCGGGGGTCCGCAATATCGGTCCCTTGTAACAAAATCGGGCGAAACCGGCCCTAGCAAACAGCTCGGCTGCACCCCCCCTCCCCTCCCAGGTGGGCCGGCCGAGCAGTTTGCCAGGGCCGGTTTCTGTTCCCAGTCCGGCCCTGGGTAAACGCTAAGCGCGCTTGGCTTCAACTTGGCTTTCAAACTGAATGCCGCCCTGTCCTGCATTCACCAGATTGACTCGACTGATGGAAGTTGTGAAGTAGCAGAAGACAACTGTCTTCAGTGGTCATATTTGCAGTTGTATAGCTCAAAGAATGTAGAGATTATTCTTCATGGACAAAGTCATTGGTTCAAGCAAGCTAAGCAGAAGAAGGGAATATTATATTGATTAGAAGTTCTTCTCTATCTGAAGCCATGCATCCTATGTCTACCTTCTCTGTGATGTCCATTGTATTAGGTGATAGCAAGGAGTTAGCATTGCACTTTGCTGACCCAGAGCATATGTTTTACTTGGAGACCAATCCTGTATCTTTGCTGATGTCACTTTCCCTTTTTCTGTGATCATGAAGGAAGTGTTGGTGGTGGACCATCAAGGAAAGAGAGCTGAAACATTGTTCATGAGGCCAGTTTGAAGGCAAGGCTTTGCTAGGTTAGGTGACTGCCCATTGCACCACACGTGTTCCTGTTTACATAGGGGGGGGGGGGGTTGATTGCCCCTGAAAACATCCTTGCACTTCCTATAAGTGGTGTTTTTACTTATTAAGCTTTTGACTTTGCCATGGGCTGAAGGTGAGAGATCCTGTTTCAGGAATTTGGCTCTATAGTGATACCCCTTGGGAATGATCAGTTTAAAGTGAAGGAACAGAGCAAAGCTCTGAGCACCTCCACCTCACCGAAATATGGAGCAAGGGAGCTAGTGAAGGCTAGTGAAGGCTTCAACAGTTCTGTAGGTAGCCTGTGAAGCTCAAACAAGGACATACAATTCACTTTTAATTCTTTTCTACTGATGCCTCCCAGAGATTTAGGATGGTCGAAATATTCTGAGTGCCTCAGACTTCCTGAAAGACATTTTATATGTACAGTACACAAATAGGAGTGCCGGTAGCCTCCTCCGGCAACCACCGCCACAGATTAAGCACTGAGTATGTCACTGTGTTCCCCACTCGTGAAGTGCTGGTGCTCTCTGCTTCTATGCTGAATCTGAAACTAGGATCCGACCATGCTTCAGAAGGCAGTGGCAGAACACTGCATTGGAGTCAGTATAAGCTGGAAGCCACTCTAATGCTGAGAAGGCACCTTTTCAACAGTGGTTTGCAAGGGAGTAGGCAAAAAAGTGAAATATCACCCTCTCCCCCACTTTAAGCCATACATCTAATGGTATCGAAGTAGAAAAGTGACTTTCCTTCACCTTTACATGCTTTCTTCCTTCCATCTGCCCATCCATACTTTCAACTCTCCGCCCATAATTTTCCACCCGTCAATCTGTCCATCCTTTCATCATTCTATCTATCCATTCATCCTTTCACCGATCTTTCCTTCTTTTTTATCATCCGTCTTTCCTTCATTTACCTCTTGCTTCCTTTTACTCTTCCTTCCTTATATCTTTCCTTCCACGCCTACCTTTCATGTACCCATCACTTCTTCCTGCTTTTAACTCTTCCTTCCTACTGTCCTTCCTTCCATCCTACCCTCCTTTTTTCTTCCTCTATTCTCGGAAGAAAAATAAAAATAAATCGATAACAAAACATGTTTATTATCATTTTATTTTTCCTTTCCTGCCATTTTTGAGGCAGCTGCCAAGGGGGGGGGGGATGATACTCCTCCGCCATAGCGGAGGAGCCGCTGCTGCTAAGGAGGGTGATAAGATTTGAGTGAACGCCTTCGCTAGCTCCCTTGCTCCATATTTCGGTGAGGTGGAGGTGCTCAGAGCTTTGCTCTGTTCCTCCGCTTTGAACTGATCATTCCCAAGGGGTATCACTATAGAGCCAAATTCCTGAAACAAGATCTCTCACCTTCAGCCCATGGCAAAGTCAAAAGCATAATAAGTAAAATACCACTTATATGAAATGCAAGGTTAGTGCAAGGATGTTTTCAGGGGCAATCACCCCCCATGCAAACAGGAACACGTGTGGTGCAATGGGCAGTCACCTAACCTAGCAAAGCCTTCCCTTAAAACTGGCCTTGATTAACAATGTTTCAGCCCTCTTTCCTTGATGGTCCACCACCAACACTTCCTTCATGATCACAGAAAAAGGAAAGTGACATCAGCAAAGATACAGGATTGGTCTCCAAGTAAAACATATGCTCTGAGTCAGCAAAGTGCAATGCTAACTCCTTGCTATCACCTAATACAATGGACATCACAGAGAAGGTAGACATAGGATGCATGGCTTCAGATGGAGAAGAACTTCTAATCAATATAGTATTCCCTTCTTCTGCTTAGCTTGTTTCAACCAATGACTTTGTCCATAAAGAATAATCTCTACATTCTTTGAGCTATACAACTGCAAAAATGACCACTGAAGACAATTGTCTTCTGCTACTTCACAACTTACATCAGTGGAGTCAATATGGTGAATGCAGGCCAGGGCGGCATTCAGTTTGAATTCCTATAGTTTCATATCTAACTAAGTATCCATTAACTCTTTACTGGAGTAATTAAACATAAAATGCAATGATGACACAATATGCAAGCTCTGAATTCTCAAGGATTTGCTCAGATGGGAGTGGTTTCTTCTAGTACAATATATTTCTAGAGTAGTGAAGAGAATGGTTTGATTCCTGCTCTGTTTTCTAAGTGTAGAAGATTCCAGTATGTAAAGAGCAGGATTTTTTACAAGTGGTTTCAGGCTCTCTCGACAGTACATACAGCGTATGTAGCTGTCTTTCTCTGGGAAACCAGTCTTCCAAGCATTGTTCTGCATTCTGTCCATCATTTGTTCTTTTTGCATTTGTTACCCCGAGTGGGACGGTTATGCCCAGACGTGGGTCCCGTGCTCTCCATGCCACTGGAGTCAAGCTATCCTGGCTGATGAGGGCTGAAAGCCCGAAACCGGTCCCAGGATGCTTGTTTCCAGTCCAGGGAGGACCTGGCCTGGCAGTTCGGGCCCATTGGGCGCAGGGTCAAGACTGATTTGCATATGGCTGGGTCCAAACTGGAATGTCATGGTGAGCAAAAAAACGATGGATTTAGGCCCAGATCTCTGTACTGGGGTGAATGTATGACATTGTTCTGCATTCTGTCCATCATTTGTTCTTTTTGCATCAGTCTTCCAAGCAAAGCAGTTAATTTTACTTAAGGGCATGGGCTGCAATTGTGCATTCATAAGGAGTGCCAGAAGTAAGTCAAAAACACAGCTGTCCAGATTTCCACATTGATTTTGTAGAGAATAGGGCATTATCCTAGAGAAAGTAGTATTTTATTGCCTCATTTGATAGAGAACATGATCTATCTGCATTATAATTGCATGCTTTTCTGTGAAAACACCTCTGAGGCACTGATCCTCTCCTTCTTCACTCCTATCTTCCTTCAGGCCTCATTACTCAGCCAAATAAAGACAAGCCACTTCATTGACTTAGCAAAGACCCACCATTGCTCAAGTTCCTCTTACTCAGTGCTAGATCAGTGGCCAATGAAATCGTTCATATGCTTCATTGTTTCATTAGCTCCTCACCTCCCCAAAACTGTTCATTGAATATAATGGAGAGGATCCTTTGATTTCTATTTCTAATTTGCCATTGTCAGCTCACCACTCCGTAAGCCAGGTTCATCACAAACCATTGGCGATTGCGGTCTCATTTCTGTTCTCCTGAGCCAACCTACTCAAGTGAATAACTACACAACAATTAAGGTTGACCGAGAGTTGCACAATGTACTCAACTAATTTGGTGTTTTCTACAAGTGCAACTGTTACACCAAACATATCGGACAAGCAATTAGAGAAATCTACACCTGGCTAAAGAAGACAAGGGCCAGCAGTAATCCTCACCTGTCTTTACAGCTGCTTTCAACACTAAGTAAAATATACTAATTATCTGTTCCCTGACAACATTAGTGCCCTGATGGCATTATGAAACTGGAAGAAAAGTGTTCTTGAAGAATGTTTCTCAGCAGGTCACATGGGCAATTTCCTACTCACCACCAATGCCTTGGTACAACCTCTCTCTTTTCAGTTGTTGGCAAGACCTCATGTTGTTTCCAGTTCTGAAAAAAAATCACAATACAATACGAAGGTGTATAGGGAGACCGTGTGGCCTTATGGCCAGCCCCTTCTGTCATTGGCTTTCATGTGTTTTTCATGGTTTGCCGTTTCTTGGATGGGTTTACAGTGTAAGGCATGAAATTTCAGAGAAGTTATGTTGTGCAATTAAATTTTAATAATGAGATATCCCCTAGTCCTTTTCTTAGACTGTACTGCAACATGTAGCTTGTAATCAAGATCCAGTATGCGTTCATTGATTTATTTACTTTGCTTATATGATGTCATTTTAATCACTGATTTATGGAGTTTTTGGCTGCGGATTGCTTGCTATTTGGATGTCTTAGTGTCTCATAATAAAGTTGTTCACCAATCACCCTTGCACCTTCATTTGCTTAATTTTGTTGCCATGATAATATGTTGTTGGATTTAAAGATTTTTCGTTCACAAAGTCAGGATGCACATAGGCTTTCTTAAAGGTGCAACAAAATTACGGGTCCTTGATCTAACGTGTTTACTATTCAGTATTTAGCTGTCTGTTCTTTTTAATGTCACCACTTACAAACAAAACTGCATCATCTGACCCATTTTCGTAACACTTTTCTTCGAGGTTACGGCTTCCCTCTACTAATGCAGTCTGTTCACAGAGACCCTACAAACAGCTTCCATATTGCTATAGCCTTGGATGTTGCTTTGTTATAGAACTTTCTTTCTAGGACAGATGGATGCAACACAAAGTTCCCCGACTATTACCAAACAATTCCCCTTACAAAAAGGCAGACCTATTGACTTTGACAAAGCTTGTTAAATTCTGCATGAAATGTCATAAAAGTATCTCCAAAAACATCTTCCCTTCTATTACTATGCTGATGACATCACACTTCTAGTCCATTTTGGCAACTTTACCTCTACAGTGTGGCTCGTCCTCAAGCCTGCTGGTATATTTTCAAAGAGCTGTCCCAACATCCATATATGGAGGCTATCGAATCAACTGGAACTTGATGGTTTAACCTCATAAACATTAATTTGGAACCCGCCAAAACTCATAGTTCATTCTTTACTCCTTCCCATACATCCACACATTCTCAGCCCGTTGCCTACACTTGTTTTACAAAAAGATCTCAATCTTATGTTTGATCTCCAACTACTGCAAACCAAAATTGCTTAACAAGGTTGTCAACTGTTTTCCAAGGTAAATTAAAAAATAAACCACTGTCTACATTAGAACCCAAGCAAGACATCATCATAAAATTTGAGCCCTCGTGATTTGTTACTTTGCACTTGTCTATATTTGGAATTTAGAGTCAACCTAAGCACCAATTTGTAAATGGTTCAGAACGGAGTGCACCACCTAGCTCTCTGACACAATCAATTCTATTACATTCGGGTTTCTTTCTGCTGCTGTCCCCTTTTTTCTGGATGCCAAAAGGATGTCTCAACACTCCTGTCTTCAGTTGTGGCTAAGGAAAGACCTGATTATAAACGTTGCTTTATGCTATTTTTTTTGCTCATTATTACTACTCTGTGTAGACAGTGAAAGACCTTAATATCTTAAACTGCAATATAGTCCGGCCTTCGACAGTTCCAGGCCAAGCGTATGACCAGTCCCTCCTCTCCTTAGGAAAGAGATGATGAGGTCCATCAGTATCCGTGATGGCGCTGCCCATCCTCTTTTGACTACTCTGGCTTTTTATACTCTACTCCGAGTTTACCTCCGCCTGCACAGTGTCTACGTCTACAATCGCCTACAGGGTCAGGGTCAGAGAAGGAGCCTTGTGGTGCCTTCCTTTTCTGGTGTGACTTAGCATTATTAGTATTACACCATGCATGATTGTCGGCAGTGCTTAATTTGAGCCGGGGCTTTCCGGTGCTCAGCACCGGCACTTAATTGGTGTCCGGTGCTCGGCACCTAATTGTCAACACCATACTTAGAACAGTCCACCACATGGTGGCGCTGTTCATCTAATTTAGAAATGAGCAGAACAACGGTAGTTTAGGACTACAATGTACATTCAAATTGCTAATACCTGCCTTCCCAGCAATTCCTTTAGCTTTGGGGACCTGGAATGATCTGAACTGTCGCATTTACATGCGAGAGAGATGGTTAGTTGTTTTGGCAGCGATGACAAGGGCGATGGGTGGTGCAAGCTGCAGTGGCCTGCTGGTCAGAGCCCTGGCACTTAATATTTTACAAATTAAGCACTGATTGTCGGGTACGAATGGACAGGAGATTGTATGTTTCTTGAGTACCTTTTTCCTAATGAGGAGCAGGTACCATTACAACTAGCCCGGGGATGATGTGCCAACTAGAGGTTAAAGGTCATTTGCTGAGTCTCGCTGGGTCAGCAACTGACATCAGTGGAATACTCCCACTATGGAGCGTTCCACACCATGACGTTACACACTCCTGGTACACAACGTCCCAGGACATTGGAAAAGGAGCAACGCCAGATACACGCACACCAAGCATCCGCCCTCAGCATATGACTAGATCTTGTTTCCAGTTAGTATGAGCTATGGGAGCTGACGTAAGTACATAAGGGATGCATAGACTGCATGAATACATCTCTGAGAAATGAAATGCATACGGCGCCCCAACTTTGGGTAAAATTCGATTTTACACCATTTAAAAAGCAGTTTCTAGTTCCACCACTATGTGGTAAATTTGTTATGAATAGAAGAGGCGGAGAGCATGGGTTTCGGTATCTCTCCTTCAAGAAAGAGGCATGCCCGTTTTTGTATCACACGATTGATGTAAAATGCATGAGTACCGTTTCACAGACATGTGAGTGCCTTTTACCTGCAGATTCATTCATTCACAGGTGGGACCTGCCGGCAGGAGAAGAGCCAAAGCAGCAACTCCAGTGCAACTGCACATCCTCCTGCTGCCTCACGCGTGAAAATGGAAGCAGTGTGTGTAGACCCACCACTGTAGTGTTCAGTGGATCCTGTTCACTGCTTGAGAAGGGGCAGAGGCCTGGTGATGTCACAATCACCTCCCTATATTAATGGCTGTGCAAACGTGTGTGGGTGCCTTGTTCAGGATTATGCTCCTGATTTAGCAGTGGGGATGTCCTCTACACCGCAAGGTCACGCCTGTATCATGTAAGCGTACTGGCTCAGGCAAGCTAAGTAGTGGGCCTTTCTGTGGTGTGTCTTCACTACAGGAGTCCAGTACTAGGTCAGTACTAGGGGAAGGGGTGGCCCCAGGACCTGGTGCATCCTTCTGAGCACCGGGGATGCCTCAGGACTTGCGCACGTCATTCCCGCTAACCTTCCTCTAAGTGCAAATGTTGCATGAGGGTTAATACTCTGATTACTTACCGGTAATCCTCATTACTCTTAGTCCTACTCGTCCTCGACCCAGTCATAACTAATGAGGTATATTCCACTGACAGGAAACAAAACAGGAAACGCTTTTAGGCTCCACCCACCCTCCTGTCAGGGGCTATAACCACATAGCCAGCAGAAAGCACTTCCTGACATACCAAGCACAAAAGCCTTAAGCAGGGAGGGTGAGTTAGAAGTATGACTGGGTCTAGGACGAGTAGGACTTAGAGTAATGAGGATTACCAGTAAGTAATCAGAGCATTACCTCATCCTCGACCCAGTCATAACTAATGAGGCATACCAAGCAACAAACACATGAAGGCCTTTGGCACACCAGCAGAAACAAAACAGACCACACACAGGTGTGAAGTGCACCAAAGTGAAATGTTTAATAACGTGCGCAAGTCCTGAGGCATCTCCGGGGCTCAGAAGGATGCACCAGGTGCTGGGGCCACCCCTTCCCCTAGTACTGACCTAGTACTGGACTCCTGTAGTGCAGACACACCACAGAAAGTCCCACTACTTAGCTTGCCTGAGCCAGTACGCAATCCGGATTTAGGCCTAGGCACAGCACTGAGTCGGCCTTGATTGCTATTACCGACAACATCAGGCAGTCTCTGGACAGCGGACAAGCAGTACTTCTTGTGCTGCTGGATCTATCAGCCGCTTTCAACACGGTCTCCCACCCGATCCTACTCAGGAGACTCAAAGAAATCGGACTCCGAGGACAGGCGTTCAGGTGGATGGAGAGTTTTCTCTCCCTCCACACTCAGACTATCAACCTGGGTCCCTTCCGCTCAAAGACCATGGAACTGACTAAGGGAGTACCTCAGGGCTCCAGTCTCAGTCCCACTTTATTCAACATTTATGTGGCCCCTCTAGCGGACGTACTCAGAACATTAGGCTTCATACCTATCTCATACGCTGACGACACTCAGCTTCTATTTTCATTTAACAAATCCACCCCTAATGCCCAGTTTTCCTTCTCGGAAGGTATGATAGCCATAGCTAGCTGGATGAGGAACAATTTCCTCCAGCTAAACGCAGGGAAGACTGAGATTATGCTGTTTGGAGATGCAACACTGCTGTGGTCTCCAGATTGGTGGCCAACGGATCTAGGCAACCCTCCAGAGCCCAAAACTGTCGTCAAGAACCTTGGCATAAGCCTAGGCCAGGATTTGACCATGAAAGAGCACACTGCAACCACCGCTGGCTCCTGCTTTCATGTACTTGGCCTATTACGTCGAGTCTTCCCCTTCCTCCTGATGTCCACACGGAAAACTCTCATCCAGGCATTAGTACTAAGCTGATTGGACTACTGCAACGCTCTTCTGGTCTCAGCTAATGAGGCCTCGTTGAGCAGACTACAGGTGGTCCAAAATACTGCGGCACGCCTTCTCACGAACGCCCCCTCTAGAACTGCTTCCCTTCCCCTCCTTCAACAACTTCACTGGCTCCCGGTACGCAAGCGAGTCAAATTTAAAATCTGCTGTATTGTACACAAGGCCTTGAATGACAAAGGCCCCAGCTATCTTGCAAAAAAATTCAACCACTACAAACCTTCCAGGGCACTCCGCTCAGGTACCAAATCTCTGCTTATCGTACCGCGGTTCAAGAAATCGCGACTGGGTGGGAAAGCTTTCTTTCACCTAGCCCCTCTTCTCTGGAACCAGCTTCCTATCCATCTGCGGCAATGCTCTGATCACCTCCAATTCAGAAGGTTCCTTAAAACTGTATTGTTTTTACATGCTCCTCCTTACGGCCTTCTGCAGTACCTCCACAGCGCGGAGACACCCCTTCGGGGGTGATTCAGGCGCTTTACAAATAAATAAATAAATAAAATAAAATAAATAACACAACAGAATCAGGGGGGAGCCACAGGCCCCACAGCCCACAAAACACCACAACCAAAATTCACATGGTCATTCAAGGCACAATTCAAATGCTTCACAAAAGTAGAGTCAGAAGCCCAAGTCCCAGCACGACAGATCTCATCCAGGGACACCCAAATGAAAGGTAGCCCAGGAAGCAGAGACACCCCTTGTAGACCGGGCCTATACCCTAGAGCCCTGATAAGCCAAAGAAATAAACTTGATCCAACGACCCAGCGTAAGCCGGGAAGCAGCCTTCCCATGAACAGCCTGCCCTGATGTCACTAACAGAGAGTCAGAAGAGCGAAAAGTTGCCGACCGGTCCACATACACGGTCAAATCACGCTTAAAATCAAGAGTGTGCAACAATTGATCAGCAGGAGGAGAAGGGTAGAAAGAAGGCAGGGTCAACTCCTAAGAAGAATGAAATTTAGAACGTATTTTAGGCAGAAAACCAGGATATAAACAGAGGACCACAGCATCATCCAGAAACCGCAAGAAGGGAGGAGAACAACGCAAAACAGTGAGTTCACCCAACCATTGAGCCGAGGTAATGGCCACCAGAATAGCCACCTTAAAGGACAGGAACTTGAGATCAACAGACCCCAAAGGCTCAAAAGGAGAGGACTGCAGAGCACGCGGGACCAGAGAAAGATCCCACCAAGGCACAGAAGAATGGACAGCAGGAGAGGAGAGAGAGAAACTCCGGAACAAACGAGACACCAACAACCCATCCAAAGAGGGCAGGGAAACCGGATCACGGAAAGCCAGAATAGCAGCCCACTGGTCCTTCAGAGTAGACAAAGCATAATGTTTTCGGAACCTGTCCAAACAAAACTGCAGAATATCAGCGACCGGGCAAGAGGTAGGGGACAGGCCAAGCTCAGAACACCAGTAGGTGAAAGAAGCCCAATGCTTAGAATAAGAAGATAAATTGGACCTCCTACGGGAGGCCTGCATCACAGTAATAATGTGGTCAGGCATACCCCGGCCCCCTAGAAACAGCTGTTCAACCTCCAGACCGCCAAGGTGAGAGGGACGAGGAGGGAAGGAGCGGCAGACCTCAGGGGAGAAGGGCAGTGAGGCAAGATCCAAGGAGGACCCACCACCAGACTCAGTAACAATGGGAACCAAGACCTCTGTGGCCAGTGAGGCAAGACAGCCATCACCTGTGCCCCCACCCTCTGAACTTTCAGAAGAAACTCAGGGATGAGAGGAAAAGGAGGAAAAGCATACAGTAACCAAGGGGGCCATTGGAGAGACAGGGCCTCCACCCCCCCAAGCTCCCAGTTCCGTAGTCCGGGAACAAAAGAGGGGAAGCAGAGCATAGGTCCTGGAAGCGAACAAATCCACCATGGGAGTCCCGAACCCCCGACAGATTAACTGGAATATCCCGGGAGGGAGGCAAAAAGCCAGAGACGATGGAAACCTGCGACGCAGTGCATCCGCCACAACATTGTCCAAGCCCCGGATGTGCTTAGCAGAAATTGTAAGAAGATGAAGCTCCGCACAACTCGCAATTGCACAGGCCACCAGATTCAAGGAAGGACTGTAAGTACTGCCCTGAGGATTGATGTAAGCCACAGCTACGGTGTTGTCGGACTGCACCAGAACATTGCAACCCAGAAGACGATCATGAAAGAACCGTAGAGCCCACTCCACCGCAGACAGTTCCTTCCAGTTGGAGGACCGGCGGGACTCTGAGCCCTGCCAATGAGCCTGCACAGTCCACTGACCCAGAGTAGCACCCCAACCTGACACACTTGCATCCATCGTCAACACCTACGGCAAAGGAGGGCGCAGCCACATGCTGCTGGAGAGATATGCAGAATCCATCCACCACTGAAGAGCAGCCACAATCTCCGGACCCACCGTAACAGGCACGGAGAAGTCCTGAACAGGAAAAGGCACCAAGTGGTGAAGATGCCACAGCCACGGCCGAAGATGCAATCTGGCCCATGGAACCGTAAACACTGTTGCAGCCTTGTGACCCTGTACTTCCAGCCACTGAAGCAGGGGTGCCAAGGATCAAGACAACAGCTTCCTCAACAGTGACTGCAGACACTGAATCCTGGAAGGAGGCAGGAACACCTTGCCTAGAACAGAATCGAAGTCCGCTTCTAAGAAAGACCTCCGGGTGGCAGGCAGAAGATGGCACTTTGGAAAGTTCAGGAGAAACCCATGGCTTTCTAGCGTATGAATGGTCAAAGACAGATACTGAGACATCACCAAGGCAGAAGGAGCCTGCAGAAGCCAATCGTCCACGTAGGGAAACACAGACACTCCCAGGAGGTGAATATGGGCCACAAGAGGAGCCCCCACTTTGGTGAAGTCTCTGGGAGAGGACTACAGGCCAAACGGTAGGACACAGAACTGCCAATGCTGACCTTTCAGGTAAAACCTCAGAAACCGCTGACACTCCTGTGACACTGGCACATGAAGGTACGCATCCTCAAGATCCAGGGTAGGCATTACCCATCCAGCCTGAAATCAAAGGAATCACACGCTGCAGAGTCTCCATCGTGAACGGGATCTTCCGGATAAAATGGTTCAAAGGCCAGAGATTTATCACAATCCGAAAGCCCCCGTGACCTTCGGAATGAGAAAAACGACAGAATAAGTCCCCTGACCCCATTCAGACCTGGGAACAGGCACAATCACCTTCTTCAGAAACAGGGACTGGACTCTGTCCAACAGAGCTTGACGACGAGACAAATCCTTGGGGACCGGAGTCCGCACCCTGCCCAACGCAGGTGGAGGAGATATAAACTCCACCCGATAACCCCGTTCCAGGACATCCAGGACCCACTGGTCGGACGTCGAGAGACGCCAAGCCACCAGGAAAAGGTGCAACCTCCCACCAACCTCTGGCAGAACTCCAGATGGAACGATCCTGGAGTCCGCATAGTCAGGAACCCTGATTACCAGGTCACGCATCAGGAGCGGGTTTCTTCTGCAACCGCCGTTGGAACCCCTTCCCAGCGCCCTTCTGGTTCGGGAACACAGTATTTTGCAGATGAGAAGGCTGACGGAAAGATTTAGCATTGGCAAAGAATGACTCCTTACGACGTGGCTGATGCCGGAAGGACAAGGAATGCTTCCGTTCTTTGAACACCTTGTGTAGTTTCTCTTCAAAGACTTTCCCAAAAAGCCAAGGGCCAGTGAACGGCAAACGCAAAGCCATGGAGCGTTGAGCCGCATCAGTGTTCCACCCCTTCAGCAATAAGTTCCGCCTGGCAGCAACGGATGCACCACACGACATGGCTGAAGCCCACACAGAGTCAAAGGCAATATCCTAGAGGAACTCAGCCTAACGTTCCATGGATTCTAGCAAGTCAGGACAACTGCCACCTTCCTACATGGTGGCAAAGAAGGTTTTAAAGTCGAACAGCAAGGACTGAGCGACATAAGCCCCAAACACCCCATACCGGATGGCGAGATGCAACCCAGCATAGGCCTTCTACAAAGAAGAATCAATCTTCTTATCCACCCCATCTCTGAGGATATTATCAGCCATGGAAGGACGTCCTACCAAACTGGCCACAATCGAATCAACATGAACAGTCTCCGGAATGGTATCCTCCATGTCCTGCAAGGGGTAGGGTTTTGACATGAAGCGAGGCATCATAATGTGATCCGGATCCTTCTACTCCTTCAAGAGGACGTCCATCACAAAAGGATGAATAGGTAGAGTCTTAGTTGCCTGCTTATGAAACTGCGGCAACACCGCATCTCTGGATGTGCTGGCAACCTCCTCATCAGGGAAACCCATGTTTTCACTGTCATGGTACAGAATGTCCGACAACATCTCCTTGGAAATATATTTCCCCTTAAGGTCCACTGCACCCAAGGAGGAACCATTGTAAGACTCAGAGCTGGAAATATCAGATTAGAGGTCACGACCCCCACCAGAATGTACACCAGCATACTTCTTGGAGGACTTCAAATCAGACTAGGTCTCCAAACTCAACCTTTTCAAACGAACGTCATCATCCAACCTGGCCTGCTTCACAGGAGGGTCGGAATCAACACTGTCCCCTGGAGAGGACGGAGAAGACACAAGAGAAACATGCCTGCACTTCTGGTGATGCTTCCCCATAATGCCAAACAGCAACTGAGTCAGTAGCAACAACAGTGAAAGTTTTTCCCCTCTTATATGTAAATTAAGGTGTAGATGCAGCCTACATCAGTTCCAGCAAGCTTATTGACAGGCAACTCAGTCAGCCGTCAGCTGACCCCAAAGAACAAAAGGAATAAAAAGGGGCGTGGCCTACAGCACGCTGAAAGAATGGAATTTTCCATCTGCCGTAGGCCAAAATGCATGTGGAGAAGCACCCGCTGCACAGCGTAGTGGAGTAGCGATCCTCTGAACAGCCCGCATCAAGCGAGGCTGCCTGGCCTGACTCGCCAGCACTCGGGTGGTTCAGGACTTGTCGGCTACCCCGTAGCCCCCTCCCCCCCCGCCTCCTACCCAAAGTCAGGGCCAACAGGGGAGGACGGCACCCACAGCTCCAAGTGAAGCCGTCGACTCTGCCCCACCCCTGAACTGTTTCTCAGCAGGAACGCGGCTCTCGCTGCCGCACCGAGCTGCGGGAGCCAAAACCGGCGATCACCAGAAGGTAGTGGCAGCAGGTCCTGATCCCCACCACTCCTACCTACAGCGGAGTGGAAACTAAAGGACATCCAGCAACAAGGTAAGTGCCCAGCAAATACCACAGCGTCCCCCCCCCCCCCGTCATGTCCACCGACCGGAAACAAAACAGGAAGTGCTTTCTGCTGGCTATGTGGTTATAGCCCCTGGCAGGAGGGTGGGTGGAGCCTAAAATCGTTTCCTATTTTGTTTCCTGTCCTGTGGAATATACCTCATTAGTTATGACTGAGTCGAGGACGAGTAACGTAGAGGTAATGGAATTTTCCTTTTCCTTCAGGGGGGCCCGTTACACGGCAGTAAAAGCTAACCGGCGGTTTCCTATGTGTAACTTCAGTATTCCATTAAAATGCGTTTACTACTGATAAATAAACATATGCATTTATGTGCAGTGCGCATTCTGCCTTGTAGGCGCGAATGTGGGAAGCGGAGCATCTTAAACATCGAGCTATCGCATATGTGTCTGCACCTGGAGGAGGACTGAATGAACGCTTCTAACAAATCAAATAAGTCAAATTGTTTCACCATAATGAATGGCTCCGTTGTGTTTGCTCTTTTCCGATTCTTTGGAGATGATGGCGTTTTTTCACGTTTCCCGTTTAATTTATTTGCAAATATTCATTTTCCACAGAAGCTGTAATTGAATAAACACTCGAGGAAGTTTGCCTTTTGTCTGTGAGGCTCGGAGGGCGCGTCAGCGCGTGAAGCTTTCCGCTGGTCAAATGAGTTGAAGGCAGATAATAAGGCCGGCTTCTTCGGGGTTTGTAATTCCCGCACAATGGCGGAGCGTGAAAGCAGCCTCGCGCGCTCTCAATGCGGGGAGGCTCGTCCCATTGACACGATTGTCTGAGATCCGAAAACCGCCCGCCCCCGTCCAGTACAAGTTATGGATGCTGCTTGAAAAATTAATTACCTCGTTTTGTTTGACTGACTGCCAGTTTTGTTCCTCCTCAGAAGTCATTTGTCCTCTTTTGTCAGGCCCCATCAGCACGGCCATTGAATGATGCGTTATGAAATGTAGCATTATGAATGTCAGTCGTTTTCCAAAAGAAAGACAATTAACGAGGAAAATATTCAATTTAGTTTCATGCTGTATCTATTCTTCCCAGGTACTTTGCAACTTTTTAATTATCTGATTCCATGACAATCCATGTGTGCCGAACAAAGAGATACAAGCCTTGCGTTGCGCGCTGTCAGTGCTTGTGGAGGGAAGGATCAAGAGCGCGCTGTAAAGTTTCTGTTGTAAGTGGTGCACAATGTTTGCGGAGACCGGAGGAGGTGCACATCCACCTTGCTGCCACGGCCCCTTTGTTTCTCCAGAGCTTTGTGCCCTCTACTACATTGACACGCAAGGGCTTGACTTCACGTCCCCGGCGTGGCCTACAATGAGATCCCTCGTGGCCGCCTTGGAAGCCTTGGCCTTGGGTTGAGATTTGAAAGAAGTTCAATTAAAGCAGATCTCTTTTCATACACTAAATTCTTTGTATCTCTAGTATTTGTTTCTGATGAACAAGAAACCTTAAGTGTTGTGGCTTCTGTGAGTCTCAGGTCCTTGAGAAAGACACCGCACGGGTAATGCTCTGGCTTGTCTTCTTCCACCTCCGAAGACCTGCACATTGGCTCAGTACGCTCCAAAACTAAGTCATGTGTTCTGATGGACAGTACAGAGAGCCCATCGTGGGGCTTGGAGGCCAGAGGATAGTGTTCTACTTCCGCGTCTTTGATTAGAAGAAGTCTCAAGCCACTTGTGATAAACGGGTGTTGCCACTTGGAGCTGTAACACAGAAAGTTCTGAAAAGTTCTTGTGTGGTGGCTACGTGGTAATAAAGGGTGACGATTAAGAGCGGTAAACGCTCTGGAATTAGCAGGGTGGCAGGTCAAGGTTTATAGCAATGATTGTCCAGTATGAGCAGGTGTATTCCAAAGTGGTTTATTGCAATTTTCTATTTGCTGTACATGTTGGGAGACACCTCGAAAAAGCATGGAATATAGATTCTAGCTTAGGATGCGGCTGCTATGTTGTAAGCCAGGTGTGCAATGAGTTTGGCCTGGATGAGTTAATTGGAGGAAGAGGAAAGTCTGGCTAGTAAAGGGATGTTTGTTGATGGGGTGGTATTTCAAACTGCATCTGGAAGGCAGAGAAGCAAATCTTTTGAATGCTTTCCGAAAAAAATGTGCAATGATCTGTGACAAACGTTTGATTTTTTGCAGAAAATGGGTGGATTTATGGTCAGTGCAGTGTCTAGCCAGTCACAAAGATATTGCATGTATGACTTGAATGATGCATACATTTGATGTGCAACTTATACAGCTTTAGTAATGAAGGTGAGATATTTGTCAGCCATTCTTTAAATGTTCAGCTCATTCCTGGTTTGAGGGTTCCTCCATCTTTTCACCAGGACAGACTTGTGGGATGCTGCAAATTAGTCATTCAAGACCTGTGGGTCAGGATATTGCTGAATAGCTGCACCAAGATTTCAAATAATTTGTCACTGTAATGTGATGACAGGTGTTAAGTGTGCTTTGAGTAGTTGAATAGCTTAACTAATGTGCCTGGCTTGCTGATTATAGAGAGAACGACTTTGGATTTTTGTTCTCTGGTTCTGTATCAGGAAATGGTAGTTACCATGCAAGGAATTAGTTAATTTACAAATTCATATCCAGTGCAAATCACCATACCGTGCTGAACGAGTTTGCTGTGAACTGGAGGAATTAGGTGCGTTTCAGACTAAGAGGAAGGCCACGTTTATTACTTCGAATGAAACTTCCTCAAATGGCCCCTATCACCCAGGACAGGGGCATTTCTGTCATTAGTGCAGCAGATGCAGTGTCAATGGGAACCCAAGGGTTCAGGAGCCCGCTGTATTTAGAAAGGTCTGCTTTTTTCTTTACATCAAGGTGGAGGGGGAGACATTTCCCATATTTGCATTATGATCCATGGCACGCTTTCCACCCCACTGACTTGGGGCACAGTGCGGGCCCCTCCAACCCCTGAGGTGAAAGGGGGTCTTCCATTCAGCCTAAATCCTATGAGTATCTGTGACATATCGGAGTCTCCGAAACCTAACACCACCTTCTGGTAGGGGGGTACCGCACTGGCTGTCGAATGCGTGACTTTCTCATGCCTATGACTGTATGTATAGGGTACTTCTATACCGCAAACCTAGCCAAAAGCCGCGGAGGCTATACATGGTCGACGGTAATATAAGAGGAAGCTGAGTTGTGGGTGGTTAATGCATTGTGATGTAGTGTTCTTTAAAGGGGCGAGTCTTTGGGTTCACACAGTCCCAGAACCCCTTAATGACTTGTGTTGTCCTATGTGTGGTTAAATCTGTTTAAGGGGTGCCAACCTAGGTCTAGGAGTAATGGTCTATTGACAGATTGTCCTTGACTGTAAGTGGACCCCAGTTAGATTCACTGTATGTAAATGTGTCTTGTGAGGCTACCCTAAACATCTGCCATGGATTTGACCCTTCTAAGCACGTCTGCATGAGCCCTTTATGATCTGACATTTTTTATGATTCTGCTTTGGTTATTTTTTGACAAAGCTGTAAAACTGTTTGCTGTTTACCGTGAATCTTGAAGTCCAGATTCATTGTTGGTTGTTTGAGTTCCGCCGGTGTGCCTGCATGAATTGTATGCCGCTCACTGACCTGTACCTTGATATTACAGGCCTGACGGGATCGGAACAGTAACCACTGAAGAAAAGGAACGCTTCGAAGAGATTAAAGAAAGACTCTCGGCTCTCTTGGTGAACCAGATAAGTCACTTCAGGTATGGTGGTTTGGTTTCTGTATAGTGTCTAGGTGTTGGCTCAGGTCTGACCAGGACGTTTGATTGGTAGAGATGTGCCGAGAAAGAAGAGTCAGATTAACTTAACTTGAAAAGTGTAGCTTTCACTGTAGTTTCACTAGAACGTGTCACTCGGAAAAGAGGCAAATGTTTTCCATGAATAATGCCACAGTTGAGGAGCCAGGTAAGAAGGGACCACGTTGTTGTGGAACACTGATGTGTTTGTGGACATTATGGAGATACTGTTCTATTAGTTTTTTACGACCCTGTCCAAATGTTTCAGGTGATGTCACCCACTCCGAGCTGTCGATGTAAATACACAGGCTGGGAACAGCTGTATTTGGGAACCAAATCTGTTTAGTACAAGTGTTTCCTGGTCAGGGTGAATCACTGTATTCACATAGTGGTGTGTTGTTAGTCACCTATTGTCAGTCACTACCTTCTGTAATTAACTCACACAAATTCATTTTATTTTTCATGCGAGGCGATTGTAATGGTATTCATCAAAGCCAGGCAAGATATGCCGCCCAGTACCATTTAATTATAATTTCACGATGAGTGCTCTATTCATATACAGACAGTAATTCAAAAAACAAACAGTGAAGACATTTGTAGGCCTTGATTATTCTTTTGGGCAGAACGCAAACTGTATTCTAAGGTGTTATCAAATAGCCTTTGCTAGGAGTATTCGTTTCTCGCAAATATTTTAGCCCATACTGAAGCATTTCTTCTTTTAATTTCATACAAATTGATGCCGCCTTGCTGTGTCAATGTCTTTAGAACTTCTGATCCTTCGAGGACTTCACATGATTTACAAAGACATATTATAAAATATAATATGCACTAATGTGTTGTATCTAAAAAGGATTCCCTCGTTTTATGAAAAACGACGTATAATTTAAAGTGCATATGCATAGTTATTGACACTTTACGATTAGTTAATATTCACACTTTGTGATATCACCGGTTCCGAGGAACAGAAATTGTTACATATGTGCAGTCCAATGTTTGTGTTTGTTGTTTCCACACACAAAAAGTGCAATCCATCATCTAAATGTTTTCAATTGCTGTACTTGCAATATTATTGTGGGCAGTGTTGGAATGCAAAGCTTATTAAGTTGGTCAATTCCCGGTGTCAGTTTACTAAGCCTCAAGCGTGATGGATTGTGATGCCAAAGAGTGTCAGTGCACATATGGGGTGTGCATTTAGGACCCCAGAGTAGAACACTAAGAAATGTATTTTAGATTGCTGTTTTGGTGCAAGTCTGGTAACCCCAGATCTGCTGCCAAGAGCAAATAACACAAGCATGAAAAACCTTCACGCTCATTCGGCCTTAGAATTGGGCCACAGTATGAGCCCTGAGGTAACTTGAGCGTAGTTTTAAGCTCTGGCTGTATGTTGGCGTGTACGGCAATGCAGCGTTTTGCTGTATCATTTTAATGTGTTTGCTTTGTACATCTGGTATTTTGATCTCTGCAAAGGCTATACGCTCCCCCCCCTTGCACCCTGAACTTCCACTCACCTCACAAACTGGACTCAAGCTCCCCACCTCCAACAGTGTCAAAAAGGTTTCTGCTTTTCTATAGTGAGTTGGTGTTCACCAAGCTTTACTAACGTGAGACACGGGTGCAGCATGGGCAGCAATAGTGCAAGCTTTCCTGATAAACAGTCGCAGGACACAGTGGCACCAGTGTTTGCTCCCTCACACACAGGAACAGGTACAATACCTGTGTCATCAGGGCCCCCGTTTGTACAGAAATAATGCCACTCCAGCAGCCACTTCTGCATTGTCCGCAAGCTAATAAACCCTTTTTAGTACACAAAAGACAAAATAAGTGGCTTTTGGACTGAAGTTTCTAGATTGTATCTACCTAGAAATTCTTATAAAAAGTCAGTGTAGTCAAACTGCGCTGTCATCTAGATTTATGGTAATGTGTACATTCAGATGCGAGTGCGCTTAGCCTTACCTGATCCAATGTTGAATCACTTTTAATGCATTTTTCCGTATTTTGATATTATGACTCTAGCCAACGTGGTAATGTTTTTTAATTTATTGGGCTTGCGTAAGTAGTAAAATGGGATACCATTGCTCATGTGTCCCCAAAAGTGACAGGTCTGTGTCCTTAAAAGTGGCAGGTCTGTCCCCAAAAGTGACAGGTGCCACGCCCCCATAGCACCAACTCGTGTCCCCAAAAAGTGACAGGGGCCACGCCCCCTTGCACCAAAAGTGACAGGTCCCAAACCCTTATGATGGATGTAGGTGCCCATTTGATCCAAGGGCGGTCTGCCATGGGGCGGAGCTGCTTTTGGAGACAACAGCGAACCAGAGCCCTATGACGCCGGCTGGCCATGTTGTTGTGTAGAGGTGCACGCCCCTTTGAGGGTTTGTTTAGGATACATATAAGGCCTCCTTAAGAGCCATGTACAGCAAGCAGACGGCTGAACACGAAAAGGTCCCCCATAGCAAAAATGAAGAGATACACCCCGCTCTTGAAAAGGCCCATGTTGGGTGGCGGCCAGGCCACCATCGATAGATATTACCGCAGCTTAACACCCCTGGTAATGGACGAGAATGCTCAACAAGAAACACCTAAGGATATGGGCTGCAACGTTACTGCTTTTGGCGATGACAGTTGTCGGTGTATGGAAGCACGCAGTCTCAAGGATTGGCCGCGAAGGGTGTCCCCAATTAAGGTCGATAGCAGTTGGAGTTTGGACTCTTGTAATGACAGCGAGTATGAGGGATTCGGCTTCGTGGAGCTGGACGAATTGGAAGATACGATAGTTCCACCTAACTCCACCGTCTATGAAGACCTGGGCTTTGAGGAGGATTCGCCGCCTGAGAAGGTATTTGTGCAACAGACGGGTACAAGTCCCGTAGATGATGGGGTATCGCAGGATATTAGCGACTCTCAAGATTTCAGAGCCGCCGCAGTGGGCGGTGAAAATGCTGAGGTTAGTAAAAAATGTTATGAGCAGTCCGCTACATAATGATGTATTTTATTTCTTCAACTAACTGGCTGTTAATCTTTCTTCTTTTGACCCTAGAGAGCAACCCCAGCTGGATGTACCTACTTCATAATGCACTATGGGAAAGCAGGTGTAGCACCTCCTAACACACCCGTCTATGAAGACATGGTTTTTCAGGAGGAAGCGGCTCCTGAGAAGGTAGTTGTGCAACAGCCGGGTACAAGCGTCGAAGATGATGGGGTATCGCAGGACATTAGCGGCTCTCAAGATTTCAGAGCCGCCGCCGAGGGCGGTGAAAATGCTGAGGTTAGTAAAAATGTTATGAGCAGGCCGTTACATAATGATGTATTTTATTTCTTCAACTAACTGGTTGTTAATCTTCTTTTCACCCTAGGGAGCAACCCCAAAAAGAACGGAGGCCGTGGGGCATCCTACAAAACCGGACAGCGTACATTTTTACTGTTTATCTTGTGCAAAACAGACTGAAAGTTCCACAAGACAAAGTACTGATGTTCCCATGAATTGTGACTATGTCTCTAAGAGCGACGCTGGTGTAAAAGAAATTCAAGTAGTACCCCACGATGACCTGATGGCTGTTAAAGGTTTCGCAGTGGCTGTGGTACTAGCTTGTGTCAAACATGACTATTACGGCCTTTGTTCCGGACACAGAATGGGGGATCCTCAGCAGGACGCGCACGACTGTCTGGGCGAGGCATACAGAGCACGAGTAATCCGTTATATATGTAGTTTGTTAGACCCGTACAAGATGTATAAACTGTTAAGGGTGGTGTACGGACTGTCCTCTGAAAAGAAATATGTCCACCCGAATATGCTGAAGCTCTTGACAACGGCACTCGAGGAGACCCGACACGCCCATGATCCAAGCGTAAAACTGCAGGGTATGCAAGGGATGTGCACGGCTTTTGATAGAAAGATGGTAGAAAGACTCGTAGAAAGGCGTATGTGTAAGCTGTATATAAAAAATAGAAGTATAGGGTATTTACCACCACAAAGACTATTTTAAATAAATAAGGTCTTATTTAGCGTAACAGGATAGCGTGTATTTAGAACAAAGTAGTAGAATGTTACACCGTAATGTGGCTATGTGTTAATCCGTCCTTACGACGCTTACTATGAAAATGTAAAGTACCTTCTGTTTATGGTTTGTTAATATTCTTTATTTTTTAATAAAATGTCCTTACGCAAAACATGCGTCATTCATTGCCTGTGGTGTAGCGGTTGATAACATGCCGGGGGCCCTGCTAAGAAAACTTTATTATGATACAGGGGGAGTTGGCAGCTTGGGAAGCGTCCAAGCTCTGTATAGAAGGGCTGTAGATGAAAATGAACCTGTAAGCAGAGACCTGGTGAAGACTTGGTTATCAGGAGAGGAGGCGTATTCACTCCATAAACCAGCCAGAAGACGGTTTAAGAGGCGCCCTACAATCGTTAATGCGCAAATAGATTATCAATGGCAGGCGGATATCATCAGCCTTCAAGATATAGCAAAATATAACAGCGACACTCGTTATATGTTAACCGTCATAGACGTCTTGTCCAAGTACGCCTACGCAGAAGCCCTACGCGATAAAAGTGGGGCTAGCGTCACAGCCGCTTTTAAAGCCATCTTCGAGAAGGGGCGAATTCCTCAAAAACTACAAACAGACGCCGGTAAAGAATTCTTAAACAAGGCATTTCAGAAATTATTAAAGCACCATGGGGTTCAACATTTTGTAACACACACAGAGGTAAAAGCAGCTGTTGTAGAGCGGTTTAACAGAACTTTAAAGTCTAAGATGTGGAGGTATTTTACGGCCCACAACACCTACAGATACGATGATGTTCTACAAGCTTTTTTAGCTGTATATAATGCCAGTTATCACAGGACCATCAAAACAGCGCCCGTAGAGGTAACTCCTAGTAATTCTTTATCTGTTTGGAGAACGGTGTACGGGCGTAATTTCTCTACAAAGGTGAAGAAGCCTATTTTTAAGAAAGGTGATCACGTAAGGATTTCAAAATTGAAAGGGGTCTTTACGAAGGGCTACCAACAGACTTTTAGCGACGAAATATTTATAGTGGAAAGTGTGGAGCTTAAAGAAGGGATGTATATTTACAGGCTAAAGGACTACGATGGGGAAGCGGTGTCGGGGTCTTTTACAAGGAAGAGTTACAAAGGATACCCGATGATCCGCACAGGGTGTACAGGGTTGAAAAGATTCTGAAAAGGAAAGGTAGAGGCGCTAATAGTCTGTTGGTAGCCCTTCGTAAAGACCCCTTTCAATTTTGAAATCCTTACGTGATCACCTTTCTTAAAAATAGGCTTCTTCACCTTTGTAGCGAAATTACGCCCGTACACCGTTCTCCAAACAGATAAAGAATTACTAGCAGTTACCTCTACAGGCGCTGTTTTGATGGTCCTGTGATAACTGGCATTATATACAGCTAAAAAGCTTGTAGAACATCATCGTATCTGTAGGTGTTGTGGGCCGTAAAATACCTCCACATCTTAGACTTTAAAGTTCTGTTAAACCGCTCTACAACAGCTGGTTTTACCTCTGTGTGTGTTACAAAATGTTGAACCCCATGGTGCTTTAATAATTTCTGAAATGCCTTGTTTAAGAATTCTTTACCGGCGTCTGTTTGTAGTTTTTGAGGAATTCGCCCCTTCTCGAAGATGGCTTTAAAAGCGGCCGTGACGCTAGCCCCACTTTTATCGCGTAGCGCTTCTGCGTAGGCGTACTTGGACAAGACGTCTATGACGGTTAATATATAGCGAGTGTCGCTGTTATATTTTGCTATATCTTGAAGGCTGATGATATCCGCCTGCCATTGATAATCTATTTGCGCATTAACGATTGTAGGGCGCCTCTTAAACCGTCTTCTGGCTGGTTTATGGAGTGAATATGCCTCCTCTCCTGATAACCAAGTCTTCACCAGGTCTCTGCTTACAGGTTCATTTTCATCTACAGCCCTTCTATACAGAGCTTGGACGCTTCCCAAGCTGCCAACTCCCCCTGTATCATAATAAAGTTTTCTTAGCAGGGCCCCCCGCATGTTATCATCCGCTACACCACAGGCAATGAATGACGCATGTTTTGCGTAGGGACATTTTATTAAAAAATAAAGAATATTAACAAAACATAAACAGAAGGTACTTTACACTTTCATAGTAAGCGTCTTAAGGACGGATTAACACACAGCCACCTTACGGTGTAACATTCTACTACTTTGTTCTAAATACACGCTATCCTGTTACGCTAAATAAGACCTTATTTATTTAAAATAGTCTTCGTGGTGGTAAATACCCTATACTTCTATTTTTTATATACAGCTTACACATACGCCTTTCTACGAGTCTTTCTACCATCTTTCTATCAAAGCCGTGCACATCCCTTGCATACCCTGCAGTTTTACGCTTGGATCATGGGCGTGTCGGGTCTCCTCGAGTGCCGTTGTCAAGAGCTTCAGCATATTCGGGTGGACATATTTCTTTTCAGAGGACAGTCCGTACACCACCCTTAACAGTTTATACATCTTGTACGGGTCTAACAAACTACATATATAACGGATTACTCGTGCTCTGTATGCCTCGCCCAGACACTCGTGCGCGTCCTGCTGAGGATCCCCCATTCTGTGTCCGGAACAAAGGCCGTAATAGTCATGTTTGACACAAGCTAGTACCACAGCCGCTGCGAAACCTTTAACAGCCATCAGGTCATCGTGGGGTACTACTTGAATTTCTTTTACACCAGCGTCGCTCTTAGAGACATAGTCACAATTCATGGGAACATCAGTACTTTGTCTTGTGGAACTTTCAGTCTGTTTTGCACAAGATAAACAGTAAAAATTTACGCTGTCCGGTTTTGTAGGATGCCCCACGGCCTACGGACTTTTTGGGGTTGCTCCCTAGGGTGAAAAGAAGAAAGATTAACAACCAGTTAGTTGAAGAAATAAAATACATCATTATGTAACGGCCTGCTCATAACATTTTTACTAACCTCAGCATTTTCACCGCCCTCGGCGGCGGCTCTGAAATCTTGGGAGTCGCTAATGTCCTGCGATACCCCATCATCTTCGACGCTTGTACCCGGCTGTTGCACAACTACCTTCTCAGGAGCCGCTTCCTCCTGAAAAACCATGTCTTCATAGACGGGTGTGTTAGGAGGTGCTACACCTTCTTTCCCATAGTGCATTATGAAGTAGGTACATCCAGCTGGGGTTGCTCTCTAGGGTCAAAAGAAGAAAGATTAACAGCCAGTTAGTTGAAGAAATAAAATACATCATTATGTAGCGGACTGCTCATAACATTTTTTACTAACCTCAGCATTTTCACCGCCCTCTGCGGCGGCTCTGAAATCTTGAGAGTCGCTAATATCCTGCGATACCCCATCATCTACGGGGCTTGTACCCGTCTGTTTCACAAATACCTTCTCAGGCGGCGTATCCTCCTCAAAGCCCGGGTCTTCATAGACGGTGGAGTTAGGTGGAACTATCGTATCTTCCAATTCGTCCAGCTCCACGAAGCCGAATCCCTCATACTCGCTGTCATTACAAGAGTCCAAACTCCAACTGCTATCGACCTTAATTGGGGACACCCTTCGCGGCCAATCCTTGAGACTGCGTGCTTCCATATGCCGACAACTGTCATCGCCAAAAGCAGTAACGTTGCAGCCCATATCCTTAGGTGTTTCTTGTTGAGCATTCTCGTCCATTACCAGGGGTGTTAAGCTGCGGTAATATCTATCGATGGTGGCCTGGCCGCCACCCAACATGGGCCTTTTCAAGAGCGGGGTGTATCTCTTCATTTTTGCTATGGGGGACCTTTTCGTGTTCAGCCGTCTGCTTGCTGTACATGGCTCTTAAGGAGACCTTATATGTATCCTAAACAAACCCTCAAAGGGGCGTGCACCTCTACACAACAACATGGCCAGCCGGCGTCATAGGGCTCTGGTTCGCTGTTGTCTCCAAAAGCAGCTCCGCCCCATGGCAGACCGCCCCTTGGATCAAATGGGCACCTACATCCATCATAAGGGTTTGGGACCTGTCACTTTTGGTGCAAGGGGGGCATGGCCCCTGTCACTTTTTGGGGACACGAGTTGGTGCTAGGGGGGCGTGGCACCTGCCACTTTTAAGGACACAGACTTGCCACTTTTAAGGACACAGACCTGTCACTTTTGGGGACACGAGGTTGATGAGCAATGGTATCCCATTTTACTACTTGCGTACATGTGGCACTGGAGTCCTGCTCCTCCCTCGGTGTCCCTGTACCCTGGCAATGCCAGTGCCCCAGGGTTGTAGGAACCCCAGCTCTTCGCATGTTGGCCCCTGAGAAATGTGGCATATCAGCGGGAATGTTTCTGCATGATTTCCGGATGTTATTCCTCATTAACCTCAGACATGTTTTCACTGCACATTTCACCTGTTTTTAGCAAATGAAATCTCCAGGTGTAAATTGACACGAGTCCCTGTGTTTCTGTGAGGCTGGTAATACATTCGGCAGAGCTCCTGCAGGGATATTTTAAGGATTTTGGGGACCCTGGGCCAAACGTATTTTAGGGGCCCCTGTTTGAAACCGCTTTGAATTTGTGATCCAATTTCAACTCTTTCATGCCCTCTTTGGCCAGGGCACTGACAATGCACATGCACACTCGTCCAAATTCTAAATGTATGTACATCTAATATTTAGGGATAGTGACGTGTTTTCAATATTGTTGCACAGCAGCAGGTCACTAATATTACTGCTAATAATCTCTGTGAACCCCCTCCCATTTCTCAAATGTGAAGTCCTGTTTTAATCTAAAACAATTTTTTTATGCATGTTGCATTAAACTGAAACACAACATTTATCTGCGAAATGTCTGTAATAGAACCTCATACATCACCTGCATTAAAAGTAAATGAAAGGAAAACAGCATTTAAAATAACTTCTTTAGGAATTATTCAAGGTCATCAGGGCAAGACTCTGCACAACAGAGCTGGCTCTATCAGGGGGCCCTGAAAGGCTGGGGCCCTGGGCCAGAGCCCACTTTGCCCAGGCCTTAAAACGTCTCTGACTGTTGGAGGGGTCGGATCTGGGATTAGACCAACGTCATCGCTTGTTCTGACACTCCCCTGACAGACTCGTGACACAGAATGTAAAGCACACGTTGTGTGTTCAAGTGTGCATTGTGCTCCCGACTCCAGTGGGGCGGTACAGTTTGTTTGAATTCGGATTACACGCACTTTAAAAGGCCAGACTCCGTACAGATCCTCTGAGATTAACCCCACCTCGAGGACTTGCCCTGTGGGGCCCGGAATCAGAAATGCGAGCTGTAATTGTAAGATCGGTGACTTCCCTTCCCCGAGGGGCGCCGGCAGGGCCCGCATTATGCAGATGCCGAGAGAGGAACGAGGCGGAGGAGGGCGGTACAACCGCCGACCCTGAGTTTTATTGAGCATGGATTACCAGGCCAAAGCCGCTCAAATCTATTTGTTTAATTTACTAATGCGCCCCCGGGGAGCGGTGCTATCCCCGCCTCGAAGACAGGGCTGCCGCGTTCAAGCCGCTTTACCAACTGGAGTCCCCTGCACAAGGCTACCCACCCGAGGCGCGCATTTCTAGGACTCATGTACACAACTTACTCCTCAGGGTGCGCGCGCACACCCATAAAGAGAGAACACAGCTTGTCTAATATTGACTGGTGGTTCTTCAGTCATGCTTTGAAGAACAAATGTAATTTTGAGGATTGCAGCAAAACGAGCCCATGTGCATAGACATTAAGATAGGTTCTCACCTCGCATGAGGCACTCCACATGCGCCGGAGCGGTGCCTTTCTTGGTGTGGCTCCCACCTACCCAAGTGTGCCATGCTCTTGGCTAGGGACCACTCACCTGCTTTCCCGTCACTCGTTGGAATCTGAGCCTGCCCAGCCCACTATGCACTGTAGGCACAGTCCCGGGTGTTAGCCAGCAGAGGGCGCATGCAGCAAGCGGACTCTTTAGAATCTGAACCATAGGATTTGACAGGGTGAGCCAACACCGCTTCCTCATTTGCAATGTTTGCACTATAACTGTCTTGTTAGTCCCCGCAGGGTCAATATAGAGGGGCAGAGGGAAAAGGAGGGAGGAGAGCAGTCGGGAGTTCAGCTAGTTGGTTCAAATACCTGGCACCACCATGGAAATGGAAGTCCTTCTAAAGAGTGCCAGCCATGCAAGGAGAACAATTTATGGCACACTTGTTGCTCTCTTCCTTCATTAACTTGGGTCTGGAACTACAGGTAGTCCTCATGGCATACATTACCTGTGATCGACAGTAGACATCCTGATCCATGCATTCAGAACCCTTGGCAGGTAATACAAGTGATGCTCCACGCATACCTGATGTTGCATAGAGAGTACAGGTGATTTTCCAGGCATGCATTCAGCGCTAGTGACGCTCTATGTATACATGATCTGGGTAAGGCAGAATAGGTAAAGTTCCATGCATAAATGACCCGTGGAAGACAGCATGGAAAAAGTTCAATGCCTACATGATGCGGGGCAGGTAGTACAAGTGATGCTGCACAAATTCTTTCCCTGAAATAGAAAGAACAAGTGATGCTCCATCCATCCATTACGCTGGAATTGATCATACCAGTAATGCTCCTTTCATACAGTAGTTGTGGTAGGTGGTGTAAGTGATGCATCATTCATGCTGCACCTGTGACGGGTAATAGAATTGGTGCTCCATACGTCTAGTGCCTGTGAGAAGTTGTGTGAGTGCCAATCCGTTCCTATAGCTCATGTAATGGGTAGTATAAGTGACGCTCCAATCATACAGAACCTGTGGTATGTAGTTTAAGTGTTGCCTCATGCAAACATGACTGGGAGTAGGTAGTACTCCATGCAATTAACTGGGGCGGATCTTTCTGGCCCTCTGTCTTCCTCTAGTATGAAAGAATTGATTTCTATCGCAGTGATCCTGTAGAAGCTGACTTCCCTGTGTTGGGACAGAAAAGCCCTCTGCATGCCAAAAGATTTATACCCCTGCCCTGAGTGCCAAACTATACTGTTGTCTGGATCCCTAATACTGATTTTTTGTCATAGGCAAACACGAATCATGCATGTGTTGCATGACATAGGCCTGTCTCACAGATTGCAGTCTTGTTGGACCAGGAGGGGTGCCCAAAGTTCTACCCTCATAGTGGCGGAAGACTGCCGCATTCTCCACGAGTTAAGCAGCACGAACGTGGTGATGGCAGCATACCCTGTAGTGATCAGTAGAAGTGATTAGGTCCGTTTTACCCTGTGTCACTGGAGTGACGCTTATAGCCTCACTCACCTTTTTAAAGGTTCTGCTGCTGTGTGCTTAACTCATCCTTGGCCTACATATGGTAGATATGGAGTTCTGCGCAGCCCAGGAGCAGGGACTCTGCACTGGATGTATGTGTGCCTGAGAAGCATACAGTACAGGGATAGAGCAGTACTGTGCAGCATGTGTGGTTAGTGCAGGTTTATGCTTGTGAGGAATACATTACATGAGAGATGTAGTGCTGTGCAGTGCATGCACAATGAATGCCAGAAGAGGCCATCATTGAACTATTTGTTGCCGGAAAGTTGAGACTTGTTGCAGCCTTAATCAGAGACCCTGTATGCGAGGAGGGGCTGCCGTGGTGAAAGGTAATATGCCAAAGGAGTCTGCCCTTCAGCTGGGAGTACCGTGGCAACTCCATATGTCAGAAGGGGCTGCTGGGACCCGCACTGCTAGAAATTCGGGCATTACCTAGACAGAAGATTGCAGCTGTGACTGGCTGGTCAAGCCTGCACACCTAGGCCTGTGCCTGACTGATTCCCAAAGGACCGCAAATGATGCTGCCTCAGACATCACACCCTCACTGGGCTCCCATGAGAGGAATAGTGACTTACCTTGTCTTCGTGGACTGAGAGCATCTCCGATCACTGGGAAAAGCCAGCAGCGCAGCTCGAGGGAGAGAGCCTGCACCTGTCGGGTGCTGCTGCGTGTACCACGGGTATGCCGACTTCACTGAACAGGATCAGGAGAGGACACTCACTGCACCGCTGAATGCTTCCAAAGCCGCCAGAGCATGTAAGATTTGAATTGGATCTGTGGTCCCCAGGGGAATCGCTGCTAATGGTGCTGCGGCACCATAGACACTTTTAGCAAATTCCTAAAGAGTCAAAGGAGAACTCTTGATTACAGTCTATTAGTGAGAATTCCCTGGCATGTTATGTTACGTTATGTTATATTATAAACATACAAGACAAAGAAACAGCGAGCCAGATCCAAATAGCACCTCCCTCCTTATCACCAATTCATTTAAAGTCCAATATAAGATGGCAAAGATGTTGCATGCACACTCACTGCACCCTCTGTTTCAAAAGGTGCGACCCCTAAGAGGTCAGAAAAGTTCAGGCAATGTTTGTGAAGTGCACCGCATAACTAGTGTTCTGAAAAATGGATCCAATACAGTTCTGTTTTGTTCGGAATATTCTTTATTTTTCTTTCAAAAGAAGCAGAACAGCCAACGCGTTTCGTTCTCTACATGTGAACTTCATCAGGGCGTGAATATTATCTTTCAAGGTGTATGTAAAGAATGTAAACAGTATTCGAATATACGCAATTAGTTCATTTCCAATGAGATACCATAATATTGTGGGCGGATGCTTTGTCTCATCAATGTCTTAAGAAGAAGATGGGCCACCCTGATAAGTGCCATTCAAGGTTTCGTCAAGCGGTTCCGTAGCGAACGAAACGCATTGGTTCAATATTTCAGAACACTAATTATGCGGTGCACTTCACAAACATTGCCTGTTATGTTATATTATGTTTTGTTATGTTTTGTTACGTTTTGTTATGTTATGTTAATGTGTAGAGTTAAAAAAAGAATGCTTCTTTTTCTTATAAAAGTAGAAGGGGTACTTGGCCCAGTTGCTCAGAACCCATAGTAGGTTGGGCCCTGGGACATCAGGAGTAAAAGGACTCAACCCCTACGGTTGGGTACAGTAGCCCCTGCATGCCCTGTGGCCCTCTGAAAGGGGTTCTAGCATCCTGCATCAAGCGAGTACCTACTGACTGCCGCAGTGCTCTGTGCAATGCAGGATACTCATAAATAACGAGAGCTGTACACTCCAATTAGGTGAGATTCCAATAAAGGTGTAACCTACATACATACATGTGGTACCTGCCGGAGATGGCGCACATGTAGTGCTGGAGTCCTAACGCCAAATATCTTCATAACATTGTTTTTGGGTTCGTGTTCCTTTTTGATTTCATGCTTACTTCGCATTTAACGCTATAATATTACATACTTAAAATTCTCTTCTTTTCATCACAGATATTGTTTTCCCTTTGGTCGACCAGAAGGCGCTTTAAAAGCCACACTGTCATTGCTTGAACGGGTACGTTTGTTTTTTGTTTCTGCTAGACTGCACCTTCCATGGTATGGTCATAAGACTATTGGGGGAATTATGTGTTGTGTGTGTACTTGCACAGTTTGTAATTGCTTAATTCGTCATTCCCTCTTACTGGATTTTACTGGAGATTGCTGAAGGCTTGTTATCTGCTTTCACAGTGTTCAGACATGGTTTTATTTCACATTGCTGGAATTGCAGGAGCATGCTGGACATCCTTGCTTCCTTCTAACAGACTTATGCTGTGGACTAAGTAAATTCCTGTTGTTGTTACACTGTCTGACTACGATCTCAAATATTAATTGAAGTTGACTTACAAAGAGATTTCAAAAATGGAAATAAAAGTGGAAAAAACCCAGAAATAAGTTGTAACTATTCTTTTTCGTCCCCAAGGACGTTGTAATTGAGAACTTTTACCAATTAGTTGTTAATGTCTTGAAGTGTCAGTTTGAATAGGCAGACATTTTGTGAATTCTAACTTAAAATTCTGCATGGCAATGGGCGTGACACAAAATGTTATTCTAGGGAACGGGCACAGTGTAAGTAGAAACAGTTCCTCCATCGCCAACAATAAAAAAAAACGGGCTGAATTTCACCTGTCTCTTTGGGGATCTGAAAGGCATTTCAAAGCAATAATTCCACCCAGCTACCTGCAGGGCATCCACCCCAGGCGGCCTCACAGCCAGCCATCAATAGCAGTGTATCACAGGGAATGCCAGACAACACCACAGATCCCATCAACCTTAAGAGCTACCTCATGAGAGTTTTCACTGCTCCTCGGAATGTTTGGGATTTTCACATCTGCAGGTTAACTATGTATACCTTTAAAACCAACTCCTCAGAATTGACAATGTCTATCATGTGAGGCTCCTAACAATATCCAGCTGTTGACACTGTTAACTAAGCACAACTCATCAATCCCCCCCCGCCCCCACCTGTGACTTAACGCCAGTGCTTAACTCGAGCAGGTGGTTTCTGGTGGTCGACACTGGCACTTAATTGTCAACACCCGTACTTATGAAAGTCTGCTAGATGGTGGCGCTGTTTGTCGAGGACAACAACAATTGTTTGTTAATTCAATATGCCTTAAAATGAATAATGCCTGCATCCCAAGCAATTCTTATAGATTTGGGGGCCTGGAATAGTCTGAATTGGTAGAGCAGGCAGGGACACTGGGTGGTGCAAGCTTCATTAGCCTCCTGACAAGGGGCCAGCCACTTTCACAAACTAAGCACTGGTTAACACTGTTCACCATTTAATAGTCCTTAAACAATGCATACCTTGATGCTACTGACCACATAATGCTCCTCAAAGCATGCATAAGTTGACAACGTCAACCTTGCAAAACTTCGCAAAGCACACAAGGACATTGCCAGCCATGCCACTTTCAGCAAAGCATGCATGTGTTGACAATGTTGATCAGGCAACAAACCTTTAAAAAAAAAAATGATTGACAATGTTGACCAGGCAACGCTAATAGGTACATGAATTGTTGCTAATGTGATGCCCCGTGCAAAGATGACAAGAGTTGACAATCTCAACCAGGGCAGCTTTCCTCAAATATAGGAATATAGACTTCATGTGTTTGCAATCCTCAAAACCTGCATGAGTTGATACGCTTGGTCACTCACACTCTTCTCTGCTTGCATATGTACGGTGTAAACCACAAAAAAGCACTTAAAAGGGGCATGCGTTGACACAGCCCGATATAAACCTCTCCGTTAAGCATCCATGTAAACACAAGTACTGGAAACTGACACCTCCAATACCTCCATTTATTCTGTTGCAACACACTTCAAAGGATCAAAACAAAAGCATCCATTGTACGAGTATTCTACGACTATTCCTGTGTGCCATCCTTCTCTCTTTTATATGGAATATGATGATACTTTGACTGAAATCAGCCCATAACGATTTGCAAATGATTGCGTGTTGTATTTTAAAGTTATACTGGGAAAACGTTCTACCGTTCTCCATGTCTAAAGACAATACAAATCTGTGTGCCACAACACAGTTTAAATTTCATTTTGATCTCTGGGACTGTCCATTTACAATTGGCTAGTTAATATAGTCATAGTTGAACCACAAGTGACAAACTCCTGCAAGTGTGAGGGTGGTATGTGTGGCCAAGCTAACCGGATCCAACAAGCGTCTAGAAGCCGTGAGAACTAGACAAGATGTTGCATGTCCTCCAGAGCTTTCATGTTCCCCTCTAATCTGGTGCTGCAGTAGTGAACTGTATTATATGACAGCGACTAGAGGCATTTATTCTTCTGTACTTATGTAAACAGCTGCCCATAAACCAAGGGAATCAAGGTTGCTAATCCACAACTGTAAATATGTAATATATAATTGTCTAAGCCTAATCGCTGTTAAAATGTAATCCTGAGTGAATTTGCTATTTGTATATTTATATAACTCTAACCACTAGTATATGTAGTAGACCTTTGTACTTACTACCATTCCTATGTGATCTTAGAGTTTATCTGTCTGTATCTCTCCCTGGAGCGACTTTACAACTTGTACATTTGCAATTTTTCCCTCCTTTCACTCCACTTGTATATATAACTCTAACCACTAGTATATGTAGTAGACCTTTGTACTTACTACCTCTCCTATGTGATTTTAGAGTGTATCTGTTTGTATCTCTTCATTGAGTGACTTTACAACTTGTACATTTGCAATTTTTCCCTCCTTTCACTCCACTTGTATATTTGAATTTTTTTTTTCTGTTTGTATCTCTTATGTAACTCATGTAAACCAAAGTCCTTATGTAACGCAACTGGTTCTTTTGTAAAGCGCTCTGACACCTTCGGGTAATGTTCGCGCTATATAAAATCGCATTAAATAAAATAAATAAAAAAAGGGCTCCTGTGGATTGACTTTTAAGGAAATCATGTTTTAAGGAGGTATATCCATATACCAGGAGATCTGATTTGTGAGTGGCCCTGTCGAAGGCTTTAGGGAACATGTACTTCAAAGAACTCCTGGAATATTGATAAATTAGAATATTAGTTCATTCAAACAGTGACATTACTTCAATATCTATTGTGACAAAGAGAGAATTTGGCTGTTGTGTGCCAAAAGAAATTAGTTAAAAATATTATAACATAAATTATCAATCCATCTTCAGTATGAAATGAGTACATAACACACCAAAAGGGAGATTCACAAGAACTGATGGCGCATTGCTCAAGTGACTGTGATATATAACAGGTAAGTGCACATATAAGGAAGAAGGTCAAGTTTTGGCGGTCAGAGAAAATATCAATAGTTTGCAATCTTCTAAATTCACATAGATTACTTCTAGATGAACAAAAAGGAGGGTCTCTGTTGCAGTCCCAAATTTTTTTGTGTCTCGGCTTCATTATACAAATAAGGGAGGCCAACATTTAGATAGGTCGTTCGTACCAATTGATTGAGCTACCCGTCTGCCAAACAGAAGGATCTAAAGGAACCCAAGTTGGCAGAGTGGATTCAAAGATTGCCAAGGGTGCTAGCTAGTCCACAACACAGGATGCAGATCAAAATGGTAGTGACACATGAGATCAATTAAAAACAAGAATTTAAAAATGTAAAAGTGGTGAATACATTCACAGTGCAGGAGCAATCACATTTCCGAACAGAGCAGTTTCACATTCTGTGTGAACCTACTTCTTCTGGATAAATGCATATTCTTTGTGTATGAAATTGGGTTACTTGTTGAGAGGGGTGAAACCCTACTCAAGCAGCAACCACAATTCTTGTCAGGGTGAAATAAAAACAAACCCCAAATTAACCTGTGCTCATCCCCCTGGTAGTACAAAAGCAGTCAGGTTTAACTTAGAGACAATGTGTAAATTATTTATGACTCACACAAACAGTAATAAAGTGAAAACACAACACAAGAAAAAACCCACACCAGTTTAAACAAACAGAGTAAAATGTAATAAATAATTTGACACCAAAACAACAAAAATCTAATCAGTAGAACCAGAGATATGCAATTTTAAGGCTTTTATGAAAATCAAGCGCTAGGAAGCAAAAAACTCCAACCTACGGTTATCTGGTCACATTAGGACGGGGCCAAGTCACAGGTTGAGTCAGACCGTGATAGAGCATGGTCTGGATACAGGGCTGAGTTCAGTCTGGTGAGAAAGTACTTCTTGGGCCTTGGCTTCGAGATGTGAAGTCCTTGTATCAAGATGCGTTGGCCGGCAGAGGAGTCCTTGGTTAGCAGGGCAGATTTCACAGCTGGACATTCCTTCATCCTGGCAAAGTTCACAGGTCCAGATGAGATCTGAAAGGTTGGATCTGAGGGTCCACTATTTATACCCGGTGCCCACTTGGAAGTGGCAAAAGCTTCTGGAGTCCTCCCCCTACAGGTGTATCTGGAGTTCCTGCTTTCCTGCATCCCTGCCCTGGTCCAAGCGTGTCTGCAAGCACAAAAGATTATTGTGAAACCCTTTGTGAGGGTGCTGAGTTAGAGTCTTTGTGATGTGCAAGTGTGGTAGGTGGCAGCTTCACCATGCCCCCATCGAGTCAGAGATGGCCCATCTTGCCAACACCTATTTCCCTTTTTCCTCACTGTTTGGTATCAATACACAAAGGGCAGCTTCACCTAGACTCATGACCCAGTATACAGGGTGCTGGCACCAAATGGTTGGAACAAGAAAATGCTAACTTTCTAAATGTGTCATTTTCAGAATTGTGATTTAAAATCCAGCTTTACCATTACAGAGGGTTTTAAATTACAATTCTTTAGAGACCAACCTAACAATTCTACTGGCTCCCAATTGAAAGTTAGCACTAATTAAATGTAATAAGGTAACCCAATGTTATCCTATGGGAGAGGTAGGCCTTCCAGTAGTGAAAAACTACTTTTAAGAGTTTTTCACTACAACAACATGTACAACTTAAAAGTGCACGTCTCACTTTTTAAATTCACTGCACCCTGCCCTCTGGGTTGTGTAGGGGCCTACCCTAGGGCTGAGTTATATGTATTCAAAAGGAAGGTTGAGGCCTGGCAAAAGGATTATTTGACCAGGTCGAAATAGCAGTTGTAAACTGCACACACGGGCTGCAATGTAGGCCTGAGCCATGTTTAAAAGGCTACTTAAGTGGGTGACACAATGAGTGCTGCATGCCCAATAATAGCATTTAATTTACATGCCCTAGTTACAGGTAGTACCACTTTACCAGGGACTTACAAGTAAATTAATTATGCCAATTGGGTGTAAGCCAATATTATCATGTTTTAGGGAGCAAGCGCAAGTACTTTAGCACTGGTTATTCGTGATAAAGTGCGCAGAGTCCTAAGGCCAGCAAAAACAAAGTTAGCAAAAACAAGCAATCCACAGAAACAGCTTATTACTGGCACAGCATTTGTTCTTAGTCAGCATGAGTACCAAGAGGAGCTTGAATCTCTCTCGAAGCCTGCCCACTATCACCTGGCCTGTACATAGCCACAGCTGGACTGTGCGTCAAGGACCACAGCTCGTCCACCTCTTCCACCCAAGTTGGCAGCAAAACAGTGAAGCACTCATATAAGAATTTGAGATCATCAGAGACGATTAGATATTGCCCAACAAATCCTAGGGTTAACAAGCAGGTGCTGCACTTGGCTGCAGACCCCTAAAATGTTGTATTTTCTTTTTTATTGCGTACTTCCCTGCTGAGCACCATGGCATTAATGGGTAAATGCAGTAAGCTATGCAGACATATTGCAAATGCACAAAACGTTTTCAATTTACCAAACGCATTACCTTAAAAACGATGAAATATTGTATGTTTTAAAAAGAATAGCACCAATTGGACGTATCCTTATGGAGTGTGAAGCTCTCGCTGCCTGAGCAAGTCACCCCACAACACTTACCAACAGTAAAGCTTAATTGTTTGACTTCACTGCCCTCCAAAAGTTAACACCTTTAGTGAGCATGAAGTAGTATCTCTTGTTTGAAATTTCTGGGACCGCATGCAAACCGTTCCCAAAGAACCCAACAGGACGCCACACATGCTATGTATGGTCTTGTCCCCTTCACTGGAGCACATACAGAATGCATGCTTGCTACATGGGCTAATGTCTGTATGTTGTGCATTCTTCTTCACCCTTCAGTAAAGTGAGGGCATCTCTTGCCGGAGCTCATTAAATAACCGTCCGCTTTTAGTGTCAAAAGCAGGCATTGGTGTGCTGTCTTGAGAAGAGGCAATGAACTGAAACATGCACCATGAAAAGTCTGTCTCATTGTGTAGATTCCAGCAATCATTGGCCCAGCGAGGCAGGTAACAGAACAGGTGTGATGCTATTCCCAACACAAAAGGATGATGGATGGAATGCTGAACAATGTCAGAGTACCTAAATCCATCATTTGTTTGCTCACCACACCATTCCAGTTTGGACCCAGCCCTATGTAAATCAGTCTTGACCCTGCTCCCCATGGGAACAGTCCAGCCCGGATGATTCTATTCACCATGCCTTAAAGTGCCAAGTGGAAAGTCAACAGGAACTTTCTTGTTTTGTTCACCTGTTTAACACTCATATCACCCCTGTTGAGGTAGCTGTCAGTAATCTAGAATGTAGTAGCTTCCTAAATGTGTGACCTTATGGGATCCATAATGTTAACTACCTTTATTTTGAAAGAAAAACTGTGAGAAATTATAGGTTGACTGTGACTTGTAAATTTAAGGCATAATTTTCAAGACTATTAGATGCTGTTAGCTGGAAGATCTATGCAAGTCGATTCGATATCCCTGCACTCTTCTAAGGTAGCTAATGATGACGTTTCATGTTCCTTGTTTATTATATGCACAGGTACTGATGAAAGACATTGCTACTCCCATAGCCGAAGATGATGTCAGGAAGGTGCTTCGCCAATGCCTTGAGAAGGCCGCTTTGATTAATTACACGCGTCTGACGGAATATGCCCGCATAGAAGGTGGGTGTGGAGGCACTGGCTGAGAGTTAAACCTGCTCTCTGTAGACCGCTTAGTTCTTTCTATCTCGCAAACCTGTGCCAGGGCAGGGGAAATGTCTCATTAAAATCCCAGCTGGTGCTCTTGCCGCCTTTTCTTACTTACTGCCTTAATTTGCCGCTTGGGACGGGTTTTGAATGGGAGTTTAAGGATTAGCTTTTCTCTCTCCTTAGTTTCCGACGACAAAAAGGTACTTTATTCCTGCAGCTTAGCTCGCAGTGCAAAGGCTGTGGGCTGTTTCAGGTGATCCTATTGTGGAATGTTCTCGACAACAAGAGCTCGCTGGCGAGAAATGACTCTTAGCTGCTCACAAGATATGCCATAGACCAGTGTTCATTGTGCACCAACACATTTCAAGCTTACAAAATTCTGGAGTAGTGATTGATGTTTGTGTGTACATGGCGTGTGTGTGTGTGTGTGTAGGAAGCTTAATCTTACTTTGACTTTCCGTTTATGACCACCAGTTTAATGCAGTGAAAACATAAATTAAATATAACTGTGCAGGAAGGATACATTAGGGAACAACCTTATAAAAGTGGATAATCTGACAGATGTTTTGTGTGTGCACATTACCTGGCGATTAATACAATAGGCTGCACTGTTGAAGCATTTATCTTTTCTGATTGAAGGGGCCGGAGAGATGTGCTGATTAAGATATTATCTTGTTCCTATAATGGCAATCTAGCCTATATGATTCAATTGTGCAAAAGTGATTTTATTCTGAACTGCCATTACCTTGGAGACGTTTACACGATGAAGTTGGTTATTTCGATGAGTGTGTACATTTAACTTGTTTGCAACACCCATGTCCGAGAGTTCCCCTCACAAGAACCACATTCTGGTGGCCAAATGTCTTCAGAATCTGTTTTTCAAATGACTTTATGTAGGTCGTCCTCTCCACCTCAGTAACATTCAGTCAACTCTAATGAAATTGTATGGCACACACAACTGGCCTGAGGTGCCCGCAGCGGAGTGGTCTGGTGCAGATGTAGGCACACCATCGAACCACCGAAGGCTAAGTTTTTAAACCCATTGTATGCTGCACTGTCTTTTGTGTCATGGAAATCTAAATCAATGAATAAACACAGTAATATGACTCAACGCTATTAGGAGAACACTAAAAGACCATAGCAACAGCTATTATAGTAAGGCTCCCCGTTAATAGTCACCATGTTGGTAATTAAGAAACTTGCGTTAAGGCACTGTAAATGAACCTTGCATCTGCCTTGGTGCTCAGTGTGGCAAGATGATTTTAGATACATCTGGGCCGTTTTCGCAGTGAGTCATCGTTCATAGCGTGGCACTGGAACACTCCTTCAAAACCAAAGCGCTGGACTCTTAACAATCATATTGGGGCATTGCGCCATCGAACAAGATGGGACGATGTACTGAAGAATCCCTGAGTTATGTGCACTCAAGTGTATGCATGGCAGCTGCAAGTATTATGTGACCAGCTTCTTGCAAATAACAAGTCCGAGAATATATGAATTCCTTCTTGTAATTGACATATAAACTTCCCACAACAATTCATTTCAATTACAAAATGTCTTGCAATCACTCAATTTTATTGAATTCAATCTTTTTATTTTGTCACCAAAGCAATTTGGACAGAGCATCATTCAAAAGTGATCGATAGATTTAGAACATTATATGCAAGAGAACATATTTACGTTACATGTGGTTTAAAAATATTGCTCATTACAATAGTATGATAGCTTCATGTCAACTCCGAGAGTTTTGTTTATTAACAACACAGACCATGAATGATCTTCAAATAAATGTGTTTATCCAGCTAAGACTAAGTTAAAATGCCTCACTTTCCAGTACAATACTAGGAATCTTAGGTTATTAAACCGGTGGAGCTTAAAGTCAAGCATTCATCCTCTCCTATGTGAAAGCAGATGCAGGCGTGGCATTCTTAAGTCTCCCAAGCGGCAGTCAAGGGCTTGTGCATTAGGAAAGGAACGTCCAGTTATGCAGTGATCCCTTGTGGTGGATGGAGATATTCTTGTACGGTCGGCCGGTAAGTTATGGCCCTACCTGGAACTAGTCCTGGATCAATTAAATCCAAGAGCAGAGTAACAGGACTGGTCATCACGGTTGTAGGGTAGTATTACTGAGACGAGGATAAGCCAAGGTGTCTGCGCAGTAGAGCAGTGTTGGGATTTTAGGAGCCCTGGGCAAGATATTTTTGGGGCCTCGGTATGGAAAAAAAAAGTATTATCTATTGCATGCTAATTCAAGTCCGCGTGATGCCAATAAGTTCTAAATAACATGTTAAACTTTAACTGGGTCACACAAAAACTGTTTAAATAAGTCTTGCCCAGGTGCCTCAAACATCCTTAAGATGACACCGGGTGAAGAGACAGAGCCGGAGGTAGAGGCAGGTTGAGCGGGAGAGACGTCTAGATAAAAAGAAAAGAGATGGGTCAAATAGATAGAGCGTTTGTTTTCCTAGAGGGCCCTTGGACGGTGGGGGCCCTGGGCAATTGCCTACTTTGACCCTGCCTTAAAGCGTCTCTGCACCAGAGTGTCTCCACCCTGTGATCCTAGAGAGGATAAACCTGGTGATAGGTGTGTGAGAATGGTCTGCCTGCAAGTCTTCTATAGTCACATTTTGGAAATATGTATCAATAATAGTGAAACTTGTTTCACATAGTTCTTAATGCTGCAGCATTGCCATCTCTGAGTTCTGTGAATAACAGCTGTTACTGTTGCCCATTTTGATGATGCTCAGTTTATCAACTTAGGTGGGATTGGAGGTTAAAATGGCGCCTGCTTGGCTTTGCATTCGTATTTTGAAGGTCACCGCGAATATTGGTGACAAGACACTGATATTTGTGTGAACAGGACAGTTTTTTAATGAGCAACGAGACTAGGATGGAAAATTTGAACTAAGCTTCAATCATAAAGCAGGTCAGCTCTTCGGCTTAGTTCCCTCAGCCCCATACATTTTGATAAAATATTCTTGAAACCTCCCTGAAACCAAGTTTGGTCTGTGCATCTACGGTGAGCAGAGAAGTGCAACAGGGCTATGTTGTGTTCTGGTACTAAGACCTGCCACGGACTGACTGTCCATGAATAACTTGGAAGGCACCAAAACAGAACTTCACAATTTAATAATGTCCCACAGTTTATTTTTCAGTTTGTGATCATGAAAACACACCAAACAATATCTGCACGTGTTTCATACATTGAGGCCATTTGTTCAATGCAAAATCAATATTAGTCCAGCAGCTATATTCAAACAAATTTTGTAGCCCAGCTTTATGTGTGATAATTATCACAGATGATAAAAAACGACACCGGAGTGTGTGGTTTTCACGATGTGAGATAATTATCAACTATTAAAAGTTTTGGCTCTGAAATGGCGCATAACATGCAGATTTTGCTGCTTACCGTTTCATAATTTGCATGTCCTGGTATTTAATGGAGCATTTACGTAGATTTAAAATTGGGAGTTTTGACCTGCTGAAATTTATTTCCGGAGATGCGATTTTTCAGTGCTTAATTTGAGCCGGTAGTTTCCAAGGCTAGGCACCAGCATCTAATTGTCAACACAGGCATTTATGACAGTCTGCCACATGGTGGCGCTGCTTGTCTCATTTACAAATGAGCACAAGAACAGTTGTGTGATGGTTAATAGTTGTGTTGGTACTGTCGCTGGCCACGCTGGCACTGGTAATGTGTGATGTAAGCTGCAGTGGCCTCCTGATTAGGGGCCCTGGCACTTATTGTTTTACAAATTAAGCACTGCGATTTTGATCAAACCTATTATGTACCAGAAGCATAAAAACGGCAAACTCGTAATTCTGATATGTGCGGTTACAGGTGTCAGATAGGGCCACTCTTAACAAGGGTCTATGTCGTTAACAGACTGCTGTGCAGTAAAAGTTATCATATATTGAGGAAGAGGGAGAGAACACCATGATAAACATGACCCGGCAAATAACATTTGAAGACATTTTTTCCTTGTGCACGGACAGAGATTTTTTAAAAACAAAATGTGATTACTGCCAGCGTTTTCCTTGGCTGTATTTTGCAAGTTTGCTCTGTCGTCATAATTTAAGTTCATGCTTAATTTCACAGTTGTTGTGATGTTACCCTCTGATGCCAACTTTAGAAGTGCCCGTTGATAGATTTTAAATTTAACTTCCATGAAATGTGTTAGATCTTTTTCTCTGGCCTCTTCTCTCTGCTCCTTCTGTCGATGTCACCGTGAAGGGTTTGGCCTAAGTAGAAGTCTATGTAAAGTGTAGGGCAGCCTTTCATAACACTTGCTGAATTTACCTCAAACAAAGACTTGAAGCAGACGCCATATTATCTTTCTAACGCCAGCTGGAATGTATACATGCTGTTCTAAGCAGACAATTGAATCTCATTCTGTGGTGCCAATCCTATTCAGATTTCTTCGAAATAGTATTTTTGCTGCTGGATGATTGTGTGAAAAGTGCCTAGGAGCAAATGTTTGAACCTCGCATAATGTTCCCTTAAAGTGTTTTTATCCCCTAGAACCTAGTTGTAAGCAGGAGAAATTTCTTGAAAAAAACCTTAGTTGTCCAGATGGTCAGAATTCCAGGAGATGGTGTTTGTCACCCTTCAGCATTCAGATTAACAGGCTGCAAATACCCCCAAAAGTCTGGTTTGTTGTCTGTAAGAGAGCAGTTCTTAAGTGTGCAGTGAATGTCTTGCTGACACTTCACTGGCTTGGACCACTCAGACGAGCACGGAGCCTCAGGGCAGAGTTGAATCTTCTAATGAGCTGCAGGATCCCTGCTGGCTGCCCATGTTGTGAGTAATCCTTCCTCCTGCTGAGCTGGACCAATCTCGACATGCACAATTGGGCACTGGTTAGTGATGGCTTCCTGTGCTTGTGTTCACTATTCAATCAACTTGTTAACTCTCACCAGCCTTCTTGGGCTGTTGTCATGACATCACATGAACAAGAAAGCATTGCTTTGAACATTGGCTTGGGCGCTGCACACTGGTGCATTCAATGTCTTTGCAAGGATGGAAGGCGGAATTGGCCCTGCTAAGATTTGTAGTCGTGACCTGCAAATGTTAGTGGCAAGGCACTGTGATAGCTCTGTCAACATAGCTAGTTTTTGTGAGGGGCAAAGCTGCTAAGGTGGGAAATTAGAAATATGCATGTATCATAGAGTATGTCGACCTTTCAGCTTGGTTTCCTCCCCCCACACAGATAAAATTCGTCCTTAAACCTGCCTGAAGCCAACTTTGGTCTGGGTGTGCCAGCCACAGGCAAATGAAGCAGCACAGCAGGGGGGTATGAAGTGTTCCACTATTAACCCCTATGGTGGATTCACTGAAGGTGTTTGATGTAAGTGCTTCTGTGTAGATTTATGGATAAGGACGGAGGTACTGAAGGAGAAATTTCAACCTAACAATGTCCCACAGTTTACTTCTCAGTTTGTGATCATGAAATACACCAAACAAGGGGGCGTGGCTTAGCCGGCAATGGAGTCAGACGTGCTCATGTAGAGCTCCGTCGTAGGCTCCCTTTTCTGGCTGCACAGATCCGCACTGACTTATTTGGAAGGGATCCCTGCCCACCGCGAGTGTCTCAGGACTGATCCCGATGTCTCAGTGAGGGGAAGGAGGGCGGAGATCGCAGGGGTACGGAGCGAGCTCCTTTGCCTGTGAGGCTGCCGAGCGGAGAACCATAACTCCGGGCGCCACAATCTACGCGCCGCCGGGGATTGACTCCGCCCCCTGAGCCCGGACCTGTGTTGCGGCTCCATGTTGAGCGCTCGGACCGTACCTGCTACGGACGTAGGAGAGCGCAGCTGTGACCCTGTGGAGCTGGCGATCGAGTAAGTGGGGGCCCTACTCAGGGATACACCCGACCTGCTGACAACTGGGCCCATCGCTGATGCCCGTGGCATTGAGGACTTAGTGGCTCCCGCCGCTCCTGCTGCGACACGCTTGCTGGGCCTGTGGGGGCTGGTGAATGGGCATAATCCACCGGGCAGCAGCGCTGATGACATCCTGTACGTGATGACTTGAGGTGGGGACTACTGGCGGAAAGACACTGCTGTGCATCCTGGCCTAGCGGAGTCCATTACATCGACACCCCCCCTTCTCCTATCAGTGAGTTTGCCTGCCCGGGTTGCTGCGGATTTACGGCCTGCCGCGCCTCTGCATTGACCGAGCCCTTGCATTTCGCGATCATGGCGCTGGAGTGAGGGGCAGCAGGGCCGGTCTACGGCACTACACTGTGAGGGCAACGCAGCGGAGGTACGGGGAGTACACGTGAGCCACAATAGCATTGCTTTGTTCTTCTTGGACTTTGGCCGGTGCAGACTGTGACTGCACGTCCCAGAACCTACCTGAGCGGCATCGCGCGGGGGTGTCACATCTGGCCCGGTGAACATTCCCTGGTACCCCATGTCACGGGGAGGCCGAACGAAGGTTGGCACCGGGGGTGTGGCGGCCCCCCACCCACAGACCCGGGCACAGGCGGATAAAATGGCGGGTGCGGAGACAGCCGACCCGATGGTGCATAAACTCGACGCGGTGTTGGCGGCAGTTGAGAAGCTTGGGGAGACAATGAACCAGGTCCGCACCTCACTGGAAGGCAAAATTGACAAAGTGGCAATTGACCTCACCCTGCTCCATGCGGACCACCGGAAGCTTTAGGACCGCACCACTGCTGCCGAAGAGGGAATCGCAGATGTCTCCCCGCGAGTAATCACGGCCGAGAAGCAAATACGGGACCTTTTAAATCGAGTGGAGTTCTTAGAGGACAGGGCCGAGGATGCTGAAGGCAGGGCCCGACGCAACAACGTACGTGTGGTGGGCCTGCCGGAGGGAGTGGAAGGAAGAGACTCAGTAGCCTACGTTGAAGATTGGCTCCGCACGCTGCTGCCTGGAGAGGCCCTCTCCGCATTTTGTTGTTGAACGGGCGTACAGGGTTCCGACCAGACCCCCTCCGCCGGGCTCTAAACCGAGACCGCTTTTAATCCGTCTACTGAATTATAGGGACAGGGATGCCGTCCTTCAAGGAACCCGGAAGCTGCAAGAGGTGCAAGTTGATAATCACAAAGTTATGTTCTTCCCGGACTAGACGTTTCGGGTCCAGAAACAATGGTACTCCTACCTGGCAGTGAAGAGACGCCTGCGACAACGTGATCTTAAGTACTCTCTGCTGTTCCCAGCGAAGCTGAGGGTCATCGCAAATGGTAAGACCCACTTTTTCACCACTCCGGAGGGGGCGGCGGAATGGCTCGATACTTATGACTCAGCAGGGGGTGAAGCCCCCACTGCCGGGCGGAAGGAGTCGATCCCAGCGGCCTCCTTGCGTCGCCGCCGAAGAGGACGGAAGCAGCCACAGTCCCTAGCCTCTCAAACTCTGGGCCCAGCACCGTAGTTGATCTTGAGTGGCCAGCTCAACGCTCTACAGGCAGTGGTAGACATTAGTAGGGCACAAGATGAAGAATCTACTTCGGGCTCTGATCGACAGGGGCCGCCAAGCGAAGACGAACTTTCAGACAATTTTCCTGCTTCCCAAGGCTCCTGTGACCTACCCCATGTCACTCCGCAAACTTCAAATGACATTGCCTGAGATCCAGAATCTCACCTGACTTTCTCCCATGCTCTCCGTCAGCCAGGCACTGGACTCTATGTCATGCTTGTAAGTTGTGATCCCCGGCCCTGGTAGCTGGGACACTATAGTGGGACTCGAGGTTTCATGGTCAATGGAGGATTGAGACCGCATCGTAGGACAGGTCCCGATACAATAGTATAGGCTACCCTTCTGTCCCCCCCTACATGGGAACATCAATTATAACAATTAGGCAGCGGCCCTGCTTCACCCGCGACTAGCCAGAAACAGGAGTAGCCGCTAGGGACGATCCCCATTTCTAGACGATTCATACGTTGCCGTGCACAATAGTCTCCCCCAGACGTTAGTAGTGTGCTACTGTTCTTTCAGGTTTGGGCAATTGCCTGTTGCATATTTGCTCTCATGGTATTTTTTATTGTGAATTGTTTTATTGTTTATTATGCCATCATTTCTATACTAAGGTATGACTGTCGTGATATTGACCCGCGCAGGGGGGCACACTCCAGAATGACCCTTACACGCTTCATGCTGGCTCCTCCCATCGCTTGGTCAGGTAGGGCCGCACGCACCCCTAGCATCCAACAGACATGGCGCCTATCAAAATAGGGACCTGGAATGTGAGAGGCATTCATAGTCAGTCATGCTGTTATCTTATTTACTCATATTTGAAACACCACCACATACAAATAGCACTCCTCCAAGAGACGCACTTGCCTCGGGAGGAAGTTACACGCCTACACAGACGCTGGAGGGGTCAATTACATGCAACAGGTTATTCAGCGTATGCACGTGGGGTTCTGGTGTGGGTGAGGCCAGGGACTCCCTTCCGGGTGGTGGACACCATCATAGACACAGAGGGAAGGTATGTCATAGTTAAGGGCGTATTGGACGGTAAGCCGATTGTACTTGCATCGCTGTACGCGCCCAATACTGAACAAGCAGCCTCTTTGGAACTGATATCCCACAAGTTAGCCGAGTGGCATGACGTGCCCATGGTATTAGGTGGCGATTATAATAGTGTACTGGACGTTTCACTAGACCGCTCCTTTCCTCCCTTGCCCGGCACAGCCACGCACACTGCCGCGAAAGCGTTAACACACTGGGCCGCGCAATGGCATCTTTCTGACGCCTGGCGCCACAGAAACCCGCAGGATAGAGTATATTCCTATTATTCGGGGGCGCACGGACTTCATGTACGCCTAGACCGTTTCATGGTGTCGAATGATCTCCTACCGTGTATCCCCGGGTCGTGCTATATGGGGCGAACACATTCCGATCATAATCCGCACGTGATAGAGTTGCAGTGGGAGGCCGAGGTACCGCCGATTCCAGTGTGGTGCCTTCAGCCGGATGTCCTCCTTGATGCGCCCTTCCGGGACTTATTAGCAACTACTGTAGCTCAATACTTTGAGGAGAATGCGGGCACAGCTACGTCGCCATTGATGGAATGGGACGCTCTCAAGGTGGTTGTTAGGGAACACTGTTTAGGGGCACAGGCGGGTTTGAGGGTGCAGCTGGAGAAGGAACTCACCACTCTAGAACGGAGGTTGGCGTCTAGCGAACAGGTAGCAACTGCGCGGTCCCAAAGACAACTAGATTGTCATAGGGAGGAACATGCACGGTTGTTGGAGCGGTTGAGGTGTCTTAATTATGCCGCACATTCGGCGCGGACACACCACATGGGGGATAAAGCAGGCAAATTACTCACATGGCTCATCCGCCAAGATGAGTCATCAACTCCTATCGCATCTGTACGCATGGCAAATGGGGGCATAGCGTACACGCAGCGGGACATACACGGTGAGTTCGTAACACATTATCGGGACTTGTACAAATCTCGCGCACAGGTTACACCCCTAAAGTTACAGCTTTACCTTGAGGGGTTGAATCTGCCACAGCCTACGCGCACCCAAAGAGAGGAGCTAAACGCCCCTATTCTTTTGGAGGAAGTTAGGGACTGTATATTCTCGTTGTCCAACGGGAAGTCGCCAGGACCAGATGGACTGCAGACTGAATTTTACAAGGCTTATGCGCATATATTAGTGCCGCAGCTGTTGAAAGTGTACGAGACCGCGATCGATGACTCCACACTTACCGGCACACAAAATGAAGCCTTGCTGGTGTCCCTCCTTAAGCCTGACAAAAATCCTGAATCTCTGGGTTCCTATCGACCACTGGCACTTCTTAACACTGATTATAAGATCTTTGCATCATTGCTTGCTAGGCGTCTCTCACCCTTAGTGAAAACGCTGGTGCACCCGGACCAGAACGGTTTTGTTCCTGCCCGGAGCACTTCCCTCAACATACGTAGATTCTTCCGGGTGCAGCAGTATGCGTTACATAGTTGGCCCCGCTCTGGTTGTTTGGTATTGGACCTGGAGAAGGCCTTTGATTCTCTGCAATGGCCCTATCTGGCGGCGGTTTTAAATAAATATGACCTGGGTGATCACTACATGAGCATGGTTCGGCTATTATACCAGAAACCCACTGTTCGGGTTCGAACCGGTAGACTAATCTCGGACTCCATTAGAGTGCGACGAGGGACGCGCCAGGGATGCCCTTTATCCCCGTTGCTATTTTCTCTAGCTATGGAGCCATTAGCGCTGCTGCTTCGGGGGGGTAGTGAGGCGTGGGGAATCCAGCTGGGGGAAGGGCTACACGCCGTTTCTCTATACGCAGACGATTTGCTATTGTATGTACACGATATCACTGCCATCCCGACGTCCATAGCCGACACGCTCAGAGCCTTTGAAGAGATGTCGGGCCTTCGGGTCAACTGGGCCAAGTCAGGGGTTTATCCATTTAGTGAGGATACGGTTGAAACGAATGTGCTCCTTAATGGCTCGCTTCTCCCATGGTACCCCACTACCTTCCGCTATCTTGGTGTCTTCATATATCGGACGCCTGATGATTTGCTGGAGGGTAATTTGACAAGAGCAATCTCGGCTGTTAGGGCCCAAATGCAATTTTGGAAGTCACTCCCACTGAACGTTATGAGATGCATTACCCTGCTGAAGATGATTGTTCTTCCCAAGCTACTGTATTATTTCTCGAATCTCCCGATCTATGTCCCGACTAAGGTCTTCCGAGAACTGGAACGCCTATTCCGAGACTTGATATGGAACAAAGGTAGACCCCGAGTTGCCCTGTGGAAGTTATATGCTCCTACTAATCAGGGCGGGTTGGCTGTTCCCAACATGGAGCTATACTACATAGCTGCCCAGCTCCAGTGGGTGACGAGATGGCTGGATGGCAGATGTTTGGAACACACAGCGACCTCGCAACAGCCATGGACTCAATCCAAATCTATCATTTATTTCATCCTGCTGCCAGACCCCCACGGCCACCCCAATTACACTTGGGGCTGGCGCATAAGTGCTATAGGAGGAGTTTGCATCTCACTTGCACGACAGTCCCATACGCTCCGATATTACCATTACTGGGGACGCCTAGGGGGAGGATGGGCACTTCCGAAACCGCTCTTACAAATTGGCATACCGCGGGAATAGACACCCTGGGTGATTTATACAGGGACGGTACGCTATTGACGTTTGAGGAGGATACTGACTTGCCGGCAGGACAATTCCGGTTGCGTACCTCCCTTATGAAGGCCCTATCGGCCTTTTGGGGAGACCTAACGACTGAACCACCGACGCATCTGCTATTACAGTATTTGCACGTAATGGGGGCAGGATCACATATAGTGCACTGGTTGGTGGCGGCTCTACTTGCGCATACCCTGAAACCGATGCAAACTCTCCGCGTCCATTGGGAAACAGACAGAGGTCAGCCTTGGACTGATAAGGAATGGGACACCGTCCTAGCTGGCTCTAAGTATGTACTGAGGAGCTCTAAATTTAAACTCATACAAACGTACATCATACAGAGAGCGTACCTTTCACCCGACAAGATAAACAGATATTTCAACATCACCAATTCCGCATGCCCACACTGCCAGCAACTTAATGCAGATTTGCTCCACATGCTATGGTCCTGCACTTCCCTCCAACTTTACTGGCGGGAAGTAGCCATGGCCCTTGCATTATGTACCGACTCACCCCTGCCGCTTACATGGGAAATTTGCATTTTAGGGCTTTATGCCAGATCCAAAAAGAACAGAGTCACGTCAAGATTTCGGGACTTGGGGTTGATAGCTGCGAAGCGCTTAATCACTAAGAGGTGGAAGCACACAGACCCCCCAGAGGTAATTAGCTGGAAACGATCCCTCACAATATGGGCGCAGGCGGAAAGTACAGCACTACATAGAGAGGAAACAGCAGGGCTACGCAAATACCCCATAGCGCAGTATTGGGACACACTACTCACTGCCTTCAAACACGGCGGTACAGGAGAGGGCGATGATGCCCAGTCTGCTGACTCGCAGCACACACATTAGGGATCATGAGCTCAGATGGATGCGGTAGTTAAACTTAAAAGCGCATAACATTGGGAACCCACGTGTGGCCCTAATCTGTTACAGGAGACTTCCCTGACCCTGACCAATCATTAACGCGGCGGCGACCTTTACCACCCACATTGATCTCAGCCCCACCCTGGCGAGCCACCATGTTGTAAGATACCGAATGTGCATTTCCGCATCCAGTCATGCTATGTCCAATGTATTTGTACCTCTTTGATGGCAGTTTCTTTATTATATTGTTAGGTTTTTTGTAAATTAGAGACAATATGTCTTATTGGCACTTTCTATTGTTCTCTTCTCTTTTCGTCACACAATCCCCTTACTGTAGAACTGCAATAACTATGCCCTAAAATTATTTGTATACGCTACCACCATGGGTGCCAGGCACCGACAGAATGGTCCCAACCTGATGTGTTAAAACAGGGTGCAGATGACCTTGAATGGAGATTAAGAACTGTATTGTAACAGTGCGCACAAGAAGTAGCACACAGTTATCCATGAGCAAGTACCTTTTGGAGAGACATGTATATGTAATTGTGGATTGTGTCCCCACTATTGTACCACATTGTTGATATCCTTAATGTTATCATCTACTTGTATCATATTAGCCTGGGTACTGTTTTGAATTCTCCTGTAATGTAATGTGATATCAGAAACGATAAAATAAGAAAAGACCAATAAAGATATTTAAACAAAATGAAATACACCAAACAATGTCAACATGTGTTTCAGAGTGATTACCGTTTTCAAAGTGATATCAATATTGGTCCAGGAGAGTACAATCAAACACAATCTATTGGTCTCATTATGAGTGGCCCAGTTTGGGGTGAGATAATTATGATAGATGCTAAAAACCAACACCAAGGGGCACAGATTTTATTGTGTGCTATAATGTTATGTTATGTTACAGATATTTCTAGAGCGCAGCGGTTACCCAGAGGTGTCCTGGCGTTAGTCACTAGTCCTTTAGAAAAAAGCAGAAGAAAAGCATTTTATTTATCAAAAAGCCAGGTTTTTAGCCCCTTCCTAAATGCCAAAAGATCAGTGGCATTTCTCAGGTGAAAAGGAAGGTCATTCCAGGCTTTTGCCGCGCCAAAAACAAAACTTCTACCACCCCACAATACTTTCCTTATGGGTGGCACAGTGACCAACTTAGCTCCCAGAGAGCGAAGAGTTCTTTTCGGGGTATACCATTGAAAATGGCGTTTTAAATGATCGGGTCCCATACCTTGCAGAGCCTTAAAAACCATGCAGAGGGATTTGAAACGCACTCGATTCCTTACCGGGAGCCAATGCAATTTTTTTATTTCTTTGGATATTGGGGAAAGCCTGGAAATACCAGTGAGTAATCTAGCCGCTGCATTTTGTAGCAGCTGAAGTTTATTCATAAATCTTTTTTGAATGTTTAAATCGAGGCTATTGCAGTCATCCAGCCTCGACATGACCAGAGCCGTGACCACTGTATGTCGGCTGCCAGCTGGTAGGAACGGTAAAATTTTCTTAACTGTTCTAAGAACATGTGCTGTTTTTGATGCCACTGCACTTACTTGTTCACCAAAGGCAAGCCTCTCATCCACTATTACTACCAGGTTTTTAACCTTTTTAGTGGGCGTAGGGAGTGTGCCCAATGAGTCTGGCTACCAATTTGGGGTCCAGAAGTTGGTGTCATTTCCAAAGAGAATGACTTCAGTTTTGCCTGAGTTCAGTTTTAGGCAATTATCGGACATCCATCTCCCAACTGATTCCATACAGTCTTGAAAGTGTTTATCCCTTCGTACCTCATGACCTAGAAGCAGAGATACCACAATTTGGGTATCATCTGCATATGAGGTAAGGCCAAACCCAAACGCACTAATAAGAGGGGCCAATGATGAGACATACACGTTAAAAAGTGTAGGGCTTAGTGCTGACCCTTATCAACTATACTAAGTTTTGGTCTGGAAATGGGGAATAACATTCAAATGTTGGTGCCAACTGTTCCCAAATCTGCATGTCTGGGTATTTACTGGGGGAATTTTCCCCGCATAAATAACAGGAAATAAGACCTTTCGAAATGTATCCAGAATGTATAAGTGATACATTTTATAGGTTTTTCTAGAGATAGAGAGGTCAGTTACTAAACACAATGGCTGTTAATCTACAAGCTCTGAGTTTCCCTTCAGCTGTTAACCTATAAACTGCAGGTTTTTCTGTGGCTGGTAATCTAAGGAATGCATGCATCCCTCCAGCTGTTTGCCCACGATATGTAGGGTTTCCACTTGCAATTATCCTACAAAATGGTTGTTTTCCTTTGCCTGGTAACCGAAAGGCTCTAGGTTTTCCTCTGAGGAAGAAGCTTTTGTTCTCATTTCTGAGAAATTAGTGTAACCAAGCACAAAATAGTCCAATGTTCTATTATACTAAAATATATCTTTCATAATGAAGATGCCAGGTTTTTTAATAATGTCTTCATAATGAAGCAAAATAGTTTCCTTCAACTATGTTCAGTTGGAAGAGCACAGTAAATTGAAGACAAATGTACAGTGGGGCAAATTTTCATTGAAAGGAAATGGGGATGTTCTCCCAAGGTGCTCAGCTGATAGTGGTAGTAAATAATATGGATTCATAGGAAGTATAGAGCTCACAATTGCGACAGCTGATCACGTACATAAAGGAAACCTTGAAGACATGTCAATTGAGCGTTTCATTGATGATCTTTTGCCAAAATAAGAAACATAGAGGATAACAAGATGACGTTTATAAGGGGCATTGCACGACGAGGAAGGCATCAGGGAGTCACCAACAAGGGGGGGGGGCACAAGATTATGCTACCAATAGCAAATGGTCAATGTCAAACAATGTCCCATGGTCAGTGTCAAACGATGCACCATTCAGAGAGGCGTATATGAAAGGACTGTGGCAAAATGGCACAACTCCTATATCATCACAAATCTCCACCCTGCTGTGATGATGGTACATTTCAGGTGCACCATTTACCCTTGACCTTTTTATTGGTCACATTTAAAGGAAGGTCTTTTCGGAAAGGAACCAATAAATATTCAATTAACAAAAGTGGATATTTTTATTCTAAATTAACCAGTTTCACCACGGACTATTTATCAGTGCATGACTTGTAAACAGCAGCATGAGAAAAAAACCTTTGATAAACAAGAGAGATGTGTTGTCACTGGTGTTGGAGTCCTATATTTCTCTTGGCATCAGTACTGTCTGACAATTTAGAATGCGCACAGTGGTAATGGTTCCAATGACTGGCATTTATGTATCACACAGTGGTCCCTAGAGGTGTCTCAGTTCTGAGTGGTATCTGAGGGCACAGAACGCTTGGCGGGTGAGCAAGTAAATAACCATATCTGTGAGGGCTTGCACCTTTTTTAGAGGTTTTTTTTATTACTTCTGATCTATGGTGGGGAGTTACTCCAAGCTTAGACACATGAAAAGACACGGCACAAACATCTGTTCTTGCTTTGTGAATTCTGGATATCTTCACGTGGTGTCTAACATAAAAGGGAAGGTTATCCAAGAATGCATGTCTATGAAAACATTGCTGCAGAAATGTAGGTCCCTTTTAAAGCAAATCTCTACAGTGTTCGTTTATAGGCTTGGAGCCAATGTAGAAGATGGCGAAGCATGTCACAATAATTGAGGTGAAGAATTTATCTTTCAGGAATTTGCAGATAATTTTCAACTTGCTTAATTGATATTTCAGATCGCTAACGTAAATTGCTATGGTTCAGGCAAGAAATAATTGCAGTCTGGACAGCAGGTTTACTGAATTTCCTTGGCACCAGAGGTAGCATTTTCTATAATGTGTTTAATACAAAGAAGCAGTAGTGGCTGTTATGGGGCAGTAGTGGGGGTGCGGGAGAGGAGAGTGTTTAAAAAATAAGAGGAAAAAAAAAATGAAACGTACCTGCCGCCCGCCGCTTCGCCTCCATCCTCTTCGTCTTCCGTCGACGCAGGAACAAGAAGCACCTAGGCTTCCAGACTCCTCTAGCCAATCATGATGCTGCTTATAGCAGCGTTGTGATTGGTCTGAGCGATGTGGCTCGGCACTTAGATGGGTACTGGGAGCCTGGACATGTTCTCCACCCAGGCTGTACAACACAGCCCGGTGGAGAACATGCCAATTGCACATTACGGTTAGGCTGGGCCAAGGCGGCCGGCCAGACCGTCATGCGCACTTAGAGAGTGCCCACCAATCCCCCCCCTGGTCTGTGGGCAGTCCTGCCCACCCTTACAGAGTAGTACTGAAAAATGAAATGATAATAACAGCTGTTATTATCATTTTATTTTTCCTGTGGATTGACGCTCCTCCGCTTTAGTGGAGGAGCCGCCCCTGCAAAGAAGCATGACGAGGTGAGGTTATTTATATATAGGCTTTCCTGTTTTCAGTTTCTATTTTTGGTAAATTCTGGTGGGGTTTTTCAGTGTTTTCAAGTGATTTCAATACCTTAAAAAAACAGTGGTTATCGATGGTTACACATTTTCGCGCCATTAAAAACAACAGAAACAGTGTTTTTCCAGTGTTTATGGCACTTTTTGCTTTTATTATGGCTTGCTTTCTGCACTGATAGTGCATCGTATATAGACAGTGTACGTACAGTGTAAATGAGGTACAAATACATTTTTACAAATCGAACTTATCATAGTAAACCATGCAATACTTCTTCAGTGAGTCTTTGGTCATGCACACTCGCTCTTTCCTTCCAATGTAAACTTTTATCTGTGAAAAGGCCCTCTCAACATTGGCACTTGAGACAGTCAACGCCAAAATAGCCAGTATACAATTTGCTAACTCTGGCCACTGACATAGCTTTCCATGCCAATACTGGTGCACCTGTAGATTGTGATTCTCTGCAACAGGTTCTGCAACACATGCGTTGAACTGGGCGCATATGCCCTCAGAATTATTGAAGCAGTCAAAAATGAGGCTGCACTTTTGAAACTCCGGAGAAAATTTCCTTTTACGGAAGGGATCTATAACTTGTGCAGAGTACCACAGTGAGGCTTCATTGACTTTAAATGCCATGGTTGGTAAAGGCCTATTTCTCATACATTGTAAAATAAAAGTTACTGAATTGCTCCTCAATATTTCTTTGCTTACCAAGTGGCAAGCATTCTAACATGGAATATGTTGCAGTGTCAAAGTCACTAAAAGTCTCGCCCAGCCTTCTCTCAAGGAGATGTTACACATCTACACCAATTATGCTGGACATTTGGTAGACAAGGGTGTTTTCAGACTCTAGTTTTTTTTATTATGTCCACTACATCAGTCATGCTTTCCTGTAAAAATCTAAGAATGCAGTAGAGTGTACTTTTTTTCAAATCACTATCAATATGTGACCAAAGATCCTCACATTTCTTGCCTTTGGCATCATCACTCAGCAAAATTTCTGTAAACGGTTGCCACATGGATAATATAGCATTCATGGCCTCTACGACTGAGAACCACCAGCTAAGTGACACAGTTGGGATGACTCTTTCTTTGATGCCACACAAAGCACAAAATGAGAAATATTTGCGTTTTAGTTTCTGTGCATAACAAAACAGTGCACCAGAGTGGACTAAAAAGTCAATAGCATTCTTCATTAACTCTGAAGATTGTAAAGATGCTTTCAGCATACCATCTAACAAGTGTCAAGGATCTCTTACAGGGAAGCACTTCAGCTCGGGTATCGATTTTGACAGGTCATTACACAACTTTTTCATATACGTAGCTGAAACACTGCAAATACAAACAAAATCACTCCAATCTTTGTTGAACTTGGTACGAACTTTTTGCAGCAGCATTCCAAGTGACACTGCGTTCCATGTTTTCCAAAAGTCTGGTGTCATGTTTTCACCAATATCCCAGATGCTTTGTGACCGCACTCTTTTCACATATACCTGTCACTTTGCCTTGCATTGAATGTTCAAAGCCTGAGGTATTTGGCAATTCACCTACTATCAATACTGACTCACTAGAAAAGGGGGCTGATGTATCAAGGGTTTTTACCCATTCTCTGTGGGTAAATGTGATGGTACATATTGGGAAAGATTCTTATGAAACCTACGTTTTTCCTATCAGTGAAAGACTAAAATGTAACCAAAAAATCAAATATGATTTTGATATTTCCTGATTCTCTACAGTTTATAAAATAAATAAACAACACCTAAAACATGCTTCTAACACCGGTATCTTTAGACCAAAGACCACAAAACTGAAAAAAGGAAGAAGAAACAATATTTTAGGGACCTCCCTAAACAACAAAACTCAAGCAGAATAATGTTAGCCCAGTCTTTCTTACTGCTACCTTATTCAACAAAGTTACATTGTATTGGCCCCTTCAGGAAGAAATAAAAATGACTCTTTCACTCTCCTTTTCCTTTCTTTAAATGGCATTTAGTTTGTGGTAGTGCAGGGGTTTTGTCAGTGTTTATATGTTTACACTGGTGAGGGCTATTTCCCTTCCGGTGGGGTTTTATCAGTTATTATAGGTTTAAACCTAAAACCGGACAGCCTATTTATACAGGATGTCATTATGGCTTCATTATAAGAAATGAAGCCATGTTTCTCCCTGATTTTGCCTGAGCAGTGCCATCTCTATGGAGAGAAGCCACTACGAATAGTACCCAGTAGCGGCCGGCATGGCTCGCGGGCGGGGGAGGCGGTGCGGGGGGGAGGTGTGGGGAGGGGGATCACAATAATAAAAATAAAATTAAAACCTACCTTTCAGCCGGGTCCCGCGTCTTCTCTCCTGTGTCCGACAGGAACAGGAAGCAGGTAGCCAGGCTCCCTCCCCTAAGCCAATCACAACGCTGCATACAGCGTTATGATTGGTCGGGACGGCACCCAGCCAGGGGCTAGTGGGGTGGGCATGTTCTCCATGCAGGCTGGAATGCAGCCTACATGGAGAAGGGAAAAGTGTGCATGACTGGTTTGGGCGGCCAGAGAGGGCCGACCAAACAGTCTTTGCGCACTCAGGAGTGGGCAAACTACTCCTCCCCTGCTCGGAGAGCAGAGCAGACCCGCACACCCGCCCGCCCGCCCGCAAAGCTGACATAAAATGGTAATAACTCAAAGTTATTACCATTTTATGTTTTGGCTTCTCGCACTGCTAGAAAGCAGTGGGGTGACGCTCCTTCCCCTTAGCGGAGGAGCCGCCCAGATAGTACCTGTGTTTAGCAAGCCCTCCAAACAACCAGAACTTTGGTGTTAGTTGTGCTTATTTGAAGGGCATTGACGCTCATCGACTTTTCTACCCGCTTGCCATTAGCTTAGCCATAGAGTATAAGTCTGAAGGACTGGAGAAGTGCAGCAAAAGATTGAGTAATGTTGGACTGTGCGATGTGTCTGACGACCCATGAGGAGCTTTACAGATACATTTTTTTTAGGGAGTGGGGGTTCAAAAACGGTTGAGAGAGACAGTCTGAGGCTGCCCTTTCAATATAGAGCTGAGTCAGCTTAGGGTAGTCCCTCTCACCCCAGCCTCCTAAAGGCGGTAGAAGGGATTGGGGAGAAAGACACTGTAGAAGGCTGAAGAGAGGTGCAATGAGAGAAAAGCAGCTGATCCTCTTCGATCTAAGGTAAGAAAAAACAATTCATCCACTTCTGCTCCTTTAGTAAACTTTGCTGTCTGGTACAGAAATAAATGGCTGAATCAAAATACACCAATTTTGGCAAAAGTTAGAACCTTACTTAGAAAGCGTGCTTTTTGTGATTTTGTCTAAATCCGGTCAGCCATTTAAAAAAAAATTGCATTTAAAGATGGGCTCGAGTTGCGCATGAGGTGGTTAACCTTCAGAAAATGTTGGTGTATCTGAACTGTTGGTCCCATGGTTCCAAAAAATTCAAAAATAGGTACCAATAACAAATTAATAAAGTTCAGCTGGGGAATTTCTGTGTTAAAACAATAGTTTTTATATTATTGCGAGGCCTAACTATAACGTTACTTTCACCTTTGTTTTTCCAGTGAGTATCTGTTTCTTTTTCCATCATATTCACCCAACTCACTCACTGAGCATACCTTTTGACCGTACAGAGGCAGCCAACCCCCACCGCGCATGGCCTTTGGCCATGTATGCCATAGGGTTGGCCATAGGGCCTAGTCCGCAGCCAGGCTCTGCATCTAACCCCCACAGGCAGCCAATACCTCACTGTGCATGGCGCGGGGTTGGATGTAGGGCCTGTGCCTCAGTTACCGCGGGAGCCCAACCCCAGCCACAATTGGCCTTTGGCCATGCGTTCGGCGGGGTTTTCCACAGAGTCTGTTCCAAACCTTCTGTGGCATCCAACTCCCCATTTCTGACCAACCCTCTATGGTCGCGCAACCCTGCAAGGACACCTACACCTCATTTTTTTTTAATTGTATTCCAATGGAACCATATGAGAGGGACATGCTGGATTCAGCAAGAGTTCCGCAGTACCTCTGAGGGTGCCTCACTGGGTCCTGCATGACCCGTGGCATGATTGTTTTTTATTTGGCCCCCATACCCTCGGGCCCCTCCACATCGGCAGGTGGACCAGGGTACCCCTAAACTGCCCCCTTATGGCTTATCTTTTTTTCTTAACCTCACAACATCAGCTTCTGTTGATGTTGCGGCCAGCCAATCAAATTGCTCCATACCATGGTATTGGTCCAGCAGTACCAAAGGGGCCGACGGGAAAAAGAATCTAGCTTTCTGCCAAATTTGGTGTAATTCTTTTCAGCATTTTTTCTAAAATGCTTCCTAAAATCCATCACGGAAATTGCATGGGAAAAGCACGTTTGCCACGCCCCTTTTTTCATTTTCACCACTCGACGGATAACCAAAAACTTTCCAAAAAGAAGTTGTGTTTTCTTTCTTTTTAACGTTTTGTTAAGGTTCGTCAAAAGGCCCCAAAGTCATTAGCAAAACAAAAAAACACTCCTTTTATGAAAACTCTGACCTAACTATAACCACACAGTGGGGAAAAGCACTGGGTTAAAAAAAGATATATCTATATAATAAATATTTATAATTTCATTTATGGGGAGGAATGCTCAAACCGCCCCTTTTTCTTTAATCACTCTCCTCCCATTACCTCTTTCCTCCCCTGAGCCCTAAAATTACCCTGATCTCCCTTTACCTCTGCCCACCCTTAAACCCTAATATTACCTTTATCTCCCTTTACCTTTTCTCACCCCTAAAACCTAGAATTACCCTAATCTCTACCCCTCCTTAAACCCTCAAATTACCATTACCTGCCCATAACCATAAATTCACCCTTACCTCCCTTTACGTCTGCTGTAAGAATACCGAATGTGCCCTTAGGGCAAGATGTTTTGGGCTTACCTGAGTCCGAACAGGGCACAAGGAACAACTATCTCCTGTTGTAACTTCTCAACAACTTAGATACATTAGGTTTGACATCAAAGTTTGTAATTTGTAGGGCACACTTTTGGGACCCAATGTCATAATCCACCTACAGAGACATCACATTTACTTGGAACATAATTTTGCTATCTTGGTAGTAATCCTTGAATGCATATATTTCTGCAACTCCCCCTCTAGATGGGATTGTGGAAGTCTGTATGACAAGAGATGTATGACCAATATGTTCTGCCTATTTTCTACCAATTGACTAATCCCAAGCGGGAACATCTGTGTTGGGGGAAATTGTTTTAAGGAAGAATGTGGCCCAATGACTGCTGAAGTAACACTAAATGGGTACAATATCTCAACTAGTGCTTATCATAAAATATACCTTACTCATACCCCGAACCCTATCCAAAATTGTGTTCCGAAATTTCTCTTCCTTACTCAGCGAGTATCATTTGGTATTCCACAGGGCTACTATTAACATTTTGTAAAAGACCATGCTGATTTCATAATGCCTTTACGCCTGGAATCTGCATAACTCATATTCATAGGTGACATGCCACCTTATTAGAAATAAGGCTTCACCAGAATATCAATAAACAGACTCATAAATGTGATTAAATTTATATTTACTATATGTGACTGAGAATCTAATTCAAGTTTCTGCCTGATCACACTTGAAAGGGACCAATCACTAACAGATATACATTGCCCTACCTGCAATCAAGATGGAGGGCACCGAAGCTCATTGAAGCTGAACAGTGACAACTCCATCTGGAATAAACCTAATGTTGATGCATTAGCTGCATACCTGAGCATGTCTGCTTTCTTACTTAACCTCGCAAGTGACGCAGAGTTATTCTGGACTTCATTGCTTGGAAATAAATTGAATGTGTGTATCCCTCTTTACTAACAGGGCAGACAGCACAAGGAGGAGAAACCCTTAGTTTACAGAGAACCTTTTGACCGAAAAGCAACTCACATACGATTTATAGGTTTGTTGGTGGTCCAGTAGCCAATCACATCTTAGGATTCTTTATAAGGAGCAACAGGGGTAATATAGGCATGTGGGAACTTGCAAAAAAAAAATATTTGATTACATATTTTGCTGCCAGGCGTACTTGTTGCCGATAGGAAGAAGAATCTCCAGACTGACGTGCCTGGATTGGAGAGATGTGAACCCTTATTGTGGGAGTTCTTCTTGAATGAATAAGAAACTGAGAATACTACTTGGATGATTACACTTAGTTTATTTTGCCCTGATGAAGTTCCTTTGATAGGAACGAAACGCGTTGGCTGATGTCTAATCATTTGTTTATAAAGAAGAATAAAAGAAATACAAAGGACTTCCTTAAGAGTGCGTGACTTCTTTCCTGGTGCACCTTCCACAGTCTTAGAAATCTTCTTATCTGGATCCCAGTGGAGCCCAACTGCGGTGGTTCCGGAAGTGATATGCACAGGACTCTTACAATTTTGTACTAAGGATTGATGTGCTGAACCATTGGCTAGCCGCGGTGTGGAGCTTTTTTGTACATTATTTGATTACATGATCAACTATGCATTTAAGTTCTCAACGTTGTTTCTAAAACCTTTAAGAGGGTCCGTAGGCAGGTTATTAATCTTTTCAGCCCTCACTAAGCGAAATGTTGAACTTAGCAGGTGTATTTTTGAGAACCACTCTGTTAGTAACATTGTCACTGCTACACTGACACTCTCCATAGTGACATCCACCCAAAAGTTTGAGAGTAGGACATACCATTGTTGTCTGTCATCTTACCAATGACAAAGGATATGCTAGTTCTAATGCAAAACCAGGGTTTCCTGGAGAAGCACCATGTAATTATTACTTTTCAAGAAGGGACTCTCTATGGTGGGAGATTGGATCTGCCCTATTGGTTCTTCGGAATGAGCTCCTTCAAGCAGCAGACGTTCCGGTTGCAGACCACAAGGATGTCAGATTCATCATATATTGGACTAGTCTGCAACATTCACACCCTTCTTTACTTTGCTTTAGCGCCTGTTGGGAGGTGAGAAACTCTGGACAGGATTTGAAATGAACTCCCTCTCATCATTTGCAGCAAATTGAAGTTACTCCTATTACTTTGACTGCTGAAAGTGTGACTTGCACAGTGGCTCAAGTGCATTCTTAATCGTATTTGATGGTATATTTTAGCCCTATAGAAAAAACACTCAATGACAACAATAGGCTACAGTATTTTACCCATGCCAATGACACCCAAATCTTGTTGAGGGTTCATGCAGCCATCTCTATTGCCTCTTACTTGCTAAAGACCTGGGTTACTGGCATTTTGGGCTGTATGCAACAAAACTTTTTTTATTTCTAAGGGCATTAATAATACTTCTTTTGCCAAGACTCACGACCTGAATTATTTGTCCCTTGTTCTACTCCACAGCAGATAGTAGGGAATTTGGACGCCCTAGTACAAGATGAAATATCCTTTGTATCTGAAATAGGAGTGGTTGCTAAGGGTTGCCACTTTCAGCTATCCTTATTGTTAGAAATGGGGGTCTCTAATTGGCAGAGGTATGCACCTTTGTCCAAGTAAGGACCCTTGCTTCTAGTCAGGGTAGGGGAGTTAAACACGTTAGATAACCCCTGCTCACCCCCTTGATAGCTTGACCCGAGCAGACAGGCTTATCCTAAAGGCAATGTGTAAAGTATTTGTACCCCAAACACACAGTAACACAGTGAAAACACCACAAATAGACACCACACCAGTTTAGAAAAAAATAAAGTACCTTTATCTAAACCAAATAAGATCAAAACAACAAAAACCCAACATACATGTATCAAGATATCACTTTAAAACAGTTATTTCCAAAATAGCACTTGTAGAAACAAAATAGCTCCACCTGAGGCTATTGTGACGTCGTGACAGGCATAAATCCAAAGTAGGGCACTAACTGCGAGGTGTGCAGCGTCGGGCACGGAGTCACACGACCCCCCAACCAACAGTACCTTGGAAAGCATGGCCTTGCGGTGGTGAGGCATCGGTGCAGAGGTGAAGACTTCCCTTCTGCCACAGGGGAGGTGAGGCGTGGAGTCCGTGAGGAGGTGAGGCATCGAGTCCAGGAGAGGGAAGTTAGGCTGTAATGGCAGTGAGGCGTCAGTTCCCGTGAGGCGTTGCAATGTTGAAGAGTTCTTGAATTCAACCTCGTCAGTTATCCACTCCGCAATAATGTGATGCTGGCAGTGACGGCGTTGGTACGAGCACTGGCGTCAGGAAGGCCGATAACTGCAGGCATCAAAGGGTGTCGAAGGGCGTCAGAGCTGCGATGCAGGCAGGGCGGTGCATTGTGCACTTCACGAGCGGTGCCCCCGGCCTTATTGCAGGTCGCACCGTCACTGGCGGTGTCACTGACATCGTTAGAGTTGCTCTTCTTGCTTTGCAGCACCAACCACACAATTCTCAGGGCCCAGGAACTGGAATTGGTGTCCTTTTGAATACAGGAGTCCCCAGAGGAGTCGAGGTGCTGGTGAGTGGATTGCAGGTGAAGTCTTAGTGTCCTTGAGACTTCAGAACAGGAGGCCAGCACACACAGACCCATTATGATTCTTCTTCAAGCAGATTCACAGCAAAGTTCCAGTCTTTGTCCTCTCCTTGGCAGAAGCAGCCACTGCAGGCCAACCCAGCAAAGCACACACAGCAAAGGGGCAGTACTCCTTTTTACAGCTCTCCTGCTCTTCTCCTTTGCAGAGGTTCCTCTCGAGTCCAGAAGTGATCTAATTCTCTGGGGTTTATGGTCCAATACTTATACCCCATTTTCTCTTTCTTCTAGTTGTGGCAAGGGTCTCTAAGCCCAGTCCAAACCAGTTATGTCCTCTCTGGTGCAGCATGACCACAGGAGGTGGAGACAGCATTGTGTAAAGGAGACACAGCCTTTTGAGGTGCAAGTGAAACTCCTCCAACCACTCTAAATGCAGCCAAGGTCTATTCAGCCCAACCGTGAGTCACCCAGGATAGACGGAACACACCTCAAACCCCCTTGTGGCTGTCTGCAGTGAATGCACATCCCCAGCCCTTGTCACTCCAAAACCGGACAGTCAATACACAAACCAGCAGAGGCACACAGAAGGATTAAACAAGAATATGCCTACTTTCTAAATGTGGCATTTTCAAACACACAATTTTAAAACAATCTCCTTAAAAAGATGTATTATTAAATTCTGAGTTCAGAGAGCCGAAATTCCTTTCTCCATCTTGTCCCAATGGAAAGTTATACTTGTAAGATGTTACAAAGCAACTCCCATGTTAGCCTATGGGACAGATAGCCTTTCAATAGTGAAAAACGAAATTGGCAGTATTTCACTATCAGGACATGTGACATAACAGTATATGTCCTACCTTACACATACACTGCACCCTGCCCATGGGGGTACCTTGGACCTACTGTAGGGGTGCCTCACATGTACGAAAAGGAAAGGTTGGGGCCTGCAGGTGGGTGCCAGGTCAACATGGCAGTTACCAACTGTGCTTGCAGACCCTGCAGTGGCAGGTCTGAGACACATTTATAGGGCTACTCCTGTGGGTGGCACAATCAGTGCTGCAAGCCCACTAGTAGCATTTGATTTACACTACCTGGCACACTCAGTGCACTTTACTAAGGACTTACCAGTAAATCAAATATGCCAACCATGAATAATCAATTATAATCATAATTTACACCCTGAGCACTTGCCCTTTGACACTGGTCAGCAGTGGCAAAATGCCCAAAGAATCTAAGCCAGGAAAAGCGAAATCAAGCACACTATCAAAAATACAGGAGGTAGAGGCAAAAAGTCAGGGGAAACCACGCCAAGGATGCCAAGTCAAACACTCACTGAGATATGTCTTCACAACTTTACTGGATGCGAAGCAGTAGCGTTAGCGGGTCTTTGGTCTTAGCCAAGCTAATTACTGCAGTGGTCTTCACTTGCTATTTGCACGCTGTAGACTGATTTCAAAATGCAAAATGTTGCTGCTCAGTTAGTAACCATTACCAGCCATCCCTATCATATCAGACCTATTTAGAAGTTTGTGAGAAATTGGATTAGGGATTGACTAGGGTGTGAGCCCTGGTCAAGTAGCAACCAGAATCCTTGTCAGAGTAAGGCACAAGCACACCTCAAATTAAACTGTACTTATCTCCCTGGTAGCTTGGCACAGAGCAGTCAGACTTAAATTAGAGACAATGTGTAATGTATGAGTGCAACACTTCAAAACGTAACACAGTGAAAACACCACACAAATAGGGTCCCACACCAAGTTAGAAAAATATAGCAAAATGTAAAAAATAAAACAAAAATGACAAAAATCCAATCAGTAGAACCAGAGTTATGAATGTCTAAAGAATGTAGTAAAAAAAATAGGGCAAAAGGGGTACATTCAAAGATAATAAAACATCATGATGGAGGATACATAAAGGAGCCTACACAATCATAGATGTCAACAACCATTCCAAATTATATAGTAGAGGGAACATGAGTCTACAACACAGAACAACGAACCCTCAAACAAATTAAATATTGTGGAATTGGAGGTAGCATCTATGATTGTGTAGGCTCCTTTATGTATCCTCCATCATGATATTTTATTATCTTTGAATGTACCCCTCACATCTTTGTTACAAATTAAATTTTTGTATTTAGAAAAGAAGATATACCTGTGCTGCAATTTTTTAATTGCTTTGTTGACATACTCACTGTATGAATGATTACATTTATGTTTTAATTTGTTTAATGGTTAGTCACCACTCGGGACTCAACATATCAGTAATATATTAGTAAGAAATTTGACTGAGATTAGTAAACAAAATCCCTTGCAGGCATCTTTACCTATACAATTGCTCATCTGCCCAAGCCTCCAAGGGTGTATTGGGTTCCCACAGTTTTGTTACACAACTTTTTAAAAGTGGCATTTTCAAAACTGTAATTTAAAATTTGACTTCACCATAAATTAGGATTTTAAATTAGGATTCTAGAGACATCAAATACGAACTGGTTGCCTTTTCCCATTTGGAAACTACACTTATAAAATGTAATAAGGCAACTCCAATGTTATCCAAAGGGAGAGGTAGGCCCTGCAGTAGTGAAAAACAAATTCAAGAGTTTTTCACTACCAGAACATGTAAAACTTAAAAGTACATGTCCAACTTTTTAAATACATTGCACCCTGTCCTCTGGTCTGTTCAGGGCCTACCCTAGGTGTGACTTATATGCATTATAAAAGAAGGTTTGGGCCTGGCAAAAGGTTTATTTTGCTAGGTCGAAATGGCAGTTTAAAGCTACACACACAGGCTCTCCAGTGACAGGCCTGAGACATGTTTGAACGGCTTCTTAAGTGGGTAGCACAATCAGTGCCTCAGGTCCACTTGTAGCATTTAATTTACAGGCCCTGGGCACATGTAGTGCCACTTTACTTAGGACTTATAGGTAAATTAAATATGCCAATTGGGTATAAGCCATTTCTACCATGTTTTAAGGAGAGAGCATAAGCACTTTACCAATGGTTAGCAGTGGTAAAGTGCACAGAGTCCTAAGGCCAACAAAAATGAATTCAGGAAAAAAGTGGAGGGTAAATGCAAAAGTTTAGAGGTGACCATGCATAGAGGACCAGGTCCAACAGATTTCCTTCATAAGCACCATCTGCTGTCCACAATGCTAGTACAGGTGTTAGTCCAGCACTTTTAACTGAGAAGTTCCAGCTATGTAGCCCTGGTCAAGCTCTTTAATCAGCTAACTTGAATCTAGCCAATGCCAGTCATACAAGAAGGATCTCTGCACAGCCTAGCTTTTGGAGTTTAAATGGCCCAGCTTAATAAATCTTTCACCACAGCTACACCACCTAATATTTCATTATCATTTGAATACCTGCTTACTTACCAAAAACTTCCCTTTTGGGTAATTCTTAACCGCTTAATCAGTAGAAAACTTCCGTTTTGGATCATTCTTAACCGCTTGTCCTATTAAGTTATTGCACCAAGAAGCCTTCTTTTAAATGAGTTTCTTATAAACAAAAATTGACAGGGTTACTGAATGTAAAAGCGGCCTGTTGATATTACTGTAGCTTTTCTAGATGTTGTAGCATTCTACGTTCTACCACTACCTACCACTTCCTATACAAGTTAATTAGCACCATGGTATATGCAGCAAGAAAGGGTACAAAAGTATGTTCAATTTAAATATTTTCACATGGGCGGATATAAACATCTGGATATGATTAACTAAATCCATAGAGATTGAGTCTGGCATTCCTGTCTGCCCTCATCTACCCCATTCAATGGAGCCAGAACCCAACTACCAGGCTCCCAAACCACTGCAAATATACAAACTTAAAAATATGTCTTGGAGGGTGGCATGAGGGCGGGATAAATTTAGCTGGACAAATGTTGCTATGTTTAATCATTTTTAGACATCATTAAGAATGTACATTATTGTTTTAGAAGTGCTATTTTTATTGTTTACAGTTCCCTAATGCTAGCACTGGTGTGGCTTAAACCATGCTAGAACTGTGATCAGATAGCCCTCAATCACAATTTACCAGTGATGGTTCAAAAGGACAATCAAGTGGCATGCAGTTTAGGTTTGTGTATTATTACGTATAAAGCATAATTTACCCACAAGAGGCTAGCTGTGTATTACTCTCTGGGTATGGATATCAAACACTACCTTGTGGATGCCCGTATATAGAAAAACCTTCAAAGTTATAAGCATGTAATAGTTGTCCACTGTTGCTGGTATTGTGGCTTATCAACATAGAGGTTGAATCTGCTGATGAATGTGACATGCAGTTTTTGAACCTATTAGCCCCATCATGGTCTTGTGGCACGAGTAGAGCAACATTTTAACAAAACCGTTGCCATATTTGGTCTTTTAAAATCGACAGAATGCTCGCTGCTTTGCAGAGGAAAACAATGGAAGTGACAGGTTTTTTGGTCTCACCTAGAGGGAGCTTTCTCTGTTTGTTGTTAAGAGACCTTTTCTGTACCATGCAGTACAATGGAGTAACGGATATCCCTCCCATTGTATTACAACAAGTGCCATAGGATATAATGCACTTGTAATACAGCGTACAGGATATCTGTAATGTTTGTGATGGAGCAAACCGTACGTATGCCAAACTCTAAATCAGGGCCAAAGTCATCAAAGAAGCATCGTTAGGCCATCAGAACTAGTGGAAGGGACAGAGCTCCTTTGTGCGCATTTGACCAGTGATTAATTTGTAAAAGAACAAATGCTGGTGCCCAAAGCTCTGTTCAGAACCCGCAGCCAGTGCTATTAAATGTCAGCATGCTGAATATTAAAGCTGTGTACTCTTGAATCAACCTCATGCCTCTTTAATACGCTGCCAGACACTCCCTGCTGCTTTATCTTACTGTTGTGGGTTTGTGCTTTATCTCTTTGTGACGGTTTCACTTTCTCCTTCCTTCCCTTTGTGTGTTTTTCCCCTCTCTTGATCTCGGTAAAAGTCTGTAGAGGAAAAATGAGTGCCAGTGGGCCCCACCAGCAACTACTGGCCCAAATTAAGCACTAGTTTTCACCCCACCAAATATTGAAGTTGAACATCTGGTGGCACAAATTCTCCCCCATAAACCCTACCCCTCCATAAGCCCTCCCCCCTCCATACAGCCTCCCCCTCCATGAGCGCACACACACTTTTGATCGTGGATCTGGGTGGAGAATCAACAAGAACTAGGGTAACCAGAATTCCCGGTTTTCCCCGGACAGTCCCGGTTTTCGGAGGACTGTCCTGGTGTCCCAACACATTTTATTATTTTGAATAAATGTCCCGTTTTTTGAGACAAAGGTCAGGTAATTGCAATTTTAAGAAAAATTAGAAGGCATGCTCTCCTTACATGGGTACTATAGGAGAATGAAAAAATTAAGCAATTTATTCAGGAGGAGTTCGGCTGCATGCTCCCAGCAGAGGGGAGACTGGGTGGGGAGAAGGGTAGGGGGCATAGGGTAGAGGTCCTGCCATAGATGTTAAGTAACTGTAGCATTGTAAATGTATGCCTGCATATATGTGTGTATATATATATATATATATATATATATATATATATATATATATATATATATATATATATATATATATCCAATCAAAAGGTTGCCCCACATGGAAGAGCCACAGAAGGTAGGTTGTATTTCCACATGTTTATTCACAAAGGCTGCACACAGATTTTTAGGCAAAATGTCATCGTGAAGTTTGCTGCCAGACGCGTTTCGAGTCCTCCTGACCCTTCATCATTGGCAAAAGCACGTAGAACAGGACCGGCAATGTGCAGCTCAATTTAAATGCCTCTGAAACGCCCCAATGGGCGTGGCCACTACTCTGGCCTTCTGGTTATTGTAGTTGCACATAATTAAAACTCCAGTGAATCCGTCCTGGAAATACGTGAAATTTACAATCCATTATTTACCACAGTGGGATGATGCAATCCTGCCAAAAAACTGCTGCACTGTTTTTCCTCAGTGATGGACTACCTCCCCTTATCGATGATACCCAATGGCCTCACATCGGGAATGCTGCGCCTGCAGCGGGGCTTCTTCCGCGGTCGGAGCAGGCCGCTCCAAATCCAATCAAAAGGTTGCCCCACATGGAAGAGCCACAGCAGGTAGGTTGTATTTCCACATGTTTATTCACAAAGGCTGCACACAGATTTTTAGGCAAAATGTCATCGTGAAGTTTGCTGCCAGACGCGTTTCGAGTCCTCCTGACCCTTCATCGTTGGCAAAAGCACGTAGAACAGGACCGGCAATGTGCAGCTCGATTTAAATGCCTCTGAAACGCCCCAGTGGGCGTGGCCACTACTCTGGCCTTCTGGTTATTGTAGTTGCACATAATTAAAACTCCAGTGAGTCCGTCCTGGAAATACGTGAAATTTACAATCCATTATTTACCACAGTGGGATGATGCAATCCTGTCAAAAAACTGCTGCACTGTTTATCCTCCGTGATGGACTATCTCCCCTTATCGATGACACCCAATGGCCTCACCTCGGGAACGCTGCACTTGCAAAAGGTTGCCCCACATGGAAGAGCCACAGCAGGTAGGTTGTATTTTCACATGTTTATTCACAAAGGCTGCACACAGATTTTTAGGCAAAATGTGTTTACATACGTTTAAAATAATATTATATATATATATATATATGTATATATCATGAAAAGTCCTGCCACTTCTTGACGTGAAAGCAGGCACCGGCAACAGGACATCCAAACAAAATTGTTTATTTAGGCAGACGATGGCATCGGATGGCATCAGATGGAATGACGCGTTTCGGTGGACACAGCCACCTTGATCACATAGCGCGGCCGCCAATGTCAGGCCCTTAAATGGTACTTGTTACCACTAAACAGGAAGTAGGCACTAAAAACATACTGTGCCTGAGCAGCTGCACATGACAAAACCCAAATAAATGTATTCAATAGCATACAATGAACATAAAATATACCATTAATTAAGCTGCTCATGTCGGGGTATGAACAAAATACAATACAATAAAATAAAATAAAATAAAGTTGCACTCAGAAAACATATAAATATAGAGTACTGTGAGAAGCAAAATACTGAGTCAGGCAGAGTGTTACAGTTCATCGCAGGATACCCACTGTGTGTTCGATCCATATTACACTCTGACTTGCGCATTTTAGCAAGAGAACAGTTTGGGCGGCATGCTGTAACTACTAATTGCTGAAAATGTACCTGCTGCTGAACACAGACATTGTGGTGATTGCACCACGTTGCACAAGTAGAATAGCTAGTGCTTATAAAATTACAGATAATTCTGGCAACATTTCAGACCTTGTGGCTATACAAGAATTAAGACTCATTCCCAAAGAGTCAGCTCCCGCCCAATATGTATATATATATATATATGTGTGTGTGTGTGTGTGTGTGTGTGTGTGTGTGTGTGTGTGCACAACACACCGGTCCGAACCCTTACTCCGACGCCGGTGCTCTTCGTGGGGGCAGTGCTCGTTCCTCTGGCAGCGCCTAGCCAGTAATAAATTAACTCCAAAATTGCACAAGGCAAAAAGGAAGCGCACTCACTTGGGATTTGCTTTCGTGTTGTTTTTACCATGCCCAACGCGTTTCGGTCCTTTCCTCGGACCTTGTTTATGGGACAATTACAAACTTGTGCAGGACTAAGAGGGTTTTTTTTTAGCTTTCATTGCCCTGTCTTCAGCTCTTCATTTTGTAAAATGTCATGATCTGCCTCAGGTTTAGGGTATTTAGGTCATGTGTGGCGTCAGATATGACTTTTATGAAATGTTCTGCCAAACCTGACTCTGTCTTCTGTTTCTTCTGTGTTCTCCCATTTCTGGCAGCACCGGAAAAGGAGTCAGGTATGCGGGTGGTGGCATGTAGGTGTCAGTGTTGTGATCGTCATTCAGTGTGTGTGCTTGCTGTACAATGCTGCACCTCCGTTGTGCATTTATTTAGTATTGTGCCTCTTAAGTGCCTCAGTCTGTAGCTCGGTGTGTTGTCTCTCCCCGCCCGCATGCCTTTGACTAGCTTGCATCGAAGGGCGCATGCAGCATGTATATATTATTGAGCAATTTAGTCTTGATAATTGCAATGCTTCCACTGTGAATTAATTATTGCAAATATTGCTACTGGTACTAATTAAGAGTGTAAATGTGTACCGTGATGCGCACGATGCGATTTTCTAAAAATATGCATAGTGTGCTGTGGCTAGAACAGTCAGACACGTTGAGAAAGCACAACCACTAGGCGAAGGGTGAAAGTGATCTAAAGCTTTTTATTACATGTTGTGGCTCGAGGTGGCAGGATTACCGTAATTCTTCTGTTGAATTAAAGACCGGCGGAGAAGTGTTATTGTATAAACAGCGTGGACCCTCGCCGATCACTATTCGAAACCGGGGACCCCCATCTCCTCGACACCTACGCAGTTTCTATGTTTTGAACCTCAAAACAATACACAAAAATACCGAACAACTGAACATTAAATACACAAATTATAAAATATTTTATGTATTTCACAAACCAAAACATAAGCAACATTTTAATTTTATTCAGAAGGGTGGTGTGTTTTAAAATGTAATTTTACTTCTCAAAGACAGTGATGTGTTGGACTCCAGCTTATCATTTTGTCTTTAGTGCTCCAAATGCATGCCCTTTTGTTGTTGGGGTTTACCAGTGCTTCAATTGGAGCTATTAATCCATATACTACATTTCTTTTGCTGTATGTGCGCTGGTCACCTAAGTCAAATTAAGGATAACAACTTAATTTTTATCCTCCAATTTCAAATTCTTTCACACAGGGCATTTTAAAATGTTCAATTTTGCTTTTTTCTTAATCTACTATTATTGTTTAGTTTTAGTTAATCTGCTGTAACCTGCAAAAAAAATACTAATTTTGAAATATGGTTGTGTGTATAATAAAGATGGCTATGGGCTTTATATGCCGCACTGGTTTGATTCCTGTATTGCAAATGAAGGCCCTCGTGCCCAAACTAAATGCAAGTTTCCTGACAATGGAAAAGGTACGCAATGGACAAGAACAGTACATGATTCCCACATATCCAGAGCAGATGCTCCCCATAATCGTAATGTAAATCTTTCCTGACACATACACTTACGGTAGGTACGATGCATTAGTCCTTAAAGATGACATTGAGAGCACAGCACCAGCAAGGTTCATCCTCACACACAAAGATACAGTTTAGGCGATTGGAATCGTCCCTCACTCACAAAGCAAGCACAACAACAGTAGTGCAAGATTCACACTCACAACAGCCACAGCATAAATAGGAGGAATACAAGTGTCACATGCATCCAAGAATAGGAGTACTGCAGAACCAATAGTGCAAGTTTCCCTACACTTGATTGCACACAAGATGTACACTTGTGGTTATTTTACCTTGAGTGATTTACAGAATACTGTTGCTCAGATACTATTATCCTGCATTTGATCGTTTTATATCAACTCCTGTTACTCTTTATCCTAAATTAAATCCCATCTGATTGTAGAAGAACACCAGTCATACTATTTTATACCTCTCACTTTACTGCCTATATTTCACCACATTAAAGGAAATTACTCAGATGTTACTTTGCATTGTATTGCACTATATTACAAGGTGATTTCCAAGTAATGTGCAGTTCATATAATACAGCAGTAAACTACTCTGATTGCTTTACTCTGATTTAGATTAGAGAAAATTAAAGTACATTATTATTATTATTTGGCCTGAGAGTGGATTGCAGAAGGAGATTATGGACTAATTTGCCTGCTCTACAAATACTAATTAACAATCTCATCAAATCGCGCTGATTATTTTTCATACACAAGATTTCGTGTGGAGGCTGCACTAAATCTGTTATCGTGCCTCAGAGTAGATCATGTGAATTAGTTTGCTATACATTTGATTTTAGAAAGAGCTTGCATTTGGTTACTTTAACCTACATTAGAGTTGTAAGACTATTCAGGTTACCTTACCCTTTATAGGCTGCTGTGGTTACTTTACCCCACACTATATTGGGGATTGTACTTTTACTAACCTTCCTGGCGCTAAAAGGCAGAACATATTTTGAGGTTACTTCACTTTGCAATTGATTATATATGATAACTCAGTTTTCTTTATTCCACATTGTGTTGCAGAGAAGGATTGCTTTGATTACATTACATTATATTTGATTGCAGAAGATTAATCTGAATGCAATACCTTTTAATGGATTAAAAAAAGAGATTACCCTTGACAGTTCTACCCTGAATTCTTTTACAGAAGATTATTTGTATTACTTTGTGTTGATTTAGTTTAGCAAACTAGATCTCTCCAGTTACTTAATATTTTGGTAGATTATAATATGAGATTAATCAAGTCCAGTGTAAATTAATCAGAGTAAAGATGATAACACTAATTGCATTCTCAACAGTGTATTGCACAATTAGATCATGCGTGTTATATTACAGAAAAACATGAACTAAAAACTGTCTGGATTGCAGAAACTGCTCACTCAGATTATTTTATATTCCATTAAATTAGAATGACCCTGCTGAAAAGATGGCAAGTTATCCAAAGAAAGAAGAGGAGGCTTCTGAGGATCATATTGGAAGCTTTATTAAGCATTCAGCAGACACCACGGGAGTGCGTCCTTCCTCCTTGAAGTGCGAGTTTCCAATAGCTGTTACTGGCAACTCACTGTTCAATGAGGAGTTGGAACGCACGAGGATGCCAGAACAAGAATAAACACAATCAAATATATACAGACGTGCGCATGCATAACAATGCGATGTGCGTGTAATAACAATAAAGCGAGAACAAGCGCATGCACGGATGAAGAGCTCATGCACAGATGAGCAGCCTATTACATCACCCTCCCCCTATTAAAGAAAAATTAAACAACATATACACAATGACTATATGAGTTTCAATTCTAAATGGAGTGCCTAGGTCATGTAGAAATCCCTAAATTTAGAAGGAAAAGAACAATTGCGAGAAGACCTTGATAAGGTACAGTTGGGTACGGAGCTGATGGTATGTTGCCGTATTGAATCTGAAGAAGGAATACCTGGTGTGGTGGGAGTGAAGGTGGATGCTTGTAATGCACTATTATGAGTAGAATGATAATCACTGACTGATGAGTCTTGGGAAAAATGTGAAAAATGTAAATCATCATGCATGTCAGATACCTTCTTTGTTAAAATTTTAGAAGCTTGTTCAGGAGAAAGTTTGACAATCATTCTTTTGTTCCACCAACCTTTAGAGTCTAGAAAAAGGGAACCTTTTGCTACCTTAAGGATTTGTACCGGTAGGGAAAATTTTGACAACCCTTTTTTACTTTATTGGGAGATTTCACCATGACCCAGTCACCAACCTGAAAATCATGTGTAACAAAACATCTTTTTGTATCAAATAACTTTTTCTGTATGGATTGTTGAGTAGCAACATTCTTTAACATGATTTGTTTATCTTTACAAAGTACACAAGAATCATCTTCCTTTCTCAACAGTCTCAACCAGGCAGGACACAAGATGCCATTGGGATCTCTCTTCTTTAGAAGTCTGAAAGGAGAGATGCCAGTGGAAGAATGGGGAGTGGTTAGATAAGACCATACCTTCTTATTTAGAAAGAGGTCCACAGGAGAATTGGATGCTAAGGCAGATTGAATACCCTCCTTTATAAATCTGTTCATTCGTTCCACCAGACCGTTAGAGGAAGGGGAATATAGGGCCACCCTTAAGTGTTTAATATTGTGAACATTAAGGAAGTCAACCATGAAAGTTGACGTAAAGAGTGAACCATTGTCTGTTACCAGTTCTTTGGGAAAACCTTCTGAAAAAAACACCTTAGATAGAAAACTAATCACAGAGGCGGTGGTGGGGGAGGAACAAAATTGAAATTCTACCCATTTTGAAAAGTAGTCAACTAAGACCATAATGTACTTTTTATCATTAGATAAAACATCAAAGGGTCCTGCAAAGTCAAGTGCTAATTTTGACCATGCTTTTTCCGGAACAGGTACATTGTGCAAAGGAGTTTTAACTGTTTTCCAATGTTTATCGGATACTAAACAGGTTTGACAGGAATCTATCCAAGTAGAGACATCTCTTTCAAGTCCAGGCCACCAAAAATTTTCCTTGATTCTTCTAGAAGTGGCTCCAACACCCAAATGCCCCTCATGTGCAATCCCAAAAATCTTGAAGCGAAGAGAAGTGGGAGGTATCGCCAGATCTCCACGCATGAGTAAATTATCAATAATAGAAAGTTCCTCAGAAACTTGGACAAAAGACTTCAAAGGGGCAGGTAATGAGCGCTCTTTAGGCCAGCCAGAAACAACCATATTTCTGACCGCAGAGAGAATATTGTCCTCCTCTGAAGCCTTAATCCACTCCTCTTGAGTAATGCTGGGTAAACTACTAATGAAATCCTCAATAGAAGCCACCACACATTCAACATCATCAAATCTTGAAGAGGGAGAATTATCTAGTAATGGCAATCTAGAAAGGCAATCAGCCCTGACATTGCGACCTCCAGGAATGTACTTTATCTGAAAATTGTATTCATGTAAGCGTGAAAGAATGCGGACCAGTCTGGCAGAGGCTCTGCCCGTGCCATTACCATTAAGCAAATGAATCAATGGTTTGTGATCTGAGCAAATATCAAAATGAGTACCCCAAATAAAGGTCCTGAATTTCTCTACAGCCCATGAACAGGCAAGAGACTCTCTCTCAATGGTACTGTAGTTACTCAAGAATTAATTTTTTTACAAGATCAAAAGCTTCCTGTGTCTCCTGACCCCAAACAAAATTTGTATTCTTTTTGAGTAGCAAACGTAGAGGCTGGACCACCTGAGCGTAACCTGAAATAAATCTGGAGTAATATTCGGTCATACCCAAGAAGGACCTAAGTGAATCCTTATTCTTTGGAGGCAAAACCTGAGAGATAGCCTGGGTGAGAGAAAACTTGGGAGTAATGCCAGAAGAAGAAATCGTATGGCCCAAATATTCAAGTGAGTTGACCATGAATTTACACTTGTCAGACCCTAAAGTGATACCAACTTCTTTGAATTTCTCTAGCACTCTTTTAAGTGTGAGTAAGTGATCTGTCTTTGTTTTTGAAAAAATCAAGACATCGTATTGATACGCCTGAACTGACACAAAACCTTGTAAAATATGATCCATAAATCTTTGGAATACGCTAGCCGCAGAGGCTAACCCAAAAGGCAGCCTTAGAAATTTATATGCCCCAAAAGGGGTAACAAAAGTGGTCAGATCAGTGGAAGAATTAGATAGTGGAATTTGGTGATACGCTGAGCGTAAGTCCAATAATGTGAAATAATTGGCACCAGTAATGTTTGATAATAAATCTTGAATTCTAGGCAAAGGGTGACAATCCACTACAATGTTTTTATTAAGTGAGCGCAAATCCGCACACAAACGGATAGACTGATCCTTCTTCCTGACTATGACAATGGGACTGACCCATTCGGATGACTCAGTCGGTGTAATTATACCTTCAAAGACTAACTTGTCAAGTAAAATTTTGAGGTCACCCCTAACACTCAAAGGAATGTTTCTTAATTTGTGTACAATAGGAATAGCAGTGCCTTTAAGTTTAATTACATGTTCAAACTTAGATATTTTTCCTATATTGGAATTAAAGACTTCAGGAAATGCAGCAAACATTTGAGCAATCTCACTATCTGAAGTGTGTGAAATATGAGAAACATCCTCATTAATTTGAACAGGAACATCAGAACCTGGAACTAACTTTAGCCCCATCCTTGCCAAATCTTGCCAACCTACTATATTTTTGCCCTTAATAGCAACATACACTTTTGTTAAACTTTTTCGCTCTAGACAGGTAATAGATTCCCAAAAATAGCCCAGCATATCAATAAGATGATCCCCATAGGCTTTGGGAATTATATCTAAGGTTTCTAATGACTTGTGAGGTGACCAATGTTCTTTAAACAAAAGATCTGAAATAATGGTGACAGGTGCTCCAGAATCCGCCATCATAACAAGAACAATGTCACCAACTGTAACTTGACAAGTAGGATCTTTGACTCGAAATGAGGGAAGGGACAAAGGATGAGAGTCAACAGACAACATGAGCCTCTCCAAATCATTAGGTAAGGAGATATTAGAAGTGGCAAGAGTGTCATCTAATTGATCTTCAGTTTGCAGGGTACTAACCCTGATTATCTTTTTACTCCTACAAACAGATGAGAAGTGACCCATTTTGTTGCAATTGGTGCACTTCTTGCCTAAAGCAGTGCAAACAGGACTGTCACCGAGATGAGACCTTGAACCACATCTGAAACAAAAAGAGTTAGATTTGTTTTGTTTGTTATAAAAGGGTTTCGTAAATCTGGACCTGTAAGAAACAGCATTAACAGATGAATCAGTTTGTACAGTATTAACAGGAGTGGTAACATCAGTGGCAATACATTTAGAAGAAATAATGGCCCTTTCGATACCCTTTGCCATGTCAATCACTTCAGACAAAGAGGGATCCCTACAGCTGAGAATGCGTTCTTGGATCTTCTTGAAATAGCAACTGTAGACAAATTGGTCTCTGAGATGATAGTCCAATGCGGCCCCAAAGTTGCAAGTAGCTGCCAAATTTCTTAAAACTGATATGAACTCTTCAACTGATTCATCAGATTGTTGTTTTCTTTTCATGAAGTTGAACCTTTCTAAAATTACGCTTGGTTGTTCAAGAAATTTTGTGTTGAGTCTCTGAACTGCATCGGAATAAACATTCCAGCCATCCCCTTCACCAGGTGGAGGTAGTGAGTCAGGAAGGTTGTCAAAAATCTCTCTTCCTGCTTTGCCAAGATAGTTAAACAAAATTGCTAATTTGCGTTTGGAAGAGTAACTCTCAGCATCAATTGCCACTAAATAGTTTTCAAAAGAACGAAACCATAGTTTCCAAGTCTCTTTCGGTTTACCAGGACTAGGAAGAAAGTAATCCAAATGAAATAACTGTTGATTTGAAGCCATGTAGAAAGAATAAAAACTCTTATAATAAAACAAAATAGCAGTACAGGAAATGCACAAAGTGAAAGGTTCAAAAGAGAGTGCAATTCAGTAAAGAAGGTAAGTAATGAATAATGGCTTTAAAAAGTTCCAGCAATAAGTCTTTTAACAAGGTAGAAAAATGCTCTTGAGAGATGAAAAACGCGCGATGCGCGTGTAAACAGTACCTTAAATGCTTTATATTGAAGGCAGGTTGAAACAATCTTGTTAAATTGCCTTGCGGGCATGACCTGCATGTGTCACGCTTTGAAAATTGAAGAGACTGAAGACCCCAATCCAAAATGGCCGCTTAACGTCAAGCGTGTGATGACGTCGATCCAATGAGAGGGGTGAAGGAAATGAGAACAGAGATCCAAAATAGGAAACTAGGCAATAGGAAACGTTGCGGCTGGAAATCTGAAGTAGGAAACAGCCGTTTGGAAATCGTTGCGTTGAAGCTGAAGGAGAATCCAATTGCAGGTGAGGAATTTCAAGGAAACACAAATATGGTGGTGAAAGCTTGTAAAATGTTGCCAAAATCCCGTCGCCAGATGAAAAGATGGCAAGTTATCCAAAGAAAGAAGAGGAGGCTTCTGAGGATCAAATTGGAAGCTTTATTAAGCATTCAGCAGACACCACGGGAGTGCGTCCTTCCTCCTTGAAGTGCGAGTTTCCAATAGCTGTTACTGGCAACTCAATGTTCAATGAGGAGTTGGAACGCACGAGGATGCCAGAACAAGAATAAACACAATCAAATATATACAGACATGTGCGCATGCATAACAATGCGATGTGTGTGTAATAACAATAAAGCGAGAACAAGCGCATGCACGGATGAAGAGCGCATGCACAGCTGAGCAGCCTATTACACCTGCTCTCATGAATTGATGCTCGTAGGAGACTACACTGATTATTACCTATCCACAAAGTATTTTGAGTACCTTACAGTGCATAGTTACATGAAGAGATTACACTGATTACTTCACTCTGCATCAGTTTTCTGAAGATGTTTACACTGCTCATGTCACCCTGCACTAGATATAAAATTATTGTGATTACTTTACTGGACATTCAATTACAGAAGTTAATTACTTTTATTACTTTACCATTTAATTAATTATAGAAGATTGATTTTCTTGCTTTACTCTGCATTAAAATGTAGGAAACGTACGCTGATCGTTGACCACTGTATTAGATTGTATAGAGTGGTGACTATGATCATGTTAGCACAAATTAGATCACAGACGATTATGCTGATTAATTTATCATTTTTGATATACAAAAGAGGGCTTTACCCTGCGCTTCATTAGCTCATATGGAATTACTCTGATTATTTTACTCTATCTCAAATTAAAGGAGATTACTCAGATTAAGTTAACGTGCATTAGGCTGCAGATTACCCTAGTTAGTTTATCAGTCTGTGTATTACAGAATATTGCTATTATATACTTGATTTTGTTTGCATATGGTGATAGTAGGAAACGTATTTGAGTACTTTGCATTAGTTTAAATAAAATTACTCTTGACTTTCTTGTATTAAACTCAGTGGCGTCACTAGGGGGGTGCGGACCGCACCGGGTGACACCATCACATGGGGTGACACCTTTCCCAAATGAGACTATTTACTAAATAATCTCATTTGGGAAAGGTGTCACCCCATGTGATGGTGTCATGGGGTAAGTCGTGAGGGGGTGACACCATGAGTTACCGCACTGGGTGACACCAACCCTAGTGACGCCGCTGATTAAACTACAGGAGCAGAAAACTCTGTTTACCCTGTACGAAGTCACACGAAATATTGCACTAATTACTTCACCCTGCATTAGAGATAACAAATGATTACTGTAATTACTTAATTTGTTGGATTAGATTCCAGAAGGATATTTCACTAACAGCTTTCAGCTCTGCACCTGGAGAGACAGAGAAAATAACAAATGTATTTAGGGACACTGTTTGCTTCTCCAGCAATTCTTTGTATATTTTGTCCGCTATAACTCCTAACCTGAAGCTCCATTCTTAAATCTCTCCAGCGTTCAGCAAAGACATTTTCATCAACGTGATCTGTCTTTGCAGTTTGTGGCGATGTTCGCCCGGGGAAGTGATTGTAAAGAAATAGCGAAGTTACACTTGCTATGCAAAAAAAAAGTATTGTGTCTGTACTCTGAATTTTCATAAATGTGAATACTAGCCCTATCATTCCAGTTGCTTTATATAAAGGTACTAGCTTACTCGAAAAGGGAAACTGCCTCAGCGCCTGCTGCAGGGAGCAATTAGCTCCTGTTGGATGAAAGCATTTATCTGAATAAAGCATAGACCCTGTATAAAATTTCTGTATAAATAGGATTTGTATTAAATATTATTCCTCCGCCAGTATTTACTACAGCATGATGCACTGTAAAAGGATGCACACAAGCAGGGTTGGACTGGCCTATAGGGCAATCAGGCAGTGCCCAATGGGCTGGTCTGGCAGGCCAGTGTGTGGGCCTATTTTATGGTCTGCTGGGCCAGTTTTTACTGCTGATTTCCCTGATATTAACACAAACATTGCCTGCAGCAAGCTCAAATCCATAGTCCGATACAATGTAGTGGCTTGGCTCGCTCAAGTTTTCTTCGCACAAATGTACAATAATTTCTGGAGCAAAAATAGGTTTAGTGTATAATGGTATAACAAAGGTCTATGGAGGCCAGATGCCTGCCAGATTAGCCTAAACACTGGCAGTGTATAGGAGCTCCATTTGAGTTTACTGTATGTAAATGTATCTTATGTGGATGTTCTGAAAATGTGACAAATATTCGGCTCTCCTGGAGGACAGACTGCTATGGTAGTACAAAGCTGAAGGCCATAAATAAGAGGGCTTTCAGGACTTTGGATACACTAAGATGGAGCCCACTCTAAGTCAGAGAGATTTTCTGTAAGATAAAGGGATTTTGCTGAACGTTTAAAGCTAAGCTATAGAATGATCGTATGAGCATCTCTTGGCGAGCTCTTTTCCTGCAGGTTTTCTGGAACATGATTTTAGTCAGCTGGTTGAGAAATCAAGTTGTGGAAGGGGTGGGAGCACACTGCTTCACCTCCCAGCACAGTTTGCCCCTTAGCATTATGGTAAATGCAGTTCGTAATACATGCTTACTTGAGGTTTTACTGGAGTGTTCCACCAAAGTTGGTGCAGGTTAGTGCTGTACATCTCTAGACACGTGTTTCTGGATTTCATCCGTCATCAATAAAGATAAAAATGAATTTTATATGGGGTTGCTGAGCAGGCTGCCACAATCCTTACAGGTCTCAGTACCTCTCACAGGTGCACAGATGCATCTCCACAAGCTCGTCAGCTCAATGGCTCAAAGGAGCCTTTACAAAACAGGAAGGGGTGGGAGCACACTGCTTCACCTCCCAGCACAGTTTGCCCCTTAGCATTATGGTAAATGCAGTTCGTAATACATGCTTACTTGAGGTTTTACTGGAGTGTTCCACCAAAGTTGGTGCAGGTTAGTGCTGTACATCTCTAGACACGTGTTTCTGGATTTCATCCGTCATCAATAAAGATAAAAACGAATTTTATATGGGGTTGCTGAGCAGGCTGCCACAGTTTGCCCCTTAGCATTATGGTAAATACATGCTTACTTGAGGGTTTACCTGTGAGAGGTACTGCAGTGTGCTCCCACCCCTTCCTGTTTTGAGAAATCAAGTTGTATCCACTGAGCCAGCTCATAGCCAAATACTTCCCTCCACCTTCACCCTCTTTTGCCAGGGGTGGAGGAGAGGGAGAGCACCGAGCAGGACAAAGGCAGTTCTGCTACCCAACATGGTTGCTTGAAGCTGTGTATGAAGCCCAGTGTTCCAAACCTGACCCATATTGTTCTATTATCCAGCAAAAAATTCTGTATCTGGAGGTTTTTCAAACAAAGAAAATGTTCATATAATTCCTTGAGAGGGTTTTCTTTTGAGAGTCCAGTGAATCCAGTTCTTAAAGCTGATCTTTTTTAGTGTCTATATGTTTTATATTTAGGTAGTCCAGTGAGAGGTAGCAACACCTGCCCAGGTGAGCACATCTCTGGAATCTGAGCTGATTCAAATGGACTCTACTGGGCCACTTTTGTAAGTCAATTGGATTTTTCGCAGCACAGAAAGTAAAATAAACTCATTAATTCACTGTGGCTACTAAAAGTATAAAATACTGCATCTCTTGTATCTCTCAAAACCTAAGAGATTATTAAATTATGCTTTCATATGTAAGCAGTCCAGTCCAAATGAAATAAACATTCACTTATCAACGTTGCAGCTGCATCTGGCCGAATTTAGAAATTAAAGGCCATACTATGAAATGAGAGGAGATGAAGCTGATAAGAGGGCTTGTCTACTCATTGTGTCGCTCACCTTTGGGGAAAAGTACTGCACTCTAAACCCACATTGTTTGCTCTGACTCATTCTGGTGGTTGGACACCAAGTCAGGCTACTCCCGTTGTACAAAGAGTTCTGCTGAGGAGGACGAGAGCGACATTTTAGACTTAGAATGTGAGGTCTGCTCAACAGGTCTCAGACTGCAGGAATACCCTACTCATTACAGCCCTCAAAAACACCCAATCACCCTGGTTAAAAGAATAGGCAACCTCACTGGAACATTGCTCATTCAGGTTAAAGAATGTGGACATTTCATCTAACTTGGCATGGCCAGAGTCAGGCTAGTTTTCCACTGTAAAGTCCAATCTCCATAGTTAAATCGGACATCTCAACAATTTTAGATTCTACTGCCTCATTAAGTGTGTGATCTGTATGAACAATAGCATAGGTTCCAACAAGCAGGATTTCCACATTTTCAAAGACCAGGCCATAGCAAATGCTTCTTTCCCTAAGGTAGCCCAACATTGTCTTGTGGTAACAAACATATACTAAGGATGGCTGACCTTTTCAATCCCCATTCAACTGAGATGATGCTGTCTCTAAACCCTGATCTGAAGCATCTATTTGAACTTAAAATGATTTGCTGTAGTCTGGGGCTTTCAGCATGGGGGTTGAACACAATGCTTGATGTCTTTTGGCAAACCTTCTGTAGAACCCTGTGAGGTCACAGAAGGCCTTTACCGGGGTCTGGCATTTAAGAGTCTCAGTCTACAACTGCATGGTGTTTGGACCTTGAAAGGGTCTATATACAAAGCCAACATGGGACCGAGGTAACTAACGGAACCCGGCCACTTATCAACCTTGATAGTCAGTACTACCTCCCACAGAGCCTGAAAACACTTTGTAGACATTGGTTTATCGATGCACGTCAGCTAAGTTTTCCAAATCACACAGGACCTAATTAATTTTTAAGCTGATGAAAGATGGAAAGGGTATTCTTCAAATAGAATGGCATCACTTTTAATTGTAAGCGGCCCTCTGAAGTTGAAAAAGCAGACCTCTACTTGGCATTCTTAGTAAGGTAATGCAGCAATGCCTTGGAGTTATATGTAATGTACTGAGCCTGTCAATGAGCTCATCAGCTCAACAAATTGGATGTTTTTATTTGTTCTTTGTCTGACACGCATTCCTTGGAGGATTGGAGTAAATTTACTAGATCATAGGCACCTGCAAAGTGGGGTCCCACCTTCTGTAGGGGGATGCCCACTTATCCCTGAAAGATTTGTGCAGATGCAATTTATTATAGAAGGGGGGACTAAATATTTTGAGAAAAATAAATCCACTATAATTATTCTTGGTAGGCATATAAGGTGGCTCAATGGACTAATTCATCCACTCCAGGAGTCTTTTTTTGATTTCATTATCGCAGGTTCAAATCCTGGCTGGTCTAATCAAACTTGCATCCTTCTGTTGTCAATAAAATGGTACCACTACGTTGCATACCAATAAAAATGTGTTATTTCTTTGCCAAGAGAGACAAGGGAGAAAATGCAATTTACAAATACACGTTATAGAGTGGAGTTTTGTTAGCTCCGTGTGTAATTTTTATCCATCAAATTCTTGTGTTCACTAGCAGATACCTGAAATTAGAAATGAGATACTTATTCCTTGTGCCCACATGGATATATCCTAACCAACCCTATGCACCCATCCATTCACCCACGGCCATCTGTCAATCCAACTCCATTACATAAGTATGAATTACTTATACACAATGTACTCATGAATATTATCTTCCATCAAGAGTAATTCATTCTCCCCTCCACACACATTTTCCATCACCTGTGCATCCATCCACTCTTTCCATGCGTCAGTCATCCACCCTCACCCGAGCACATATTCATCCATCAGCCCACAACCATTCATTCATCACCCCACTTTTGAATCCAACCAGCTATGCAATCATGCCATCTAATGTATGCACACACAGCTATCCAATCAGCTATTCATCCAGCGACTCTTTGTGTATTTCTGGTTGCCCGAATGTGTATTTTTTGTTTGTGCATACAAACACATAGCCATTGCAGCAACAAACACATATGTACCTCTAGAACAAGCCGGACCTGTTGGCTTTGTCATTGCTTTTATTGTGAGACGCTCTTATTCTCTCTTATTCGTGATATTCTCTCCCTCTTCTTTGAGCCCCGTGCTCCTCCCTGCTTGCCTCCTTTTCTGTATCTGCACTTTTGTTTTCCCGAATCCTAACGTCTTATTTTCCCTGTTCTCTTCTCATTCCCCTTTTTCTTCTTTGTTGTCATCTTTCCTCCATTCCTACTCTGATGCTTCTTCGACTCCAGGCCGCAATAGACATAATTCTGGATATTTGTTTCTTTGCTATGCTCTAAACATTTTTGTTTTACCCTTGCACATTTTTTGCAAATAATTTGTTTTATACTTACACGGTGTTGCTACTTACATACCAGCCATGAGTTGATAAGCCAAGTTAGACAAGCTTTTTCGTTCAAAGAGAGTTCTCCAAATTAGAAAGAAGAGTCTGATCTTTAGATCCGTTATTTTAGTTTTCAACCGGAGAACTCTCCTTTGAACATTGCATAGGCTTTAGAGGATTGCGACTTTGCAAGCTCTAAAATGTCCTACAGTTAAACTTTGCCTAAATCAGCTGAGGGTGAGGCTGGAAACAGGTGTGCATACCTTAGTTGTATCTGGGAATGTGCTCTACAAAGACATTGCAGAATGTGCCTTGACATTTGCCACACATTTCAAAAACATTTTTTTGGACTTTACCGAAAATTCAATATTTTACAGTAACTCGGTGTAATACATTTGCCAATGTGTTATGTGCAACTGTAAAAAAAATATATCTGCAATTTACAACAAGAAGCGAAGTTTCAATGCTTGTTGAGTTGCCAAATACTTGTATCGCTGGTTATTGTAGCAGGCGAACATACATTTTAATTGAAATGTATTATTTAAAGGCTGTTTTCCCACTTCAAACCCTGACTTGTCTCGTTCAAATGATATGCTTGGTGCGGATCTGAAAATGCAAGAGTACAGGAACAAAGAATATTGTTATAGCAACATCCAGTGTGCAGGAGCCATGATGCGAGGCACTTGGAGAGCTGTTGCTAGGCCAAGCTCCCAAGAGCTCTCATTTCCACAATGTCTCAGTTGAGCTCTATTCCAAGTGCTTTCCCAGAAGGCAATTGTTGCCTGCTATTTGTGTCTGTGGTGACAGTGGAACATTGCAGCAGCATATTAGCAAGAGTAAAGATGTCTTCAATTCTCTTTCCATAAATATTGCTGCAGGGAAGTAAAACCTATTTGAAATATGTCTCTACTCTTAGCACGTGACGTGTTTTGATGGAAAATATTTTTAACCACTCGGTTACGCCATCACTTCTGTAAGTCACGACTGTGAGATGCATTCATTGTAGGATAGTTATTTGTTTTATTTAGCATGAAGACACTACTCTTTGGCTTCTTCAGAGTACTTCGAGACTCACTAAGCAAATGGATTTAAAAAATAAAATGAAGGCTGAATTCAAACAGTGCAGATAGTCACAGCCGGCAGTATCCACCCTCCACCCGTGTAGGACTAGAAGACACGAGCATGCATTATGTGGTAATTCCACCAAGCATAAACGCGGAAGAGGAAGCCAACCAAGGACCTCTCCTATTCCTGTTTCTCCTCTTATTGCAGTGCTTCACGTCTCTAATTACCTCTAGCTTTCCTCTGCCTCTCAGGTCTTGTAGCCCTCGGGGAACTGCAAAGGTGAGATGAGAGGCAGACCTCTTCTCCTGAAGATAAAACTGACATTTTGTTTCTTCTGACCATCCCAGAGTCCCTTAGCTTAAGGGGAACCTCAAAGCAAAGAAAACCCTCCCCCTGACTTTTTGGTGCAATGCCCAAGGTAACAGAGAGAACAAAAATCGCCCCCAGCTAACGAACATAGACTGGGATGACATCTTCCGGCATCAACTCTCATTCTTCTACCTACCTAATGCCGAACACATTACTTCACCATTCCAATTTGTCTACGTCCTCATTCCCAGATATCCAAGCTTGTCACCAGCTCCTAACATGCTCCTGACATTGCTATCTGATCTGGTCCTAGCAGAAGTTCAGTTGACTGTCTTCTTCCTGACGTCTTACCTAAGTGTGTTAGGAGACCAGACCTAAACACAGTGGAACTGTAGGACACAACCAAGGGGCAAAGAGGTTCCTTCACTGGCTGACCCATTCTTTGCAGCCTTCAACTACCTGATCATAAAATGTGTGCCAACCTAGTCCATTCCTTCGTATGTGAAATAGATTCTCATTCCGTTCCAATCTGGCATCCCAGATCTAGATCGATTCCTTCTAACCATCTGCAAGCATTCCCTACTGCAAGTTACTTCAACGTTTGAGTGACCAACCCTTTGAATTCACGTACCATAGGCGTGGTTGACAACTTGAGCTATGTGGGTTGTTCCAAGTATTTGCCACATCTTCCCTTGAAGAAGGATAGATTTCTAGCCACCTCTCTTCCCTGAACACTACTCAGATGATAGCAAAAACCTCTGGAGAGACGGCAGTATGCTCTTCAGTGCCATCCTTGCAAGGGGTCACGTTCTTCCCTGAGAATAGAGCTCAGGCCACTGAGGTGTCCATCCAAGCACCCAGGTCTGCTGAGAAACTAAAGCAGAGCGCGAGTATCATAGTCATGGTCACTGGGAGACAGCTTCGGTTGCAGAAATGCCTAAATTGTGCAGCAAAGAAAGGCAATTTGTGCACTGTTATGCAATTAAAGTCAAATTATGTCATGCAGTCTGTGGCATTATTATTTGATATTTTGCTGTTTTTAGCACAAATAAGTGGGCACAAAAATACAAACAAGATTTCTTAAGAAAGAAATCAATGCATATTCAGTAAAGTGTTTTCAAAATGTTATTCACCAGTAAATAATATTTTTTTTATGCATGGAAATGCAGAACACAATTGTATTAGCATTGCCCTTTCTTTTTCCAAAGTAAAATTGAGTGTGTAAAACACACAATGTTACACTCCGCAGTAAGCAAGTCTACATGCATGTACACCTAATACAATGTGTGACTCATTTATTCATCGTATGCCAGTCATGTTCTACAGTATAGTACAATCATAGTCTAAATTATTCAGTACACTTCTGTCATGGAGGAACTTTATGTTTCAAGATATTGGACATTGAGGAGTTGTGCGATACATTTGGGATGGTTCTAAAGACTAAGAGCCCTTTTGAAGTAACTGGTGCTTTAAGATCAGTCTCTGTGATCTAACCATAAATAGCAAATTGTAAAACTTTTTTTGTGATAAAGAAGGAATCATTCATTCTACCTTGTTTGCACGACATTTACATATTAACCATTCTTTACATGGTTAATATGCCTGAATGCTGCTGTCAAAAGCTGAGAGTTGACCAGTTAACTTTTGTAAATTGTGAGGCATAGTGTTGTACTTAATGTGCAGTAATTTTAGGCGTGCTTTATCTGTATGAGCTAAGAACAGATTTTTTGATAGATTCTGCAAAATGAGCATCACATTTTGCGGCAAGAGCAGTAAATGTAATATTACAAAGCAAACGCCCCTTCCGACACCCAGGGCCCATAGAAAGGTGGTGCGCTGTGCCTGCGGGACAAGCCAGAAGTAAAATACAACAAACAAGTTCAATAAGCACACACTCGGAAAGATCACCAATCCAGAAATGGTTTAATATTTCCTGTAATGTGTATCGACTGAAAAACATTCTTGTTCACACAGAGTGAAACGTAAAGTCTATTTACATACCCTGATTAGACACAAATGACACTGTCCTAACTGATTGTGTCGGTACGTACCAAATGTGGCGGCCATCTTTTAACATGTTGAGTACATATAAGTTGTATACAGAATAGACAAACTCTAAATATCTCTTAATTTGGCCAAAATGAAAATTCACAACCAAAAGTATGTGGCCATGAGAAACATCAAGAATATACATAACTTAATAATTCATTGGTAATTCTTACTTCGTAAACCACATATTGTGAAAAGCTAAGAAGCCATGCTTATCTGAAAGAGACTATTAGTTATAGATTCCTTACCGTAGAATTACCCCCAGAGAATTTTTTCTCTAGCCGTACCCCTGCGCATCAGTGGCGTCGGTCGACTCCGCGTCCCTCGTTGGCGTCGTGATCGCCGTGATGACGTTGTGGTGTCTATTTAGATGCCGCACCTGCGCACTGACGTCAGTTCTTTCTTTTTCCACATCAGCCTTGCGCAGATCCGGAGAGAGCTTGTCTCTTAGTAATTTTTTGACTAAATCTTTTTCGACTTTTGTCGACTTCTTTTGAGTCTTCCGACTCCTGGTGCACGAGGGATGTCACATCGACAGACTGAATTCAAGCCGCGCGAGGCCTGTAACCACCTGATGTCAGTTAGGGAACCCCACCTCGTGTGCCTTTGGTGCCTGGAGCGCAACCACGACCCGCAGTCGTGCTCCGACTGCCGGGCCATGAACCCAAAGTCTTTGCGGGAGCGGTCCCGAAAGCTATTGGAGGCCCGGCAGTCGGCTCCACGTCGTTCGAGGTCCCGGTCGAGGGGAAGGTCGTGGGACTGGTCGCAGATCTACCTACACCACTCTTCTTCAAAGTCTTCGAGATCTTCGGGTAAGTCGAAGCACAAGAAGAAGGCGAAGAAGCAGCGTTGCTCTTCGCCTTCTCCCCTTCCGTCGGCCGACGGGACCCGGGACCCGGAGCATTGTCGTTCTCCAGCTTCGGTGCCTGCCCCAGTGCCCAGCTTAGGGTTTTTTACAAAGCGCTTCACAGCATTTTTGGGCAGCCTGACTCCGCTGGCACGCCTTTGGACCCCGTGGACTCGGTTGAGGGCCCTGGGACTTCGAGGCCGGTGGCTTCCGCCCTGGTGCCGGAGGGCTCCCAAGGATCCAGGCCTGGATCTGGATCGACGCCGGTCAACCTTCCCCGGCACCGATCCTGATGACGAGGCCCCCGGCGCCGGTCGTGCCCCCGACCGGCGCCGACCCCAGCCTCACCCCCGACTTGGACCTGGTGCTGGACCGACGTCGACCGACGTCAGAACTGGCGCTGGAGGGCACTTTTGTGCCACTGTTCATCCCTGGCATTCCCTACAGGCCTGATTGGCAGCCAGGGGAGGGTGAGGAGGACTGGGAGGGGTCTGTAGACCCTCTAGCTGACCAGCTTGAGGACCCAGACTGGGAAGAGGAACTGGGTGATGCCAGTGGTCTGGATACCTCCCCAGACCTTGGCATGCTTTCTCCCCCTACCGTGGCTATGGAGGAGGGAGCGTCTTATGTAGTGGTGTTGCGTAGGGCAGCTGATGCCTTGGCCTGGAGTTTCCTAAGGTGGCAGTCAGGACTAATCTCCTGACAGAGGTACTTCAACCTGCAGCAGCTTCTTCCGAACCCCTGCTGCCTTTCAATGAATCCCTCACGGACGTCTTTCTGGACACTTGGTCCAAACCCAGCACAGCGGCCCCTGTGGACAGGATGATTGCCGACACCACCGCACAGCCCCGGGCGACCCACTTTTTCTCTCCGATCACCCAACCCCTGAGAGCTTGGTGGTCCAAGCCTCGTCCTCTAAGGGCGCATTCCCTACTGCTCCCCAAGATAGGGAATCCAAGAAGCTGGACCATCTTGGGAAGAAGATGTTTTCTTCCGCCAGCTTTGCGCTGCGGTCCATGAATACCACATGCCTCTTGGGCTGTTATTTCCATACGGTGTGGGATACAGTGGCGCAGGTGCTGCCCCAGTGTCCGGAGGAGGCCCGGGCCGTTCTCTCCCGCGCAGTGGCTGAGGGTAGAGATGCAGCAAAATTCACGATCCATTGTGAGCTGGATACTGTGACTCGTTGGGCAGAACGGTTTCCATGTCAGTAGCCCTGAGACGCTACGCCTGGTTGAGGACGTCTGGTTTTTCTGGGGATGTCCAATCCACACTGCTGGACATGCCCTTTGATGACGTCACCTTTTGGTGATAAGGCAGACTCTGCGCTCGAACGCTTTAAGGATTCTAGGGCTGCGGCCAGATCCTTGGGCCTCGCAGCGACCTCTCGCCCGCACAATCTGCTTTTCACCCGTTTCGTGGTCACGGAAGGGGTGCCCCACCGCGTTCGTCCCCATCTAGCCACCGGGTCACGTAAGCTGCCCAGCCTGTGCGTCGCCGTGGATGTGAGACCCAGCGACGTGGGTCTGGGGTCCAGTGGGTGGGCCAGTCCACCCATAACCCCCCTGCAGCAGCCTCCGAGCCCTCCTAGTCCGACCTTTCAGGGCCACCAGAGGCCAGTGGGAGCGGCAGGATTCACTATCACCTCCCCCACTGGCAAACCATTACGTCGGCAGGTGGGTTTTGCAAATAGTCCAAAGGGGCTACTAGCTCCCCTTCGAGACTACCCCTCCCTCCATGCCATCATCCTTCCATCACATGTCAGAGGATCACTTGGCCCTTCTCCGCCAGGAAGTTGCAGCTCTCTTGGCCAAGGGAGCTATCGAGCGGGTTCCTGTGCCAGAAGTAGGTCGTGATTGCTACTCCCACTACTTTCTGGTACCCAAGAAGGACAAAGGCCTGCGTCCTTAGACCTCAGGGCCCTCAACCGCCTCCTCCGGAAGGAGAAGTTCAAAATGCTCACCTTGGCTCAGGTGTTGTCTTCCCTTGACACAGGAGACTGGATGGTAGCGTTGGACTTGCAGGACGCATATTTCCATATCCCCGTCCTGCCAGCCCACAGGAGTTACCTATGGTTCACGGTAGGCCATGAGCATTTTCAGTTCATGGTGCTCCCCTTTGGCCTTACCAGCACCCCTCGGGTGTTCACGAAAGTGATGGCGGTGGTCGCAGCTCGATCAGGGGTTCCAGTCTTCCCCTATCTCGACGACAGGCTGTTGAAGGTGGGCTCGCCCCAGGCTGTCGTCTCCCACCTCCAGACTACGGCGGACCTCCTGCATTCGCTGGGGTTCACTATCAACGTGCCAAAGTCACACCTGACTCTCTCTCAGAAGCTCCTTTTCATCAGAGCGGTTCTGGATATGGCGCAGTTTCGGGCTTATCCTCCCGAACAGCGAGTCCGGGATATTGGGGCTATGATACCGATATTTCAGCCTCTATCCCGGATTTCAGTGAGAATGACTCTGAGGCTGCTGGGCCTCATGGCCTCCTGCATCCTGCTGGTGTATCATGCCAGGTGGCATATGCAGGCTCTGCAGTGGGACCTGAAGTTCCAGTGGGCGCGGCGTATGGGGAATCTCTCCAACTATGTCCAGATCTAAGGAGGATACTACACACCAATTGCAGTGGTGGTTGACGAACCAACAGTGGGTCAGGGGCAGATCACTCTCCCTTCCCCAACAAGAGCTGACAGTGGTGACCAATGCGTCACTCCTGGGATGGGGCGGCCACTTGGGAGAGGCGGAGATCAGAGGACTCTGGTCTCCAGCAGAGTCCAGACTCCACATCAGCCTTTTGGAGCACCGGGTGATTTGTCTGGCACTGAAAGCATTCCTTCCCTCTATCAAAGGAAGAGTAGTGCAGGTGTTCACAGACAACACCACTGCCATGTGGTACAGCAACAAACAGGGCGGGGTGGGGTTGTGGACCCTATGTCGAGAGGCTCTTCACCTTTGGACATGGCTGGAACATCAGGGCATGTCCCTAGTGGTTCAACACCTGGTGGGTTCTCTGAATGCCAGGGCAGATGAGCTCAGCCGTCGGTGCTTGATGGATCATGAATGGCTTCTTCACTAGGAGGTGGTGCAAGGTCTATTTCAGCAGTGGGGAGAGCCTTGGTTAGATCTGTTCGCCAACTAAGAGAACGCGCAATGTCAGCAGTTGGAATTTCCAAGGCGGCTCGTGCTCGGCAGCGCTTTTCATTGCGAGTGAAACTGCGGCCTCCTGTACGCCTTTCCGCCGGTACCACTTCTGCCCTGAGTGCTAAAGATCAAGCGTGACCGGGCCCAAGTCATTCTTGTGGCTCTGGACTGGGCACGAAGAGTCTGGTACCCCGAGCTCTAAAGCATGGCCATCGATCCTCCGATCAGACTGCCCCTTGGAGAGGAACTTCTGTCGCAGCAGCAGAGGACGGTCCTCCACCCGAACCTGTCCAGCCTTCACCTCTTTGCGTGGAGATTGATCGGTGACAGTTGACAGCTTTTGACCTTCAGCCCGAAGTCTGTAATGTCATCTTGGTAGCCAGGCGTCCCTCCACTAATATGGAATACGCCTGTAGATGGAACAAGTTTGTGGCATGATGATCAGCAAAGGCTGTGGATCCCCTCTCTGCCCCTCTTTCTGAGGTTCTCTTGTTCATCCTCTCTTTAGCCCAGCAGGGCTCTGCCTTGGGCACTCTTAAAGGCTACCTCTCGGCCATATCTGCCTTTCTTCGCCTTCCTGACCAGCCTTCTCTTTTCAAGTCCCCTATTGTAAATAGATTTCTAAAGGGCATTACTCATCTCTTTCCTCCTTCTCCTTTCATAATGCCCCAATGGGACTTGAATCTTGTTCTCACTTACCTTATGTGTGCTCCCTTTGAGCCACTACATACATGTCCTCTTCGAATCCTTATTTTGAAGACTGCCTTCCTGCTCGCCATCACCTCTGCTCGCAGGGTGAGTGAGCTTCAGGCTCTATCCTCAAAGCCTCCTTTCCTTGCAGTTCATCCGGACAAAGTGATCCTTTGCACTAGGCCCTCTTTTCTACCAAAAGTGGTTACCTCTTTCTACATAGGTCAGACATCACTTTGCCCACCTTTTTACTGCCCCACACCCTTCCAAAGAGGAGGAGAGACTCCACCGTCTGGACCCCAAACGTGCGCTGTCCTTCTACTTTGACCGCACTAAAACCTTCCGGGTGGATGATCAACGCTTCGTTGGTTATGTGCGCGCCAAGAAGGGTCGGGCTGTACAAAAACGTACCATCTCTAGATGGGTTGTCCTATGCATTAAAATTTGCTACTCGTTAGGGAAAAGGAACCTCCATTGGGACTGCGCGCCCAAGGATACAACTCCTAGTGGGTCTTATATGCAAGAAGTGCAAACGGACACCTTTATATATTATAACAAATGACTTAGAAACTCACAGATTTGGAGACCGTATTGACCCAGGAATATTAGTCCCACAAACTACCATATACTAGTCACATAATAGCGTACAATGTCATAAAACCATAACCAACAGAGAAACCCCAATAATCACAGAAAAAATTCAAGGAAAAATTATTTAAGAAGGAAAAGATATTCAAGAACAAAGTCGAATAGAGTTAGTTAACACATAAGATAATAAAGAACTTCTTGTCTGTATGATGTGTATCACCCATTGGATGAATTCTTGAAGAAAAGGGCAGGGAACCCAGTGCACAGTGACCCCAAACATGTGGACCCCTTCCTTTCCTCCTGAAATAAAATATAAACATTCTATATTAAAAGCACAGATATACATGTTACTCTACCAAAGTAGGTAACTCAAGCATATACAATAGTTCAATTTAAAATACAGTATTGAAATGAAGTTACAAATCAATATAGAGCAGAATTCAATAGTCATTACATATTGACAGCAACAACCATTGTCATACACAGAGGAAAAAACTTGAAGTTGTACATTATTCCTCCTGTAAATGTATGCCTAGTTCCTCATCCTAACTGTGAACTCCAGGGCTTTTGGTTTCTAAATCTAGTATGAATTTAGATTCCTTTTTCCATAATTTGAGTGTTCTATTACCCCCCTCTTGGGTCAGCATGTACTTGTTCAATTGCAATGTACCTAAGAAGGGAACTGTTGTCTAAGTGGTATTGTTCAAAATGTCTTGCGATAGGATAATGTACATCCTTATTGTTTATTGCCCGCATCTGTTCTAGTATTCTTTTCTTCACCATGAAGGTTGTGCTACCAATATATCGTAGGTTACATGGGCACTCAAGAATATAGACCACAGAATTGGAACTGCAAGTGAGAAATTGGGTAATCTTCCTATTGTTTCTGGGTGTTGTATATACTTTTTTCATATAGCTATTGCGGCATGCTTTGCAATGGCCACATGGGAAAAAACCTTGTAGGTTGTGCTCGTTGGTTTCACAGTGATGTCACCATGTACTAAAATATCTCACAAATTGCGCCGCCTTCTATAGGTGACCCTTGGTCTCTCATGTAAGGTATGCCCAATAATGGGATTGCTAGTAAGGATGCTCCTGTTCTTTGTAAGGATTTTATGTATCTCTTGTGAGTTGGTATTGTTCACAAGTGTGACCCTTGTGTTGTTTTAATTAGCTTCATATTCAGTAACTGTGTGATTTGCCAGGATATACGATCTACTTATCTCACTTGCCTTAGCAATGGCTCTGTTTAGGATCCAGTTAGGGTAACTCTGTTCACGGAATCTCTTGACCATGTTCGTTTGTTCCATGTTATAAGCTTCTTCGGTATTGCACTTTCTCTTTGCTCTCAGCAGTTCACCATAAGCAATACTCCATTTTAAATTATCAGGGTGGCTGCTGAGAGCATGGAGAAGGCTGTTGCTTGCCATTGTTTTGCAAAAAAGCTTGGTGTGTAATGTATTATTCACTATGTTAATACCAACATCAAGGAATTCAATAGCCTTCCTACTCATATTGCATGACAGTTTTAAATTATAGTTATTCATATTAAGTTTGTTGATGAATGCTGTAGCACTGTCCTCACTGCGGCTCCACATTATGAAAAGGTCGTCAATGTATCGTAGCCATAAGGCCACTTGTCCATCTTCTGCCAGTTCCAAGAATGTGTCACGAATTTCTTCCTCCCATGCCCCCAGAAAAAATTTGCAATACTGGGGGCAAAACAGTTCCCATAGCCGTACCAAATATCTGTTTGTAAATAATACCATCAAACATAAGGATGTTATTATAAAGACAATGTTTGATCATTTCCAAATACATATTGGTATGCTCTAAATACCCTATGTATCTGTTTTAAGAAAATGATGGCAAGCTCTAATGCCTAGATTGCGGTCTGTTATCGTATAGAGGGCGTTAACATCTAAAGTGATAAGAAGAAAATCTTCTTCCCAAATCACATCCTCAAGTTTTGCCAAAAAATCGTTGGTGTCCCTCACATATGAGGGTAGGGCAGTGAAATATTCCCTGAGAAAGTGATCCACACATTTAGATGCATTTTCTAATACACTTCCTTTTGATGACACAATCAGTATTCCGGGAGGACTCACTGGGTCCTTGTTTATCTTTGGGAGGAGGTACAATATGGAGAGCTTCGGGTAGTCTCATTTGAGGAAACAAAATTCCTCGCATTCTAAGATGCCATTATCTTTCCATTCAGTAATTTTTCTCTAAATTTCCAGAATGCTGTTGTTATAACATTCTTTAGTGATTTTTCTGTAAAATCTGGTATCTTCAAGTTGTCTCTGTGCCTCAGTAATGTACTGTCCCCTACTCCACAGAACAATATTACCACCTTTATCTGCTGGACGTACAATAATATTGATATCATTAGCTAAAGATTCAATAATCATTTTTTGAGCTAGAGAAACATTATGATGTTGGTTGTTTTTGAACCACTTGCGATATCTGAACTTAATAAGACCCTTAGTGACAGTACCATGAAAAGTATCAATATTGTCATGCAACATATTAGGGAAAAAGGTAGACCATGGCTTAAAGGCAGTGGAGGCTTCTTGGTCAGTAATGATTTCAAGCTGTCTAAGTGTGTCTGTGACATCTGTGGGGCCGTGTCCTGTCTCCATTTATTACCCATGTAATGTAAGTAGTGTGTCTACATCCCCCACATTGAGATCAAGGAGGTGGTGAGGATCAACATCAATACTTGACATGGTATCACTTTCCAACCCCCCTCATCTGCTTGGTCCTGTAGGTCTAGTAAGCCTAAGGCTATGCTATTTCCTTAATTTCAACTTCCCATGAATTTGTACATATTAATCCGGGTCTCAGAGTAATTAAAAAGTTCAGATGGACAAAATGATAAACTAAGGCATAAATTAATTTTTTCTATACTGGTCACCGCCCTACCCTCACATGTGAGGGACACCAAAGATGTTTTGGCAAAACTTGAGGATGTGATTTGGGAAGAAGATTTTCTTCTTATCACTTTAGATGTTAACCTCCTCTATACGATCATAGACCACAATCTAGGCATTAGAGCTTGCCATCATTTCCTTAAAAACAGATACACAGGGCATTTAGAGCATACCAATATGTTGTTGGAAATGATCAAGCATTGTCTTTATGATAACATCTTTATGTTTGGTGGTATTATTTACAAACAGGTACTTGAGTACGGCTATGGGAACTTGTTTTGCCCCTAGTTTTGCTAATCTTTTTCTGGGGGCATGGGAGGGAGAAATTCATGACACATTCTCGGAACTGGCAGAAGATGGACAAGTGGCCTTATGGCTACGATACATTGACGACCTTTTCATAATGTGGAGAGGTACTGAGGACAGTGATACAGCATTCATCAACAAACTTAATATGAATAACTATAATTTAAAACTGTCATGCAATATGAGTGGGAAGACTATTGAATTCCTTGACGTTGGTATTGGCATAGTGAATAATACATTACACACCAAGCTTTTTTGCAAAACAACAGCAGGCAACAACCTTATCCATGTTCTGAGCAGCCACCCTGATAATTTAAAATGGAGTATTCCTTATGATGAACTGCTGAGAGCAAAGAGAAATCCCAACTCATAAGAGATACATAAGATCCTTACAAAGAACTGGGACTTCCTTACTAGCGATCCTATTATTGGGTGTACCTTACATGAGAGACCAAGGGTCACCTATAGAAGGGGACGCAATCTGTGAGATATTTTAGTACATGGTGTCATCACTGTGAAACATCAGTCCAACGAGCACAACCTACAAGGTTTTTTCTCATGTGGCCACTGCAAAGCATGCTGCAATAGCTATATGAAAAAAGAATATACAACACCCAGAAACAATAGGAACCAATTTCTCACTTGCAGTTCCAATTTTGTATATTCTTGAATGCCCATATAACCTACGATATATTGGTAGCACACCCTTCATAGTGAAGAAAAGAATATTAGAACATATGCAGGCAATAAACAATAAGGATGTACATTATCCTATAGCAAGACATATTGAACAATATCCCTAGTCCAACTGTTCCCTTCTTAGGTACTTTGAAATTGAACAGGTACATGCTGACCCAAGACGGGGGTAATAGAGTACTCAAATTACAGGAAAAGGAATCTAAATACATATTAGATTTAGAAACCAAAAGCCCTGGAGGTCACAATCGTGATGAGGAATTAGGCATACATTTACAGGAGGAATAATGTACAACTTCAAGTTTTTTCCTCTGTGTATGGCAAATGTTGGTGCTGCCAATATGCAATGACTGTCAAATTCTGCTCTATATTGATATGTAACCTCATTTCAATACTGTATTTTAAAGTGAACTAGTGTATATGCTTGAGTTACCTAGCTTGGTAGAGTAACATGTATATCTGTGTTTTTAATGTGGAATGTTTATATTTTATTTCAGGAGGAAAGGAAGGGACCAACCCATGTTTGGGGTCAATGTGCACTGGGTTCCCTACCCTTTTCTTCAAGAATTCATCCAACAGGTGATACACATCGTAGAGATAATAAGTTCTTTATTATCTTATGTGATAACTAACACTATTTGACTTTTTTCTTGAATATCTTTTCCTTCTTAAATAATAATTCCCTGAATTTTTTGTGTGATTATTGGGGTTTCTCTGTTGATTATGTATTTATGACATTGTATGCTGTTATGTACCTAGTATAAGTCTTTTTGTGGGACTAATATTCCTGGGTCAATACAGTGTCCAAATTCGTGAGTTTCTAGGTCATTTGTAATATTTAAAGGTGTCTGTTTGCACTTCTTGCATATTAGACCCACTAGGGCTTGTATCCTTGGAACGTTCCAGGTATATTCATTATTATTTTTCCCTTTGAGTTGACCCACTATGGGTTCCATGTGGTTCTTCACCTTTTCATGTATATTAACATGATAGATTGCAGGAATTTCTGTGCCAATTATCAATTTTTATTTTTACCTTCTTGGCTGAACCACTTTGGGTTCCATGTGGTTGTTCACTATTTCATGTATATTAACATGTTGAACTGTAAGGGTTTTTGGGTGCCAATAACTCTCTGGACACTTTGAATGTCTTTAGACCTGGGAACTTGTAAGAGTATATATTTTTTCATCTTGCGATACGGCTTATGTCTTCGCTGCATATGTATTAACAAGCATGGCTTATTAGCTTTTCACAATATGTGGTTTACGAAGTAAGACTTACCAATGAATTATTAAGTTATGAATATTCTTGATGTTTCTCATGGCCACATACCTTTGGATGTGAATTTTCATTTTGGCCCAATTAAGAGATATTTAGAGTTTATCTATTCTGTATACAACTTATATGTACTCAACATGTTATAAGATGGCCACCACATTTGGTACATACGGACACTATCGGTTAGGACAGTCCGTCATTTGTGTCAAATCAGGGTATGCAACTAGACTTCATGTTTCACTCTGTGTGTAAACAAGACTGTTTTTCACTTGAAACGCGTTACAGGAACTAGTAAACCATTTCTGGATTGGTGATCGTCCTAAGTGTGCGCTTATTGAACTTGTTTGTTGGATATATATTTTCACTGAAAAAAACCAATGCTACTGGGACGTTATAATTAGGAAATAGAATTAAAAAAACCTTAGAAATTCACAAAAAAATCCAAAAGTTATAGGGACGTTATAGTTAGGCTCAGATTTCACTCATACAAAGCTATTGAAATTCAGCAGTTATACCTGAGGTAACTATAACTTACGCCCCCGCAATGCACTGCTTATGACTTCACATATTACATCACTCATGACATGGTCAGCGACATCACTGATGACATCATTATGACATCTCAAATCACATCACTGATGTCATCATCCAATGAGTGTAACTGTTTCATAAACGTTTCTGAGTGTTTAAGATATTTACTAAGCTATGCATAAGTTAAATTACTATTCTTTTTGTACTACTAATGAGTGATATTGTTTCTAATATATGTCATCTGAGTGGCAATGTGACTGTCTTTATCAGTGTGGGAGTGGGTGTCTGAGTGGCTGTTTGGGTGTGTGAGTGGCTGTATGTGTGAATAGGTGAGTGTGTGAGTAGCTGTATGGATGAGTGAGTGTGTGGGAGTGGCTTTATCTGTGACTTTGGTGGCTGTGTGAATGGCTCTATGGGTGAGTGACTGGGTGTGTAAGGTGTATGGGTAAGTGAGTGGGTGTATGGGTAAGTGAGTGGGTGTGTGAGTAGCTGTTTTCCACAGTAAGTATTTGTGTGACTGGCTGTATAGATGAGTTAGTGGGTGCATGAGTGATTGTATTGATGTGTGAATGGGTATGTAAGTGGTTTTGTGGATGAGTGAATGGATGTGTGAGTGCCTGTATGGCGAGTGAGTAGCTCTGGTAGTAGCTGTATGGCTGAGTGAGTGGCTGTATGTGAGTGAGTGTGTGTGAGTGGCTGTATGGATCTGTAAGTGGAAATGGTTTTGTGGGTGTGTGAGTAGCTGTATGAGTCTGTGAGTAGCTGTGTTAGTGTCTGTATTGGTGAGTGAGTGGTTGTGTGAGTGTCTGTAGAAGGGAGCGAGTGTGTGTGTCAGTAGTTGTATGGATCTGAATGGGTATGAGAGCGGGTTGCTTGACTGGATATATGAGAGGTTGTATGGGGGTGTGAGTGCATCTGTGGATGATGTCATCAGTGATGTCATTTGAGATTTCATCAGTGATGTCACTGTCCATGTCATGAGTGATGTAATATGTGAGGTCATAAGCAGTGCATTGAAGGGGTGTATGTTATAGTTAGCTCAGGTAACTATAACTGCTGAATTTCAATGGTTTTGTATGAGTGAAATCTGAGCCTAACTATAACATCCCTGTAACCTTTGTTTTTTTCAATGAATTTCTGCTATTTTTTCAATTCTATTTCCTAACTATAACGTCCTTGTAACCTTTGTTTTTTTCAGTGAATTTCTGTGTTTTTTATAATTCTATTTCCTAAATATAACGTCCCTGTAACCTTTGGTTTTTTCAGTGAATTTCGATGTTTTTTAAAATGTTATTTCCTAACTCTAACGTGTAACCTTTGAGAGTCTGTGTGTGTGGCTGTATAGGTAGGTGAGTGGGTGTGTGAGTCTCTGAGTAGGTGAGTGGGTCTATGCATGTCTGTGAGTGGTTGTGTATCAGAGTGGGTCCATACGTGTCTGAGTAGACCTGGGAGTGGGTGGATGAGTGTCTGAGTGGGTCTGTGAGAGCATGCAAGAGACTCTGAGTGTGTCTGAGTGGGTGCATGAGTGCCTGAGTCGATCTGTGAGTGGGTGCACGAGTGTCTTAGTGGGTCTGTGAGTGGGTGTGAGTCTGAGTGGGTCTGTGAGTGGGTGCATGAGTGTGTGAGTGGGTGTGTGAGTCTCTGAATGGATCTGTGAGTGTGTGTACAAGTCTCTCAGTTGGTCTATGATGGGTGAATATATCCTTAAATGGATCTGTGAGTTGGGTGCATGAGTGTCTGAGTATCTGTCAGTGGGTGCATGTGTGTGTGCGTGGGTGCATGAGTGGGTCTGTCAGTGGGTGCACAATAAAAAAAAAGTATGGGGCACACAGGAGTAGGTCCTCATGCCAGCTCCCCCTGTGATGGTCCTCCTGTCTAGCTTGCCTGCAGTCCGCTACTCTCTGCTGCCTTCAGTTTTGTTCCTCCTCTGCTCATTTTCTCCTCATTTTTTTGCCTCTTCTCTGCTCACTCCTGCCCTCTGTTGCCTCTTTCTGCTCATTCCTGACCTTTATTCTTGCTCTTGCTGCTCGTTTCTGATCTCTTTTTTGCCTCTTGCTGCACTTTTTTCACCTCTATTTTGCCTCTTTCTGCTGATTAGGCCCATTATTTTGCCTCTTTCTGCTCACTCCTGACCTTTGTTTTGCCTCTTTCTGCTCGTTTCAGACCTTTATTCTGTCTCTTTCTGCTCCCTTCTGACTTTTATTCTGCCTCTTTATGCTTGTTTCTGACCTTTATCTTGCCTCTTTCTACTCGTTGCTGACCTTTCTTCTGCCATTTTCTGCTCATTTCTCACCTTTATCTTGCCTCTTTCTGCTCATTGCTGACCTTTATTCTGTCTCCTCTAATAATTTCTGACCTTTATTCTGCCTCTTTCTGCTCGTTTCTCACCGTTCATCTTGCCTCTTTCTGCTCATTGCTGACCTTTATTCTGCCTCTTTCTGCTTGTTTCTCACCTTTATTTTGCCTCATTCTGCTAGTTTCTGACCTTAATTCTGCCTTTTTCTGCTCCCTTCTGACCTTCCCCCGAGACGGCGGGGGTGCCTCAAGGCTGGTAGCTCTCACCAAGCAAAAGCAATCAGCTATGTCCCAGTGGTGGGCACCCCTGGATATAGCAGGAGTAAGCCCAAGGGGGTGGTGGTCCTTAGAGCCATTAATGGCCCCTGGAGTGTGGCCGCCCGGCCCCTCTCCTTCTCTTATCACAGGGAGGTAGTGGTCCCCTGGGCCGTACATGGCCCAGGGCAGGAGGGGGACCGTGCAACCCCCTACATGTATTTTACTTGCTCCTCTGGGGTGGTGATGGTCCCCTTGATGCAGGGGTCTGTGTGGCCCCCGCAAATTATTCATATTAAGCCCCAGGGAGGTGGTGGTCTCCCGGGCTCAAATAAGCCCATGGAGGGGGGGTCCACGTGGCCCCCTCCAGTATTTTAGATTAAGCCTCGGGGAGGTGATGTCCCCGGGGCTCAAGCAAGCTCATGGAGGGGGATCAGTGCCGCCGCCCCCCCCCAGTATGTTAAGAAAGCCCCAGGAAGGTGGTGGTTCCCGGGGTTCTAAGAGCCTTAAGAGGTGGGGCTCGTGCACCTCCCTCTTTTGTTTTTTTATAAATGCCCTGGACCTGGCCCACCTGGGGGCTCTAATCAAAACAAACGCAGGAGCCCGTGATTGTTGTTTTTTACATTTTTGCCATGGATTTGCTTCTTTGTTGCTTTTTTGCCTCAAAATGTTATTTAAAAGTGCTTTTTTGCCCTGTCAAGGTCACAGGGGTACCCCAGGACCACATTTAGGGGGTCAGGGTATTCCTACTCTGGCCCCTTTTCTTTTTAAAAAATTTTTTTTGTGGGACTAGACTGGAGCCGAGTCCCAAGATGGCTGCCAACACTTTCTTGGTGAAGTGTTGGCAGTCAATCAGATTTGAGCATGGGGAAAGTCGGATCGTCAGAGGATCTGCATCCCTCTATATTTAAATTTGGATTTATTTTAATATCTCAAAAACTACTGAACTGATTTACACCAATTCACAAAAAGGTTACTTTCTGAGCCAACAGCTACCTTTCTGCCAAATTTGGTGTAATTCCATTCAGCAGTTCAGTAGTTGTATGTAAAATCCCTATGGGAATTTGCATGAGGAAAACACGCTTTGGGACCCCCCTTTTTCTTTGCCCCCGCTTGACGAATAACCCCGCAACTTTCAAGACAACAGCTGAAATGAGCGTTGTACTAGTTTTGAAAATACCCTGACCCCCACAGATATGGTAGGGGTTAAAAGCATTTTTTTTAAATTGAATTTTGCCTCGAATTTTCGGGTGGACCCATGGATCCATGGCAAAATAATTTTTTTTTAAAGATTTGTGGGATCTTTTTCATGAAGCCCCAGGTGGGCCATAAGCTGGGGGCAGTGTTTTATAATAATGTGGGGGGTTGCCCATAAGGCATCCCCCGCACCCCAGGGACCGCCACCTCCCCGGGGAAGACATAAGTAAACTGAAGTGGGGAGGCCCGCATGGCCCACCCGCAGCCCCCGGGACCACCCCCAGGGCTATTGATTAAATGATTGGGAGGGAGGCCCATATGGCCTCCCTGCAACCCCGGGGAGTGCCACCTCCCGGGGCTTTATGCATAAAGAAAGTAGGGGCGCACGTGGAACCCCCGCACCCTTGGGGACCACCACCTCCCCGGGGCTTTAACTTTAAATAATGGGGGGCCACATGGACCCCCCAGCCCAGCCCTGGGGACTGCCACCTCCCCGGTGCAATTAACACAGAAATGCGGGGATCCATTGTGGACCCCGGGGACCACCGCCTCCCCAGGGCTAAAGTGAAGATTGGAGGGGGGCCACACCCACCCTCTCCTGGAGCCAAAGATGGCCCTGGGGATTACCATTTCCCAGTGCTGGCTCCTGCCATGTCCTGGGGTGCCCACCCCCTAGACATAGCTGTTTCCTATAGATTGAAGGGAGCTTTACAGCTCCCACCAAGTCATAGCAAACTGTGCTTCGCTTTGAGCAAGCGAGAGCATTTTGCTCTCGCTTGCTCATGAGTCACGGCCGACATGACTCGTGGGTGGGGGGGCAGGTGGGAGGGTCGTGCGAGTTCGCGGGGGGGTTAATTAAATTTTTTCTAAAACGTACCTTACCGGGTCCCGCGCCGCCTCAGCTCCTGGCCGGGTCCCGTGTTTTCCCAACGGGAAGCAGCCACAGGCAGCCTCCCTCCCCTAAGCCAATCACAACGCTGCAATGGCAGCGTTGTGATTGGTGAGGACAGCGCCCAGGCGGGCGCCTAATGGTGAGGCCATTTTCTGTATGTAGGCAGAGTGCGCATGACTGGTTTGGTCGGCCCCAGAGGGCCGACCAGTCAGGGCCCACAGCATTGGGCAAGCCACTCCTCCCTGACCCACCCACCCACCTCCAACCAGGCATACCCTTCTGCTCACTCCTCCTCGACCCACCCACCCGCCCGCCCCAACCAGGCATACCCTTCTGCTTTCTCGCAGTGCAAGAAGCAGAAACATAAAATGGTATTTAAAATAGCATTTTATGTTTCTGCTTCTCACACTGCGAGAAAGCAGTGGGGCGACGCTCCTCCACCCTAATGGAGGAGCCGCCCCTGTTGCTCACAGTGGAGCACAATTGCTTTCACAAAAAGGGACCTGCATGTTAGCAGCTCCCTCTCTGTCAAAGCAATGCAGGCTCCCACCGGAGGTAGTACGCCGGCAGGGACCGTGGGGCCTTTGAGGCTCCCCCCACGGTCCCCAACATTGCTAAGTTCATGCCTGGGTGGGACCAGGGCATCCATACTAGAGGCCGGGGCCCAGGGAATAGGGTCCCCAGGGCCCAAATCAAACCGGGAGGGGGGCAGCACGGACCCCTCCCATTATTTAGATATTTTATAAACATTTTCTTTTAAAAGACCATGTCATGAGTAATGTAATATGTGAGGTCATAAGCAGTGCATTGCGGGGCCGTAAGTTATAGCGAGCCCAGGTAACTATAACTGCTGAATTTCACCGGTTTTGTATGAGGGAAATCTGAGCCTAACTATAATGCCCCTGTAAAGTTATTTTTTGTGTGTGAATTTTAAAGGTTTTTTTAATTCTATTTCCTAACTATAACGTCCCTGTAACCTTTGTTTTTTCAGTGAATATATATATATTGGACATTTTTGATTTGAAGTTGCCATATAAACGCATAGAGTGTTTGTTTTCCGGAAAAGGATTGATGTTGCACAATTTAAATGTAACTTTTTATGACATTGGATTTTCCTTGAGATTCACATCAAATAATCAAGCAACGCCATTTGTGGCAGGTTAACTTGCCAAATGATTTATCGATGCCTTCCAGTAGTTTGGATTTATCGTGATATTGAAATACAGCATTATGGGACTAGCAGTCCCTATTGACTCTAACACATTTGTAAGGTCATCAAAGCATGTCTAAGTTCACATGCGCATTTATTCAGTTTCACGCATGCACTGTCACTTCAGATTGGAAAGCTGCGTTTGTTGATTTTAGCTCATTTCGGAATTTTGTTAATACTTTCATATGGCAGCTGAGAATGAGTTATGAATACCAGAGCTATTAAGCGTTCTTTGAAATTCTTTGAAATAAAGTGAACAGATGAGGCTTTACGAAGACTCCCAAATGTTAGAAAACTGTGCAGCATGTATTATTTGATAGTGCTACCTGAGGGGGTTTGCGCTATTTGTATGAATTAAGATAATAATTAAGAAGTTGTTCCAAAATAATGAAAGAATTGGTGATACAATTTTTTAGGGTAAAGTTATTTTTTTAGTGGACTGCTTATGTATTATGCATTAAATGGACAATTTGTGCACTATGCCTTTCAATAACAATTTTGAGAGTTTTAGCAAATCCACTATATGTATTTTAAGTGTATTGCATTTTTTTAAAATTTGTTTATTAAAGAGCTTGCAGTTACAATACACACGCTCCGTTATGGAGCCATCAGTATCAACAAAGCGTAGATCAACACAAGCATTTTTTGAATAACGAAATGCATCAGTGATATAAAGTGTCAACATAGCAACAGCTCCCAGGAGCCAACAACCCTCCCTCCCCAACTCCCCCCCCCGGCACTTACGAGGATGTGGCACCTTACAGACAAGGAATCTTGGGCACTATGGATATATATGTCCGTTAACACAAACAGGAAGGTCCAAATGTAGTGATTCCCAAGGAGGTATAAACCAGAAAAGAAAACAAGAAGAAAGCAAAAAGAGAAAGGAGATAGGACACATCACAGATCAGGGTGACTCACTAGGTACATGGTCAGTGGGGCCCAGAAATCTTTGGGTCGAGATGACTCGGGCAGGTCCTCCGCATAGGTCTCCAATTGTTCCCTGCAGTAGGTTAAGTCTCGGACCCATTTCCGAACAGTAGGGAGATTCTTAGCACCCCAGCACTGTGCCACGGCCCGTTTGGCCAATAATGTCGCCACCGCAACCAGTTGCCGGTTACATGGCTTCAAAGACTTCACGTCACCCAGTAGGCATACCTCTGGCACACACCGCACGTGTTCAGACACCACAGCCGTCATCACACCCGCAACTTTGGCCCAAAAGGCAGCTATCCCTGCGCATTGCCAAGCGAGGTGCAAGAAATCGGCATCTGCTTGTCCACACCGCACGCAGCAAGCTGTATCACGCAATCCAAATTTCCATAGTTGCATTGGAGTGTAATATAACTGGTGTAGGAATTTAAAATGAATGATACGCAAATTACAGTTGGCCGTGAGGCGCCCAATCAGCGTGCAGCAGAATTGCCAGTGGTCAAGTGGCAGGATATATCCCAACGCAGCATTCCATTTAAGATATGAAGGGTGCTCCCTCAGCTCCATCTCGCGTTGGGATGCAGCATATAATTTAGTAATCAGACTCTTGCGCTCCTCGCCAGCCAGCACCGCCTGCAGTGCTCGCAACGTTTGTGGTTCAGCAGGATAATCGGGGTAGATCGCTTTAACCGCCTGTCGCACCCTCACATATGTGAAACTTAGCATCTGACCATGAGTCTGACCTGCCTGCACATCCAGCAGCGAGCGGAAATGGCCCTGTTTATACAGGTCTCCCATCTTCACTACACCGGCGGCCCATAGAGCACACAGAGCAGAACGCTCCTGTGCCGCTGCAATATCAGGATGCGCTGCTATTGGCAGCTGTGGGGCATAAAGGTAATTCAGCTGTGCTCTCCTAGCAAGAGCCTGCCAAGCCCAGGCGGTACACAATACCAGGTTGATCTCCGCCCTGGGACCGCCACTTCCACCCACAAGTGCCGCTGCCACAAGCGGCAGGGGGAGAATTGCATCCGCCTCTATCGCCATATGGGGCAGGAACCGTTGAGGGAAGAACCAATAATGCGCAAAGTGCACCTGAGCGCACAAATAGTAGAGACGCATATCCGGAGCATCGAAGCCGCCACGGTCAAACGACTGTACTAGTATATCCCAACTACAGCGAGGCTTCTTGCCCCCCCAGACGAACGACAACAAGGCCGACTGCAACGCCTTAAAAATAGAGATATTCAGGCGAATAGGAATATTTACAAACAAATACAACAGCTTGGGTAAAAGTCATTTTTGTCACCGCGATGCGATCCGCAAGCAACAGGGGCAGCCGGGCCCAGCGCTCCGCCTTATCTGTAATTTGTGAGATGGTGCGGCCATAGTTCATGGAAATAACCTGCGCAGGGTCCCTGTGTAACCAGACACCTAGATATTTCACCGGGTCCCGGGTCCAAGACAGTGGGAAATCTAGTTCGAACTCGCAGGTGCCAGCCGTCAGGGGAAATACCATAGACTTAGCCCAATTGATCCCTAGGCCTGAGAAACCTTCAAATTTAACGTACTCATGGAGCAACTCCGGAAGGTAGGTGGCAGGCTCGCGGACGTATAATAGCATGTCATCTGCATATAGCGAAACAACGAGCGGGCGCTGCCGGAAACGCAATGCGGCCGATGCATGTAGCTGGTGCAACTTGCACGCGAGAGGTTCCAGAGCCAATGCAAAAAGTATCGGCGACAGAGGGCAACCCTGCCTTGTGCCCCTACAAATAGGAAAGGCCGATGACACCCATCCATTAACGCGAACACTGGCTACCGGCTCGGTATATAGGACTCTGATCCACTGAAGGAAAAAAGGAGGGAAGCCCATTCTCGTGAGGACAGTAAACATATAAGCCCATTGAAGGGAATCAAATGCCTTCGCTGCGTCAAGCAACACAGCTACAGCTTGAAAATCTGAGTCGAAATAGTGTAGAGTGGCGAAAAGTGTGCGCAGATTGTGCGTGGTGGATCGGGCAGGTACAAATCCTGACTGGTCAGGGAGCACCAGCAGGGGAACCAGCGGCTGTAGCTAGAGAGCAATCATCTTAGCCAATATCTTGGCATCAATATTAATAATTGAAAGGGGTCTGTAGGAGTCACAGCGATTGGATGCCTTATCAGTCTTCAACAACATAACCAAGAGGGCTTCCCGTAAGGAGGGCGGGAGACGGCCAGTATCATACGCCTCCACGTAGACCGCAAGCAGTCTGGGGGCTAGAACATCCGCAAAGGTCTTATAAAACTCACTAGGGAGCCCATCGAGTCCCGCAGCCTTGCACGTGGGGAGGAACATAATGGCAAGTTTTACGTCCTCCACATCAAAGGGTTGCGTAAGGTATTCCCTATGACTCAAGGACAACCAGCCAAGAGAAACGTCGTCTAGATAAGAATGCATGTCATCCTGCTGTACCACAGTTCTATTTTCGTAGAGGCTGGCATAGAAACTAAGTATGGTCTCACTGATATCTGCTGTAGTGTACTGCGCCTCCCCCGCCTCATCAAGTATTTCTGTAATGTACTCCTGACTACGTGGAGCAGCCAACTTTTGAGCTAGTGAGTGGCTAGGCCTACCCCCCTCGCCGTAATATCTGGCCGTACTGCACCTGGACCTATGGACCATCTCCTGATCGACCGTATCGTTGTGTTCAGTGACCAACTCCCGGATCGCAGACAATGTCGCCGGAGAAGGATTCGACTCATAGGCGCGTTCTAAAGTGGAAATTTCTGCAGCTAGTTTGTGGATCCTACGCCTCAAATCCCTCAAGACGCCTGCCTGCGCCCCCATGCACACCCCCTAATAGTTACTTTAAATGATTCCCAGAGGACGCCAGCACTATCTACTGAGCCCTCGTTTTCCTTGAAAAAGTTGTGAATAGCTTCACCAATTGTGTGTTTAAAGACGGAATCAGTCAATGAAGACGGCTGCAGCCGCCAAGTGAACGGGGGCCTCTCGCATGCAGGAACCTGCAGCTCCAGGAGCACAGGAGAGTGGTCCGAGAGCGTCCGGGCCATATGGCGCACCCCAATTGCCCAAGTACACACAGCCTCAGTGACCAACCAGAAATCCAGGCGAGACCAAGTCCCATGCACAGAGGAAATAAAAGTACTCTTGCGAGTCCCAGGGTGTTGCAGTCGCCACACGTCACTCAAACGGCATGCATCCATCAATCCCAGCAACATCTCAGAAGCCTGCTTAGGCCGTGACGTCTCACTAGCCTTACGATCAATAGTGACATCCAGACAAACATTAAAATCGCCACCCCATATTATCTCCACCTCTGGAAAACTCATGATACGGCGCCACACATCCAAAAAAAAGGCCGGATCATCAACATTCGGTCCGTACACATTCACTAACAGCACATTGGCCCCGCCAAGTTGTCCATGTACCAACACAATCCGGCCTGAGTCATCTGTTTCAGTGCGAATGACAGAGAATTGAACCCCCCGCTTGACCAGAATCATCACCCCACGTGCATAGCTAGAAAACGAGGACGCCACACGCACCCCGCCCACCGACCACCCACATTTGTTTCGGACAGTTTCGTAAGATGGGTTTCCTGTAAATAGGCTATCTGAACGTCCATCCTGTCCAGGTAAGCGAATACAGATCGAATCTTTTTGGGGGTGTTTAGGCCTCGAACATTCCAGGTTAAAAACCGCACTTTACCACTCATGGGATTAAGAACCGTGTGACAGACCTGGAAGTTGGATAAAAAAAGACGTGTCCACTCGTACAAATAGGAAGGTGAATATACCACACCCATAAACTGTAAGTGCCGTACAGCACCCCCTCACCCTCCACCTCCCAGCCCCCCTCCCACTTCAGCGTCCCCAACTCGCCAAAGCCATCCCAACCCTCCACAACCCATCCCCAACTAAGAACAGACAGAGCAAAGCAAAAGTGGGGTATTCCCATTGGGGGGCGTCAGAGTGCTACTAGCCTCCTATCAGGTAGGAGGTGGCTGAGCTGAACAAGCACCTGTGCCTGGTCAAAGAACATAGCAAATGCGTCACATGGCAAGGAAGACAAGCATATATAAAAAGACTTAACAATGTCCACCTGTAAATGGGAGAAGACATGGAATGCATATAAACCATAACATTGCGCAAGGCAAGAAGAAAGGCTGCCCAAACGGGCTGCGTGATATGTCAAAGTACCAATGCGTCCCCCACCGCCCTACTGGTCCTCAGTCTAGGATGGCGTCTGGGATTCGCGTCGCCTTCTCTTTAGGTGTTTTGCATGTTCCAGCGCTGCCTTGGGATTGGTGAAGTTCTTAGTCTCCATCCGGGCCTATTCTCAAACAGGCAGGATAGAGCATAGCATAGGGGACTCCCTCAGATTGTAAAAACTTTTTGACAGCCCCGAACTCCCTTCGCGCCGCGTGCACAGTGACAGTGAAGTCCGGAAAGAAAGAGAGTGTGTTGCCTTGGTGTTCAATAGTGCCCTTGTCTCTGGCCATACGCAAGATGGTGTCTCGGTCCCTATAATTCAGCACCCGCGCAATAACAGGGCGTGGTGGGGCTCCCGGGACAGGTCTAGCTGCGAGGGAGCGATGGGCCCGCTCAATAATGAACATGGCGGAGAGTAGTTCTGTACCAAAAATATCCTTTATCAAGTTTTCAACAAAAGTCTCCATTTTACCCACATTCGTTGATTCTGGCAGCCCCGTAATTCGAATGTTGTTACGTCTGGAGTGGGCTTCCAAGTCCTCATTCTTGGCCTGTATGAGGGAGAGAACCTTTTCCATATTAAGCGTTTTCCCTGCAACATCGCTCAGGCCATCCTCGGTTGCAGACACTCGTTGCTCGACTTCCCCCATGCGGGTGTTTTGCTTCTCGAGCTGGGAGGACATGTGATCGAGGCGTTGGTGCACAGCTGCAATCGTACCCTCTATGGATTGGAGGCTACGCTGCATGGCCAACAGTGTTGTCTCTATAGTGGAGGGTCCGCCGTCCTGGGCGTCCGCCTCAGAATCAGAAGCCGCCTTTTGTGGAGTCTTGGAGGATTTGCGCGCCTCAAACGTGAGGCGAGGTTGGGATTTATCAGTCCTGCCCATATTGCCCGCGAGGTGAATGAAACTATTGGGAGTAAATATGAGGAGGGAACCTCCGAGTTGAAGCCTCTCAGGCCCCAAGATCAGTAGTGCATAGGTACCTGCTGTAGCCCGTCCTGCGAGCCCAAAGCGCCCCCCAAACAGAGGCGAGCATGCCCACACCCACCCCAGGAGAGACTAGAGGGTGAGGGCCACACCGCACGCCGCGATACAATCAGGAGCCCCTCCAGAACCAGAAGGACGCACAGCGTAGGCCCCCAGCAGTACTGTCACCAAGGAACTCAGCAAGGTGGAGCTCAATTCAGGGAGGTGTAGCCAGACAGCGCAGAGACGGGTCGACTCAAAAACAAAGCATTAGCAAGGTCCAAGCCAGAACATCTCAACCCCAGCTGATGCAGAAACTCAGTGCGCTGCACAAAGAACAGTTCCAGGTAATCCAAAGGTGCGCATCCACAACGCAGCTCTGCTATGTAGAATGTGAGGACAGGGGGAATGTATGAATAAGATGGGGCGCAGGCCACAGAAGAAAGGGCAGTCCGGCGGGACCTCAGAGGACCCCCGACAATACATCAGGCAGCACACAGAAAGGAGATAGTGGCCCAGCCAACTAGAAAAGCAGCGACGCTCACAGCGCACTCCCACAGCAAGTCGCGAATCTCTGCAGCAGGGGGTGGAAGTAAGCAGATCCCCGTAGTGTGGCACTTAAGCACCGACTGGGCCCAAGGCGATAGGCAGATCAGCCCCAAGCACAGGCGATCACAGCAGGTGAAGGACAATCAGGCGGAGCTCCTCCAGGACACCAGGCAGGATGCCCTCCACAGAGGCATGCATGTTCACGGCAGCATGCAGCCGGGCCCAAGCGATGCAGCCCACAGCCACCCGCGCCACCCAGCGGTGGCTCACAGGCCGCGGCCCTCATCAGGCCTGCACCCGCCTCCGCAGAAACAGGCCCGAACTGGACCGTGCCCCACTTACCTGGCTGATGAGGGCTGAAAGCCCGAAACCGGTCCTAGGATGCTTGATTCCGGTCCAGGGAAGACATGGCTTGACAGTTCAGTCTGGACTGTTCCCATGAGGCACAGGGTCAAGACTGATTTGCATATGGCTATGTCTGAACTGGGGTGGCGTGGTGAAGCAAAATAACGATGGATTAAACCCAGATCTGTGACTGGGGGTGAATGTTTGCCAATGTGCAACATTCCGTCCATCATCTTGTGTGTTTTGCATTTCGCCTCAAGTGGGAAGGGTATGCCCAGACGTGGGTCCCGTGCTCACTACGCCACTGGAGTCAAGCTATCCTGGCTGATGAGGGCTGAAAGCCCGAAACCGGTCCTAGGATGCTTGATTCCGGTCCAGGAAAGACATGGCTTGACAGTTCGGTCTGGACTGTTCCCATGAGGCACAGGGTCAAGACTGATTTGCATATGGCTATGTCTGAACTGGGGTGGCATGGTGAAGCAAAATAACGATGGATTAAACCCAGATCTGTGACTGGGGGTGAATGTTTGCCAATGTGCAACATTCCGTCCATCATCTTGTGTGTTTTGCATTTCGCCCTAAGTGGGAAGGGTATGCCCAGACGTGGGTCCCGTGCTCACTACGCCACTGGAGTCAAGCTATCCTGGCAGATGAGGGCTGAAAGCCCGAAACCGGTCCTAGGATGCTTGATTCCGGTCCAGGGAAGACATGGCTTGACAGTTCGGTCTGGACTGTTCCCATGAGGCACAGGGTCAAGACTGATTTGCATATGGCTATGTCTGAACTGGGGTGGCGTGGTGAAGCAAAATAACGATGGATTAAACCCAGATCTGTGACTGGGGCTGAATGTTTGCCAATGTGCAACATTCCGTCCATCATCTTGTGTGTTTTGCATTTCGCCCTAAGTGGGAAGGGTATGCCCAGACGTGGGTCCCGTGCTCACTACGCCACTGGAGTCAAGCTATCCTGGCTGATGAGGGCTGAAAGCACGAAACCGGTCCTAGGATGCTTGATTCCGGTCCAGGGAAGACATGGCTTGACAGTTCGGTCTGGACTGTTCCCATGAGGCACAGGGTCAAGACTGATTTGCATATGGCTATGTCTGAACTGGGGTGGCGTGGTGAAGCAAAATAACGATGGATTAAACCCAGATCTGTGACTGGGGGTGAATGTTTGCCAATGTACAACATTCCGTCCATCATCTTGTGTGTTTTCCACTTACCGCCACCAGCGCCGGGGACACAGGAGCCTTCCTCCACCACTGCTGCCGCTCACTCAGGAGAGCCTGGTTACTCGAGGCTCACACGTAGCAGTCCGCCGCCGTACCCCCTCCACCACACGGGGCCTGTAGTAGCACCCCCACCAGGAGCGACTAGCACATGCGAGCCGCCGTCCGTCCCAGTGGAGCTGCAGGAATCAGGCGAGCCCCCGCCGACCTCAGCAGGGCGCAGTGATCTGGTCGAAGCCGCCGACCTCAGGGCCTCGCGGGTGCCGCCATTTTGTAGACGCTCGGCTGCGGACGGCAATGGCAGAATTACCGCGACTGCGGCTGTCGTGGGTAGTCCAAAAGTACACCAGGAGAAGCAGGAGTGCTTCACACGCAGGATACACCCTTCAGTGCCTCCGGATGTCAAGTTGTTCAGGCGGATAATGGTCGGATTGATGCTCAGCCGGGCAGAGCCTCACTAGGGTGCGGCCATCTTGCCGTGCGCCCTCTAGCGCCCCCCCAAGTGTATTGCATTTTAATGTATCTTAAAACATTTGGTGATGCTTGTGTAAATATTTAAACTGGCGTCATATTTCCTCTATGTCTATGGTTGGGACACGTTAAATGTGTGAAGAAAAATGGAGCTTACCAGATTGAGAAAGGCTGTCACTACAGCCGAAACGCGTCTCTCCTGTTTGCTGGGTCGAGGGAGGCCCTATGTAATAAAGAAGCCTTAATCCAGCAGACCTCGTGTGCGTGCTCTCTTCCGTGTGAAGTAGGGATTGTGCTGATATATATATATATATATATATATATATATATATATATATATATTGCTCCACACGTACGGCAATTTCAGTAACGTAATTAGGAGAGCACTCGCAGGTCCTTTGTAGAAGTTATTTATTAGTGCACAGACCCCCCGCACTGACAGACGCGTTTCGGCAATCTGCCTTTCTCGATGTCAGTTTCCCCAAGTGCTTGACACATTTTTAAAGTGTATGACGTGAATTGCGTGATTTGAAAAAAAAAAAGAAAAAAAAAAATCAAAGACGGCCTCGTATAGTTTCTGCCTGATGCAAGCTGACTGACGTGGCTTTTTCTGAATCTACACGCGGAGCGCTGTCCCGCTTTTCCATTCTTCTACCGAGAAATACTCTCAGTGCATTGTCACTGTTAATCCACAAAGGGATTCTACAACGCTACGGCTGTGGCGTAAAACTAATTGAGCCCCTCTGGCCCACCTACATACCCCATTGGATTGACAGCCTGTCCTCACATTGAGTACCCGGACGGGTCCTCATGTGAGTAAACCTTTTCCTCTTTTCTTCATGTGTGGCACATCATTTTCACAAGGCTGCGCAACCATATATTCAGATGTCCCTTCATCAATAGTCCTGAAGAGACCCCACATTGTTTTGAGGGTCGAAATGCCGTCGACAAACAGAAGAAGCAAACGATTTCCCCAGCACATATCATTGTATATAGCTGCTGTTCACATGGAATTATTTTGATAATGGTCGACTTGTACAAACTGTGGAAACCTTGTATTTAATATTCACGTTGTCACTTAGGTTTAGAATCCCTTTGTCACTTGGGACACTATGCACAAATGTTGTTTTGATGTATAATGTTTACTCCTAACTTTATTGTTTAAAAAATCCATACAATATACTACACTGGAATCGGTGTGTTAGTGGTTCCTTCGCGCTCTGCCATTATCTAACCCTCTATATCGCGATTGTGCTTATGTATCATAACCTCATAGTATATTATTCCACAGGAACCATTGTTTTTCCTATATAACTATTACCCTGGTTCCTTAGTGAGTAGGGTTCCCCTGTTCTTTCTTGAGCAGAATACATGGCAGCCATCTTAGAGCCCGTTTCCAGAGTTCATATAAGTTCACAAAGAATCATCAGTACTCTCAAATTATATATCGATATATACAACTATATACATGTGGTTTGTACAAAAGAGAAATATATACATATATATATATACACATATCATAGATAGATTGTTGAAAATTTGACCATAGATATAAAAAAATAATTTTTTCATATAGTTATGGAATCATTCTATCTAATCAATCGATGTTAAACATAGCGGATGTTGACGGGGGTAAATACCACCATTTGGCTAAAATACCACTCAATTGGTGGCATTTTGATTCAATTGTGCCCTGAATGGGCAAACCACTCTGAGTACTGTTAGGTGAACAAAATTGCGCCCTAAATGGGCATACCAACAGAACTGAACAAATGGGAAAAGGCCAAAAAGTTATACAAATCTTTTTCACAGTTTGGACAGTGATTAAAAATTCTTAATTGATCATTTCATTTGTTGAAAGGATGGTAGGAAGAGAGGAAGGGTGAAAAGAGGGAGTGTAGGAGGGAGATGCAGAAAAATTCAGAGATACACAGAAGAGACACTCTCAAATTAATCTAAGTGAGCCCATAGTTCCTCGTCAATGTTGAGGCCTAAGGGAACTCTAGTTTGGAGATCTATTATGTGTTTGGACTCTAGGGCCCTCAGTGCCCTAGTCCTGTCTCCTCCCCTTTCACTCTTTGGTATCTGTTCGATGCAAAAGAATTTAAGTAATTTTCGGTCACTTTGATGCATATGTTCGAAGTGGCGAGCCATCGAATAGGTCTGATCTTTCTTAATGATGGCTCGCATATGTTCCAATATCCGTTTTTTTGCTGGGTGGATAGTACTCCCCACGTATTTTTTCGGACACGGGCATTCTAATACATACACAGTGTATTCAGAGTTGCAATTCAACAGGCGATTAATCTTTCTGGTTTTTATGGTCTTTAACTCACTCTCCAGGGTACCATACTCCAGTACTTTGTGGCTCTGTTTGCAAGCCTTGCAATTAAGGCATGGGAAAAACCCCCTCACCATTCTCTTCTGTGGTACTGGTAACTGGAAGTGGCTGTGTACAAGATGATCGCCTATTGATTTGCCACGTCTGTATGTAATCAACGGGTATTCTGGAATAACTCTTTTTAAGATGGTATCTGTTCGAAGGATATGCCAATTTCTCCTGAAAATTTGAACCATTTCTGGAGATTTGGCATTGTAGCGTGTGATCATTCTCACAGGAGTAGGTGAAAACGAATTTTCAATTTTAGGTGTTTTAGGTATCAGTAGCTGCAATCTATCTATTTTCTCTGTCTTTTGAGAAGCCTGGTGTAAGATGCCCGGAGGGTAACCTCTTTGTCTGAACCTTTGGAAAGCCTCATCTTTCACCTTCTCATAGTCTCCTACGGTTGTACAGTTTCTTTTCAGACGGAGGAGTTCCCCATAGGGGATGTTGTTAATCATACTCCTCGGGTGGGCACTTCTGGCGTGAAGTAGGGCATTGCCCGCTGTGGGTTTTCTGTATAAACGGGTTGAGATCTTAAAATTGTCTATATAGACTTCTACATCAAGACAACAGACACTGGTGTTGCTTATTTGGCCACTAAATTTCAAATTGAGGTTGTTGCAGTTAAGGGAGGCAACATATTCTTCTGCAGCAAGACGGGTGCCCTTCCACACAATGAACAAGACATCAATGTAGCAGGCCCACAGTACGATATGATCTAGCCATCGTGCGGGTGAGTCCCGCCAGGCCACCTGCTTCTCCCACCAGCCAACGAAAAGGTTTGCATAGCTGGGGGCGAAGCACGTGCCCATCGCCGTCCCTCGTTGTTTATATAATTGGCCTGAGAAAATAAAGATGTTGTTCTCCAGGCAAAAAGTAAGCATGGCTACAAGCATCTCATTGTGTTTGACATACTTTAAGGGTCGCTTGTTCAAAAACCACTTAACAGCCTCAATGCCATCCTCATGTTTAATACATGTATAGAGGCTGGTGATATCTAATGTGATAAGGAGCATGTCTTGCTCCCATGTAACACCCTCAATCGTTCTTAGAAAATCACCGGTGTCCTTTATGTAGGAACTAATATCTCTGACCCACGGTGCCAGAAAGAAATCGATATAGATAGAGCAGTTCTCCAATAAACTATTGATAGATGCAACAATAGGTCGCCCTGGTGGTCTACTGGTGTTTTTATGAATTTTTGGGAGGTGGTAGAAAGTGGGGACTACAGGATATTCGCAGAATAAAAAATTATATTCATTTGTGTCAATCAACCCCTCCTCCCTCCATGTCAACAGTAATTGATGGAAAGTCTTTATGCAATTGGCATACACAGTTCTGGTAGTTGGTAAATAACAATCAGTGTCTCCCAACTGGCTTAAGGCCTCTGTAACGTAGTGCTCTTGAGAGAAAACAATGTTACCGCCCTTGTCTGAGGGCTTTATCACAATAGAATCATCATTCCTAAGTGATTGAATAGCCTGCCATTGTTCAATTGGGATGTTGAAATTTTTATTATCTTTGTTAGATTTCACATTTCTCAATTTTTTAAGGTCTGTGACAACAGCGTCACTGAAGACATCGATTGCATCGAATGCTGTTTGCGGTGTTTTTCTAGACTTTCTCTTAAGACCACTTTTACCACCAGTCTGTGTGACGCCAGCTAGTTGTAGAGCATTGTCATTAACTGGCTGTTGGAAAGTGTCAGTATCTGATTCAGAGGTTTCTAGTAGTTGCAAAGTCAAAAGGGTATCTAAGTCAGAGCCAATCAGTAAATCCATGTCATTAGTTGGAACAGTGTCTTGAGTACGGGTCATTTGAGGACGTAATGAATGTATTTTTTGTAACTTTAGTTTACGGATGTATTTAAACAGATCCACTCTCGTTTCCACAAAGTCAAAATCCGCGGTAGGGCAGAAAGTCAGTCCTAGTTGTAGTACTAGTGTTTCTGCTTCACTGAGTACTCTATTTGAGAGGTTAATGACAGTTTTCGTTGTTACCATCTGCTTTTCTTGCCCTTGCTTCTGGTGACCCTGGGAGATGGTGCCTCTTCGACTGTTTTTCCTGCCCCTTCTCGTTTTTCGCTTCTTTTTGATTGTTGCACTGGCGGATGGGTTCATTGCGCCGGTCTCTGGCGATTTTCCCGAATTAATTTGTATTCTTGAAAATAAGTAGATCCGGTAATTGGGTGGCTGTCATCCGCAAGTCCTTGTTCTCCCTCCGAGACTTCCACCTCAGACTCTGAGGTATCCTTGTTATTTACTGTCCCTTTTTCTTATTGTTTAGTGAGGTTTTTTCTTGGGATATCATATTTCCGAGCAAACGTTAGGACGCGTCCAGTAAGATAATCTTGCTCGTCCCGCTGAAACTTTATTTGTTTATGCTTCCGAATCCCACTTTCGTATTCTTTAAGCCTCCTCATCATTGCAGTTTTTAAATCCTCATTTTGTTTCAAATCCTTATCTTTACTGATCACTTCTTCTAATCTTTTGATTTCCTCTAGCAGTTTGATTTGATCACTCCAGGCATATTTGATCAGGATTCTGACCATCCCTTTTGCAGATTCAGTTGTGTGCTCAGACCAGTCCTTCAGTAGCTCCGGATCTGGGTTCTCATATGATGGGACAATGAAGATACGCAAGCCTCTTGGAATGCAGTCGACTTGCAGATATCTTTCCAAAGATGTTGCCTCACACCATTTACAGATCTCTTTTTCATGTACCTTTTCCAGGCTTTGATAAAGTATTTTTAAATTACTTGTTGGAACAGGCAGTGCACCGGATTCTTTCAAGTCCCTTCCAGGTCTTCCGGTTCCCTGTTTAAAAATATCCATAGCGGCCTCTTCCCGTTCAGTAATGGAGGACATAGTGACTCCGGAAAGGACACTAGTGTCAGCAAACTTGGCAGAAGGGGCGTGTGCTTCTATTTCAATAGAGCAGGATCTTCGGGGCAGACGTTGGAACAGTACATAATAAGGAGCCAAAAAAAGGGGGAGAGGACCAAGTACTCACCGGTAAGACGGTATCGGATGCAGCGTGCCCGCGGTCACTCGATCGTTTCACACGGCAATACGAGGTCTTCTACAGATTATTCTCCCGTATTAATATGCGTTATCGGTGTATTCAGCAACACGAAAACTTGAATCTCCAACGTCGGGGCAGGCGACCAAATGTACAAAGTACAGCCATGCACAGGTTCACCGTCGCCGCTCCTCCTTCCTCGGGTGCAGTCTCTGCGGTGGTGAGCCGCTTTCTATTGCTCCACACGTACGGCAATTCCAGTAATGTAATTAGGAGAGCACTCGCAGGTCCTTTGTAGAAGTTATTTATTAGTGCACAGACCCCCCCGCACTGACAGACACGTTTCGGCAATCTGCCTTTCTCGATGTCAGTTTCCCCAAGTGCTTGACACATTTTTAAAGTCTGTGATTTATTGTGTATCTTGATTTTTTGTCCTATTCACGATCTTTCTGCGATTGGGGCATATGTTACCATACTTCAGTGACGGCATACCTATCCATGGTTCCATGTATTTATATGAGTACCCGGTCTATACACATATGCAATTTGTTGTCTGTTACACCTCAATTTGAAGCTGTATCTTTAGTGACAACTGCATTTTTAACTGCATTAGAGTTTCTCTGCGGGGGCGGTATGTAACGCTTAGTATACAAGAATCAACTTTGTCAATAAGTGTACCATGTGACAAGCTGAAAGGAAACAAGAATGTAATTTATACATGTCAATGCATACAATTGAAGGTTTATCTCTTTGTTTCCCACATTACAAGATGGCCGAATTTATGGCATGATTTTCTGTATTTCCGGTAATGACCGAGGGAGTCTGTTTTCTATGTTTATTTCTGTACATATTACTTTGTTTGTGCACGGCTTACCTACGTGTGAGCAAGGCTGCAGGTCAGCCGAAACGCATTACGAGGAGCCAGTAAACTTACCTGAGCATCATTTCTTTGTTGTGTGTTGTCCTGAGAGTGCGTTATCTCCCTACGAGGTGGAACATTTGGATATATATATAGATCTATATCCAGTTTTGTTTGTGCTCCTTCTGTCTCTCCTCGCCCGAGGCAGTTGGATCGCCAGTTGCCGGCGGAGCGCGCCGGACATCAATTTTCCCAATTACTTAAGTGAAGCGATCACTCAGGGGGTTATTTCACCAGCAGTTCTTTTATTTTTGTTCAGTGACGCGTTTTGCCTGACACAGCAGGCTTGCTCACACTGCTGTGTCAGGCGAAACGCGTTACTGTACAAAAATAAAAGAACTGCTGGTGAAATAACCCCTGAGTGATCGCTTCACTTAGTAATTGGGAAATATATATATATATATATATATATATTTGCTTTCTTTAGATACCTTTATCACACTGTCTGGTTTTAGTAAACAGAGCCCATATCTAACTACAGAGTTCAGAAGGTTTGCAGAAGTTGCATGAACCCTACCACATTTGACAACATTGCGGATAAGGGACCATGCTATTTTGTATTGTAGCACCTTAATACATAATTGATTCACTTGTCTTTACAAGTGCTATCCTGAAAGATGCTATAACATTTTGTTGTTGTGTTTTAATGCTTTTATCAGCCCTACTTTCCTATCTTGAAATATAATTCCATTTTAGGCTGCAAAGAGTCTTACTTGGGTCACAGTAGTAGTAGCAGTAATATGCTTTATTGTATTAATACATATAATTCCTAATAACAAGTAAAATAAATGATAAATTAGCTCTTTAAATAAATGGACGGGTTTCAAATCTGATTTCCAAACTATCTGACCACTCATTGAGTAAGCCTTAACTGGTCAACTCGCTGTCCTTGGAGATGTAACAAAGGGATTAAAGTTGTTATTCAATTGGAGTGTAATTGTAACTGAGACACTGGGATGCCAGAAGTAAAAGGCAGCACCCAACAGGAGTACTAATCAGTGACCAATTACTTGCCTAAGGACCAAGACCTCACAGCAGTAACCTAGCGAGAATGCAAGGAAGGCCAATGTTGAATACCACTCTAAGTTTAACCAGGAAATAGAAACATCAATAGTTACTCCGGAGCAGCATGGGGGATGTGATTGCTGTATTTCCTGGTAACAAGCCAGGACGTGACCATTCCCTTGCTCTCTTTCTTTTGCTTGTTCCAAGACGATTGAGGGAATATTAAATTATAGATCCTTATATGGCATAAACTGATCAGTTTTGAGCCGTTTGCTGGAAAATCTGTCAGCGTCATTGTTTTTGTCTGGAAGTTTTGGGCCTCTTTGCTGAGTCACATGATGGCAATTTTCCTCCCCCATTTTACTGGGAACTTGCAGCAGTTGAGAAACTACAGTTTTGTGGGTGCAGCAAACAAAAAGATATTCTAAAGGAAATAATCTTAAATCACTGAAAAGATTGGAGACATTATCAGCAAAGTTTCACTGTTGCAGGATCTCATGCATTCATTAGCCATGTATTTTCACATTCAAATTCAGCACATAAGGGAACCTATACTTAATAAAGTGGTCCTAGAAAAGTCCGCCTGTCTCAGGTAAAGCTCATGCCCCTCAACAACTTCAGTCCTCAAATGGTTCTTGCAACTCTTGTTGGACAATTTTGCCAAACTTTCATATATTAGTAAGTTATAGCTGATCCATGTCCTAGCTAACAGATTCATGGTAAGCAAGGCCATGAGATCTTTGATTACCTCAGGCCCTCAATAGCTCTGTCAGAGCATTCCAAGTTCCAGATGGTCTCAAGGCAAGCCCCTAATAAGAAGCCTATTCCTAATTAAGTAGACCCAGTCAATTTCTGACCCACCCATCCCTCCGGCCACTAAACATTTGCAGTAAATGCTGCCTCTGCTTAGTTGCAGAAGTTTGTGGATACTCACAGAATATTGAATTAGTTTCAAGATTTCTATACCGGGAATCATACGAAGGTTGAGGTAACTTCAGTGTTTGGTGACCTGAGGAGGTTTCTGAATGACAAGAGTGTTAGAGCCCTGATTTTGTTAAATCTATCAGTGGCTTTCATAATTTTTGATCACCAAATGTTTCTACAAACTTTCCACAGCTTAAACATGTGTGCCTGATTGGCTCTAGTTGTTTTAGCTAACAAAAATCAGGTGGTATCAATTGAGCTCTTTCACCTCATTTCTAATGCCATTCCTGTACAACATACCACAAGAATGCTTTTGATCTCCTCTACTGTTCAACCTATATTCAACAACTCTGGCACATTTGATGTATGGATTATACTTGTTCTACTTGTATGCAGCTGACACTCAGATGTTGTTGAGCATCGGGAGAGAAGAATTATACTCCATCCTTTGTTCGCCCATAATCTATGAATTGGCTGCACTAGTGAATGAATGCCAACTGCCCGAAGCTCAATGCAACTAAATTGGAGCTTCTCATCGCCAAGTGCACTATTTTGCTGTGGGAAAGGAGTAAGAAAACTCGGTGTCTTAATTGGTTCAACATTTTGTCTGCCTCACCAAATCGCTGCTGCTTCTAAATCTTACTTTTATATCCTAATGGTCCCTAAATGTTTTTCAGTCTTTCTAATTCTGGCACAGGAGGTAACAGTGAAAAATGTGTTTGTGCATTTGTGCTTTCCCGTCTTGATATTGATATCTGTAATTCCATTTAGAGAGGATTCCATGATAAAGACTACAGAATATCCAGATCTATGCTGCTGTTAGAGTTCTGCTGGGCCTCTGAAAGTTCATCCGCTTCTACTTGTCAGGGGAAATTACATAGGTTCTTAGTGCACAAGGTAATAGCTTATAAAATTGTTTGCACTATTTACTGAGTCTATCTTTGCCGGAGCTTCTTTCTGGTCTGCAAATTTAGGAAGTGCTGTCTCCTAGCTGATATTCACTCCATATCTTCTCATCTTTTTAATGTTACTATAAATCAAAATGCCAGATTGGGGGAAAGTGGAGCTACTGTTTGGAACCTATTCCCATTAGACCTGAGGCAAATAGCTAATTTTCATAGCTTTTTAAAAAATCTAAAAACTTCCCTCCAATGAGTACGTTCTCTTTGTTTGACTGAGCAGATTTCCTCAGCAGTATGTTTCTCTACAGCACCAAGAAACCATCTGGCTAAAGTGTACACTTGCACTAAGCAAAGAGACAGTTAGACCAGAAATTGTCAGGTTGACAAAGAATTGTAAGTTGAAACTAGGTGATGGAATGAATTCTCTGAAAAAAGCTGGTGAAGTAGAGGTAGCGATGCAGAGGGGGCACGCATCAATGTTAGCAGTTCATTTCCGAAAATAGTGATTGAAGAGTTCTGTGGAATCAGGCAGGCAGAATGGAGGTCTCATCAATTCATCTGGTGCCAGGAACTTCTCTATGCAGATCAGTAAGAGTTATAATGGAGGATCAGATGTAACCTCCTGTGTAGGAGGTGAATGGAGGCATTAAAAAGCATCAAAGGGTGTATATAAATTCATTTGTGGGAAGAAATATATTATCAAAAAATTCAGTTTGTTGCAATATATTTTATATTCATTCAAGAGATCTTAAAATATTTGAAAAGAACTGTATAGAAGTTAATGTTGACCAAAAAGCATTGTATGCATTGTAGTGTCTTGCGAGTTAGCAATGACGGAACCCTTTTGGCGCCTGATCAACTCCATAGAGTTATGAAGTATGGTTAGAGTGGAATGCAATGAATGCTGATTTCGAATGTTCTGTTCGCAGTTACACGCAGAATAATAAAGAAATGTAATACTAAGCTCTGTGTGTGATGTAGACATTTGCGGGTACCTAGGCTGGGGAAGATGCTACAAATGGCGATGAGATCGGGGATAAGTAACACAAAGATCGACAGTGCTCTCCCAGAGAGTTTTCCATGGTCCAAGCAAACTGCTCGTGCATGCCACGTGTCCCATCACCGAAGTACGGAATCGATGCTTAATGCATGTGGAGTCAAAGTGCAGCTCCAGCCACTGTAAAGCAGTTGATGACAACAAAAGCATTGCAGAATCTAACCATCGTTGGCTGAGAACCTGCTGGTCAGGCAATACATAAAGGTACTGCGCTGCCACGCAAGATAAAGTCATATATTATACGGAGTACTGCTGTTAAAGGTGGATGCGTACAGAAACAAAAATGAAAACCCTAAAGACTGCAGTAGTGAAATACCTAAAGTGCTGGCTGACAAACCAATTGACAAGAAAGCATATTGTCATTGTACTTACCCGAGCCCCGATAAGTGGAGCTCTATGACCTCAACCCTGGGCAAGAAAACTCAACAAGAAGCATAAGGGTTGTGCTTACTGAGCTGTCCAATACCTGAAGTGTCACACCACCAAACCTGCAAGGTGGCAAGTCCAGAAAGTGAAGGGCTCCGATGGAGACTAACAAGTAGGTCACTGTACCACAGACTGTCCAGAGGCCAATCCATTGCATGGCCTTAAAGATGGTGCAGATGATGCAGATCCGAGTGGACAGCTGACAAACTCTGACAGAGCTCCACCCTCAGTGTCAGCCCATCCCATAAATAGCTACAGCACCTTTCAGAAACCACCACCACCTTTCGATACCGCCAAAAAGCAACATATTGGCGATAAATGGATTTTGTGGAATGGGAACGTTTGAAGATTTCATTGATGCACATTAAAGAGACTGGTACCAAATAGATGATCAAATACCTCAAAAACCTTGCTGATGATGGTGTAAAAGAAGTCAAAAGGAAAAAGCCACAAACTGCCAACGAAATCACATTCTGTCAGATTTAATGAAACTTTGAATCACAAGTTCAATCCAATGCCCAATGTAGATTACAAAAGGTACATTTTCAGTCAAGAATGACAGACCGAAAGTTGGTGAAACTATCGATGAATTTGTGAAGAGACTCGACACACTCATTGTAAGTTCAATTAATTTAATGGTGAAGAAGCTATACGTCTCACAAGCTGCTGATGGATCCTTGTCAGATTCATTCAGACAATGAATGCTGAGTGAAACTCTTAGTCTGGAGCGAGTGTTAATGGTTGCCAGAGCTGAAGAGCGTGCTGACAGACAAGCTGCTGACATGGAGGAAGGAGGTGCCCAGAATGAATCAGTCATGAGTGTGAAAAGTAAGCCAAAGCCAAACACCGAAGGACACAAATTGAAGTCTACATGTAAAAAGAAGTTGCATTGTAGATGTGGATTTGCATTTCCACACAAAGGTACATTTCCCACCATTGGACAGATGTGCAAAGGCTGTGGGAAGGAGAACCATTTTGTGATGGTTTGCAGAGCAAAAGAAAAAGTTAGTGCGTCACGGCGCGAAGACAAAATGGCCACCGGAACTTTCCAGAAGCAACGTTCGTACACCCACAAGGCCAAGTGGCGACATCAGTTAGGACAAATCCACACTGAACGAAGTCAATTGTCATCTAAATCATCGTCAAGTGGTTCTTCTAGGTCTTTATCAAGTGAAAGTGAAAAAGAGGGCTGTGCCATGTTGATGTTTACCTAAGAAAAGCATGTGCATGTTAGACTGGCTGCATGTGAAGAAAAATGTCAGTCAAAGAAAAGTCGACATGCTAAGTACCAATGTCATTCAAACATTGTCAAAAGATTACACTGAAAAGAAAATGGTTGTTTGATACCTGTCATCATCGACTGTGGTACTTCGATAAACATTATGCCAGAAGAGAAATACAATGAATTGTCTTCATTACCGCGACTGACGTCATCGAATACCAAAGTTTATACATGGGCTGTATCAACGCCCTTAAAAAGTCAAGGTTCATTTGTAGCAACAATGAAACAAAAGAAAATAAAGGTGCAAGCACCCATTCATGTGCTTCAAGGTACAGCGTCAAGTACCTGTCTGCTCAGTTTCTTCACAGCTTCTAACATGGGACTGATTTCCATAAACTACAACATGAATGCTCACAATGAAATATTAAGTCAATTCCCTTCATTGTTTCATGGTTTAGGAAACCTTAGGACTATAAAAGTAAAGCTGCATATAAATGAGGATACCCGTCCTGTTGCTCAAAGACATAGACAAATTGCTTTTAATTTACAAGATGCTGTTGAAAAAGAAATTGATTCTTTACTTAAGCATGATGTCATTGAGCAATCTACTGGTCCCACACCATGGGTTTTTCCCATAGTGGTAGTGCCCAAAAAGGACAGTGAAGTAGCTGTACACATATGCATTCACATGCTTCAGGCATTCGAGGCAACTGAACGAGACTAACATCCAAGTCCACACACTGCTGACATGATAACGCAATTAAATGGGGCAAAGGCCATCTCTCACCTTGGTTTAAATAAAGGTTATCATCAGTTGGAACTCAAAGAAAATTGCAACTACATTACAACCTTTTCTACACATATTGGTGTGTTTCGATACAAAAGACTACGTTTTGGTGTGTCATCGGCTGCAGAACTTTTTCAAGACGTCATTTGACGTATCATACAGTCTGTCATGAATGCGTTCAACTATAGTGATGAAATATTAGTCCTTGGAGTGACGCAAAAAGTGCATCATAAGGATCTCACACAAGTATATCGTTTACTTACCGATGCAGGTTTGACTTTGAATGCAGATAAATGTGAGTTCCACAAAACAAACTTAAAATTCTTTGGCCTTTTCTTTTCTGATGGGGGTACGGCACCCAATCCTGCTAATGTGCAGGCGCGGGTAGTGGCCAAGATGGCGAGTGGGTAGGGTACACTCTCTCGTCCCTCCATCCCCACCGCCATGAGATCTCACTGTATGCCCATGCTACAGCTTGCCTAGAGCCCTAAAACTGCCTCCAGACATTCTGGGACTCTCCGGGTGCCTGAGGTGACATTAGATACTGGAGGTGTCTCCCAGGATCTGCGCAAGAAACCAGGCTGCACCACAGCGAGCCATGATCGCCAAGATGGCGGCGTCATGAGGTGAAGAGGAATGTAGGATAGCGGCATTGACTGGGAGCCTACTCGACTGGCACCACTGCAAGTCGGGGCACCCTGGAAATGTAGAGGTGGAGCGACAATGGCAGTGTGACTTCCCCAGGTACCGCCGCAGCTGTAATTTAATTGAGACGCGGCTGTCCGTTCTCCTCAAGATGTCAGCGTCCGCGAGGCAGCGGTAACAGCGGGTCTTGGGGAGAAAGGTGTAACCTCCTGGGATGGGCTGTGGCCACCTTGAGAAGCAGTTATTGGCAGAATGCGGTACTCGGCAGGCGACCGCTGGAAGCATCGCAAGCAGGCCTGGGCTTAATTGTGGAAGCATACTAACTGCAGGGGGTCTGGTGCAATCCCTAAATGAGCCCCGGACCTGCCCAGAAACTTGGGCCTGCCCTGGGTGCCCCCCAGCACCCACTACATAACTGTGCTGGCTTTTCCCTGGTAAACGATGACCCAAGAGAAGGGCATCGGGGGAGTCCCCTATACTTCTGCTGCCCCGCTGGGAGAGAAGGTGAGCATGGGAGGCCCTGCATGCATGCGCGGCATGAAGGTCAGTGCTTTTAGGCCTGGCTTTGAGCCAGCGGTGGCCTGGGGGTGAAGGATAGGTACTTCGGGCTGATCCCAGTCTGCGCCCACCTTGGATATGTTCACCAGCATGGGGACCCCAGCATAGAGCATTTACAGAAGAGAGCCCCCCCTTTGACCCTGTTGAGCAACCCACAGGGGCCTTCTGGAGGTCTCCTGGCCAAGCACTGCTGGTTGCAGCCCTCGTTGGGTATGCTCAAGGCCTTCCTACATCCAGTTGGAGGGATTGGACACTGCACCTTCAAGACTTTGGGGCCCAGCCTTCACTCTCCTGATCAGGCCCACCTGAGAGAGCTGGGGAAGCTGAGGCGGGGGGGGGGTGGTAAAAGCTCTGTCACCGGAGAGGCCTGTCCTGGGGAAAAAGAGCGAGGCGCAAGTGTTTTGGATGGTGCACGGGCCACCCTCAGCGGGGCCCCTCAATATGTTAACAAGCATTGCCACCATCTGAAGCTCTGCCCCATTAGCGCATAGGAAACAGAAGAGGAAGACCCTCCCACCCGCCCTTGCGGCCTACGAGATAGTGGTGAATGTGGCCTCCCCTTCAGGCTGGGGATGCGTGGCCTGGGCTAGACATGCCTACTGCTCGAGACAAGAAGGAACTCTCCCTAATGGAAATGCTGACTAAATCGTCGGGGAGTCAGTCAGGGGACAAACCTCCCCCCACCTACTCGGAGCAGCACGCCAAAGGAGATGACAGTGATGTTCCGGTTAACAGTACCTTCCTGGAGGCCCTGTTTGCTTCCCTCCAGGATGACTTCCAAACAGTCAAAAGAGACCTATCACAAGATATAAAAGAGGCCCGTCGACAGCTGACAAAGGTGGAGGACAGGTTCTTCATGCTGGAGGTCCCTGAATCCAGCCAGGACGAAGAGCTCGAGCAGCTACAACAAGAAGTCATCAGACTCAAAGAGCAGCATATTGACTTACAGGCCCACATGGAAGACCTCGAAAGCAGGTTGAGGCACAACAATCGGGGCTTGTGGCACATTAGGATTTTGAACTGTCTCTCTTTGTGTCTGTTTAGTCTAGACCATGTTATTTCGCTGAGACTGCATACCCTCCATTCTAAACCTGATTTCTGCCATTATTTACATTAAACTGACACTCACGCTTCCAATGCCCTACATTGCCACACATGTGACAAGGATTTGTTTTCTTCAAATCTGACACATCAACACCCATTCTAGAATTGACCTGAACACCACGACCTCTACCTTGAGTCTGGAAATATTGTTGCTGAATCCTTTAACATCTTGCATCATTGGAAACTTACTATATCCTCCATGCTGTGGAACAACATTATCAAACCCCAACTGATTCAGTCCTTTTTGCACAGCCTTAATTTGTGCAATCATCAACTTTTCCTTCAGCTTTTTATGCCTCACTTCAATTTCGTCACCACAGTACTTTGCGTACTGCAGGATCTCATCAATCTGTTTATTCTTCCAACAAATTGAATGTTGCTGAATCAATAAAGAAATTACAGTGCTCAAACCATGCACATATCTGTAGACAAAATGTCCCATCTCCCTATCAGCCACATTTTCCATTGCACTGTACTGTCTAAAAGCTTGTTCCAATCTTTCATACTAAGCATGCAATGATTCTTTAAGTTCTTGTGTTGTTCTGTCAATTTTAAGCCAATTGATCTCTTTAGGAGAGATTCTTGTCTTCAGGAAAGTAATCACTTGATTGTATTTTTTCATTACCGGTGGTGACCGAGCTCCTGTTTTAGAATATCTAGGTGGGTCTACATCTGGCCAATCTATAGTCACCCTACATTCCGTCCATATGTCACCTGGAACTACGATGTCAAGGAAGGTATCCAAATCTTTACTCTGAACCTTTAAAATTTCCACAAACCTTTCAATCTGTCTATATGAATATAGCATGCTACAAAGCATGCGAATACATCGCATGCTATTACAACGCGGTCGTTACAACGCAATACCTTACCTCGCAAGTCATTACAACGACTTGCTGTAGGGGGCGCGCTGGACTTAGGAATTGTATTATTTACTATTCCTACTCCAGTTTGCGCAACAGCAGGGAAAGTGTTGGATTTTATATCCAATACCTTTGCGCCCCCTACAGCAAGTCGTTATAATGACTTGCGATGTAAAGGTATTGCGTACTAACAAGGCGGTCGTTGTAACGACCGCGTTGTAATAGCACTGCGTTGTGGAAATAGCGTTGTAAACGCTGTTTCCGGTCTATACCATTCTACTGGATTATCTCTGTTTCGGGAACTCATTTGTGAAAGACAAAATATTAGTCCTTGACCAAGGCACATTTACATATCCTCCTCCAGGTATCTCTGTCATGGGAAGCATTCATATTTCCTCTCCTCCTTCGTCAACCACAACTGAAGGCATCTGCATCCTGACTTTCTTTGTCTTCATCTTCTTTGACCATCTATGTTAGACTTTGCATCCTTGGCGTAGTTTCACCTGACATTTTGCCTCTACCACCTGTATTTTTGATGCTATGCTGGAATTCGTTTTTTGCTGGCTTAGATGCTTTGGGCACTTTGCCACTGCTGATCAGTGTCAATATGCAAGTGCTTCCTGTGTACATTGTTATTCTGATTGATTATCCCTGATTGGCATATTTGATTTACTGGTAAGTCCCTTGTAAAGTGCACTGAGTGTGCCAGGGCCTGTAAATCAAATGCTACTAGTCCAGCAGCACTGTTTGTGCCACCCACATGAGTAGCCCTGTAAAGGTATCTCAGACCTGCCACTGCAATGTCTGCACGCAGTTTTAAACTGCCATGTCGATCTGGCAAGTGCACCCTCATGCCAGGCCCCAAACCTTCCCTTTCCTTACATGTGGGGCACCCCTAAGGTAGACCCAGGGTACACAATGCGCAGGGCGTAGTGTATGTGAAAGGTAGGACATGTACTAGTGTGTGTTACATGCCTTGATAGTGAAAATACTGCCAATTTCGTTTTTCACTATTGAAAGGCTATCTGTCTCCTAGGCTAACATGGGAGTTACTTTGTAACATCTTACAAGTATAACTTTCCATTGGGACAGGATAGAGAAGTGGAGTTTAGGCTCTCCGAACTCAGAATTTATTAACACATCTTTTTAGGGAAATGGTTTTTAAAATTGTTTGAAAATGCCACTTTTAGAAAGTCGGTCTGGACTGTTCCCATGGGGCACAGGGTCAAGACTGATTTGCATATGGCTGGGTCCAAACTGGGGTGGCGTAGTGGGCAAAAGAACGATGGATTTAACCCAGATCTTTTGACTGGGGGAGAATGTTTGCATTGTCAGCATTCCGTCCATCATTTGTTTGCTGTAACACTTTTCGCCCTCAGTGGGATGGGTATGCCCAGGCGTGGGTCCCTTGCTCACTGTGCCACTGGATTCAAGATAGCCTGGCTGAAGAAGGGTGACATACCCTGAAACCGGTCCCAGGATGCTTGTTTCCGGTCCAGGGAGGACCTGGCCTGACAGTTCGGTCTAGACTGTTCCCATGGGGCACAGGTTTGAAAAAATGTGGGGACCCATACATTAACAATGTATACTTGCTAGCTAGTAGGGAAAATGTATCAAGGGAAAAGACAGGCTAGACCAAGCATGAATGTATAGAATTATTGCAGGACATCCAACACTAAATCAGACGACATAGTGCTTGATTATTATCAAAAATATATTTTTATTTTATATATTGTTTCATCATTCTTTTCTTTAAATATCATAAAGATATGATTCTATATATTTAATAGTCACAATGTATCAACAACATATATTCACAATGCATTAACAACATATAACACGAATCACATAGATTATAGATTAAAACAAACACTGTGCTGATATAAATTGATATAGTATCCTTTCTTTTATGTTTCCAATAGAGTCCAGATCAACATGGACAGAAAGGGGGGGTCGGCGGTAGATGAGACTACGCGCGTTTCGGCAAGTTGCCTTCCTCAGGACACCGTCTCAACTTTCACTATTTGATTTAATTGGACTAAGAAGTCAAATCAATTTCCTTGTTTATGCTTAATATGCTTGATGAAAAGCACAGAGTCCCTGAGTCTTATTTTGTAATGGATATCCGTTTGAAACCATTCAATATTATGAATAAGATTGATACATCTCTAAGATGTGTTGATATTGCTTGAAGGTTAAGTGCAGTCACCGATATATTGCTCTGTATGTGGTCCCTATATGACCAACCGGATTATGTTCAATGTGCTCAGGGCATCGTGTGCTAACAAAACGCGGTCCTTCTGTGATAGCGTGCAGGTACCTAATGAAAATACTGCCAATTTCGTTTTTCACTATTGAAAGGCTATCTGTCTCCTAGGCTAACATGGGAGTTACTTTGTAACATCTTACAAGTATAACTTTCCATTGGGACAGGATAGAGAAGTGGAGTTTAGGCTCTCCGAACTCAGAATTTATTAACACATCTTTTTAGGGAAATGGTTTTTTAAATTGTTTGAAAATGCCACTTTTAGAAAGTCGGTCTGGACTGTTCCCATGGGGCACAGGGTCAAGACTGATTTGCATATGGCTGGGTCCAAACTGGGGTGGCGTAGTGGGCAAAAGAACGATGGATTTAACCCAGATCTTTTGACTGGGGGAGAATGTTTGCATTGTCAGCATTCCGTCCATCATTTGTTTGCTGTAACACTTTTAGAAAGTAGGCATTTTCTTATTTAACCATTCTATGTGCCTCTGCTATTTTGTGTATTGACTGTCTGGTTTTGGAGTGACAGGGGCTGGGGATGTGCATTCACTGTAGACAGCCACAAGGGGGGTTTAGGTGTGTCCTGTCTTTCCTGGGAGACTCATAGCTGAACTTTATAGACCTTGGCTGCATTTAGAGTGGTGGGAGGAGTTTTCACTTGCAACTGAATAGGCAGTGTCTCCTCTGCACAATGCTGTCTCCCCCTCCTGTAGTGAAGCTGTACCAGAGAGGACAGAACTGGTTTGGACTGGGCTCAGAGACCCTTGCCACTAAGAGAACAAAGACAAAATTGGGTATAAGTATTGGACCTTAAACCCCAGAGAATTAGATCACTTCTGGACTCAAGCAGAAACTCTGCCAAGGAGAAGAGCTGGAGAGCTGTAAGGAGGAGTACTGCCCCTTTTGCTGTGTTGCTTTGCTGGGTTGTCCTGCAGTAGCTGCTTCTGCCAAGGAGAGGACAAAGACTGGAACTTTGCTGTTAACCTGCTTGAAGAAGGATCTCCAAGGGCCTGTGTGTGCTGGCCGACTGTTCTGAAGTCTCAGGGACACAAAGACTTCACCTGCAACCCACTGACCAGCACCTGGACTCCTCTGTGGACTCCTGTATTCAAAAGGGCTCCAATTCCAGTTCCTGGACCCTGGGAATAGTGTGGTTGGTGCTGCAAAGCAAGAAAAACAACTGTGACGACATCAGCGACGCCGTGACCTGCACCCTTCGACGCCTGCAGTTATCGCCCCCGATGCCAGCGCTCACACCGATGACGTCACCGCCAGCACCAGCATCCTGTTATCGCGGATCCGATCACCGACGAGGGTGACTTCCCAAACTGTTCAACTTTGCATCGCCTCCCCGGAATCGACGCTTCACTGCCGCCGCCTAACTTCCCCTGTCCTGGACTCGGCGCATCGTCTCTTCACAGACACGACGTCTCGCCTCCCCGTGGCAACCAGAGAACCGGCCTCGACACCGACGCCTCACCGTCACGACACCATGAATCGCTGATAGACTTCGTTTTCCAAGGTACTGTTGTTTGGGGGTCCATGTGACTTTGTGCCCAATGCCGCGCACCTCGCTGTCGGCACCGTACTGTGGTTTTATGCTTGTCACAATGTTGTAACAGCCCCAGGTGGAGCTATCCTGTTTCTGCAAGTTCTATTTTTGCAATAACTGTTCTAAAGTGATATGTTGATACAAGTATGTTGTATTTTTGTTGTTTCGGTCTTGTTTGGTTTAGATAAAGATACTTTTTCTAAACTTGTGTGGTGTCCATTTGTGGTGTTTTCACTGTGTTATTGTGTGTTTTGAGTACAAATACTTTACACATTGCCTTTGGGATAAGCGTTTCTGCTCATGCCAAGCTACCAAGGGGGTGATCAGGGGTTATCTAAAGTGTGTATACCCCTTACCCTGACTAGAAGCAAGGGTCCCTACTTGGACATACCTCTGCCAACTGGGGACCCCCATTTCTAACCAGCTACCTTCCCACTTGTCTAATTCACTCCATTTTCTAAGTAATGTAATTATTTCCTTAATCTGTAATTTCATACCAGTCGGTCTCATGTAAGCAAGATCTGTCGCTAAAATCTAATCGGTAAGTCCTCTGTAATACTTTTGACTTCTGCTCATTAATTTCATATTTCTGAGCTAATTCAGCTAACCTTTTATGTGTTTGTCTAGCCCGTCTGGTAATACCTTTGCAAAGAAACAGTAGTTCCTTTTCCTGGTACGCATTTATTCGAGTTTTTCTAAGAGTTTCAATAATCATTTCTTCAAGTTCTACTTTTAATTTGCCTACATCTAAAGTCTTTTTTTCTCCAAGACTTGAGTATTAACAGGATTTTTATTAGTAGCTGAGATATTCACCCCTTTAAGCCAATCATCAAATTCTTGTGGAGTGGGACCTAATTGTTCTGTTGGAGTGATCAATTGTGAATTTCAACTATTCTTATCTACTCTAGCATCAGGCGATATAGATATTAAGGGTGCATCAGAATTTGTTTTTCTTGTGAGTACTGTTGTTTCAGATGCAATCTAAATTATTTGTGGAGGTTCATATGATCCGGGCAAGTAAAATGGTGATGATCTCGGGACCATTCTGTTGCTTTCTTTAGAGTGTCTCTGGTTTGTTCCAGAATTTATATGTGTGCTGGCTGTGACATTTCCTTGAGTCGGAACCATAGGTGCCTGAAGCATCGATCTCATAGTTAACTTGATTGGGTTATCAACTGAAACATTAATTCCAGTAGGAATGATTAGCATATGTGCAGTATTTCTTTGTGACCCTGAATTATAAAGAGGTACAACAGGACCAATAGTAGCTGTAACAATCAAACATCAGGTGCATTTAAAGCAATTGAATTCAATGGAGCTGTCATTCCCGTTTCTCCTCTAACAGAGGAAATGAGTGTAGGTTCATTTAAATTTACAGGTACAGTATGTGCATTTGAAATCCAATTTGAATTCCCATTTGCCAGTTCTCCAGATTGCAATTCATTGCATGGTGGTGGACGATTCAACAATAAATCGCTCAAAAAGTCTTTGTCTAAATGACTATCCTCATTGTCAGCAGTAACGTCTGTCATTTCAATTTTTTAGATCCTTTCTCTTTTCTTTTTGCTTACCCCTATTCTCATCTTCCAGTGTTAGGACTGTGTACAATCTCATTCCTTCAGTAATGTCAGTTCTCCAAGCTCTTTATTGTGCATCCTATTAACTTCTGCTTAAACATCTACAGCTCTCCTACACCTTCCCTGATACTTCTCTTTCTCTTTTCAGTGGGCTATATGTTCCCATGTATTTATTGCTTCACATTTAGCAGGTCTAGAAGGTGGTCTCATTGCAGTATAATTTCAACCTCAAATTCTCAATGATCCTCAAGTTAAATGTCCCAAAACAAGGAAATCGTAGGACATCATACTGCTCTGTAATTCTATGCCATTTTTCTAGCCAAATACATGTGTGTAATCCTTTATCCATCATTGAAATGTATCCTGGTGTACCCTTAGGTGGTACATTTTCTCCTACTCTAACAGGTATTGTCACATCTCCCTGTACTAGTCTTCGTAAAGCTTTGAAAATGTTCATTTTCACTCACAATTTAATATTCACAATTTTTTTTCCATAGACCAGGAAATAAATCTCCTCCCACAATCCTTTGCTCGGTGATCACAACTAATAACAGTGCGACTCTCTATGACGTATTCATCCAATCTCAGTGCAGCTTTACACCAATCCCAACGCGGCACACTGTGACGTAGATCTCGCTCCTTGCAGCAGCTCACCTTCCTTCACAATTTTCTCTGCACGTTCTTCTAAGCAAAATACACAATACAATGCAAGCAAATTCAACAACTAAGTCTGTCTGCTCCACTAAAGAAAAGCAGATTCTCACTCTCACAAGGTAACTGAAACTATTTCTTCTATATTGTAAATTAACATTCACTTCAAGTGAAACCTCGACCAGTGAAGTCTCACTCTAATTGATACAGTTATTCCCTTGTGCACTTGAGATCAACTATACAAATTTCTTCTCACTATCGCACAAAGTAAAGTCCACACCACAACACAATAGACACATAGTAGTTTATTCTATACTAAGACCTCCACGTAGGTGCCTATGTCTCTATATCAGGATCCTAGTCCACGATGAACCCGATGACCACTTCAACTTCTTTGCATTAAGCACCACATTCATACAGCTTTTTCATCTGTGCATGACATCACAGAGCCATTATAAAAACAATGCAACGTGCAATCCTTTTAATACTCGCACTCTTTCTGCTGCTAGAAGTCGTCTTCGGAAATGCGGCACTGGTACTCCATCAATTCTTCAATCTGCCAAATAATGGGAATTTTGGGCTTGAACTCTAATGGGGACATAGGACACCCTAAATCCTTCACGTCAATGGACAAAACCATCCGACGTGCAACCAAAGTTCTGATCCAGTGGAAGCATCAAATTATTGTTTTTACTTCTACTCTTTCTCCTTCAGTGTTATTTCTTCACTGGGCTGAATATATTATTTTTCCCACTACAGCTAGGGTGTGGTCCACCAACGAATCTTGCTTGTTGCATAGAGGGGGTAAGGAAACTAAGGTGTCACTGCTGGATATCCAATAAGGACCAATATTTAGTAACCCACTTGGCAATCAAATTTAAATATACCACCCTCAAACCGTGCTGTAAAGGTATAGGATGGCAACAGGAATTCCAAACCTCCTAAAGAAGTTTAGGCATGCCAATATTATACAAACTAATAGTTCTGCTACCGCGGTGTAAAACAGCAACAATAAGACTTGCTGTTCTGAAAGCAATCTATGGCTATTTTTACTATACATTAGTATTCAAATCTCATGTGCACAATCTCTGTGAAAAGAACATTAGTGTACCTTTAAGCAGACAATTTAGAATTGAAATTAATTTTATATTAATAAATATTAGAAATCAAAGCAAAAATTGACCTTCCAGAATGTTCAGTCATGAGTCTCAGTAGACTGTTACAAATCTAGTATAGATTATATTTTGGACTCTGCAAAAGAGTTCCAACTAAGTCCATTAAGCAATAGACATATGCCACCAGCAAGGGCAGAAGATGGTTCTCAAAGTTCTCACAGTGGACATGGGTCTAATTATCTAGCAAGGAGAGTGGAAATGAGAAATGCTAGCAAACCTTGCCAGCATGAGTCCATTGGGCAGAAAGGGCAAAAGGGGAAAAAAGGCAGTCAATACTGCAGCAGCAGTAGCAGCTGGTCTCATGAGGATAGTTCCATCAAAGACTGCTTTCCAACAGTCAAACCATCAGTTTTCTCAGCAGACAACAACAGCTCCCCTCGAATCTGCTCCAGCACTGCTTTCCAAAATCACCTCATCTAAGCTGCTTCTTAGTATCACCTCCTGCTCCCCTTTCCAAAAGAACGTTCATATAATTCCAAAGTCACACCATCAACGTCAGAACTGACCAGGTCATCATCCGTTATAAGATGCACAAAGTGGTTACTTTAGGATACTTTCACATGCTGCTCGAGGGAATCAGTTGTCTATCCTGAGCACACAGGTTTAGTCCATAATGGAATATTAATGAATATAGCTTTTCAAATTTTAAATAACAAATCTGTCCCATTCGTAGTGTCAGTTCGTTGCATGGCAACAATTATCAATTGTTGCCAATTTCCATCAGAAAGTACAGAAAGTAACATGAGTGAGAAAGGAAAAAGATTTTTCTCACGGTGTAATGTGAACGTAAAAAAATATATATAGGTGCATTTTAGATGGGAGCAAAGAAGGTTCCATTAATAAAGCAGTTGAATGTCATAGATTAGTCATGAAATTGTTAATTTGCAAGTAATGGCTTATTACCACATTTTCCAAAGTAGCTATGTGCACTTGTTACAAATAAATGTATATATTTTTCATTTTAGGAAATTGAAGTCATATATGTTAAGATTATTCCCAAAATATTTCAGCTTTCTACATTGTTGCACTAAAGAGTAGCACCAAATTTTCAAATTCAATAGTGCATTACAATGAGAGCAATAGTTTGGTTTGCTTCAACGTTACACACTCAGAATCACTTTGAAGGTTCACCCTATTATAACTAAAGCTTCAATTGAGACGTCAACTTATATTAATTTCTGATTAATTCTCGTAATTGCAGAAAATACATTTTAAGGAGATATTTGCTTCAGCATGATTTGGACTTGTACGAAATTCAATCTATTAAGCATGTTAGACTCATTATATATATTTTCTTCTATTTCTACACTCCAAGCATGCTTTTACAGGGCTGGATCTACGTTTGTTTCTCAGAACTTCATTGATGTTTTTCTAATGTGTGTGTGAGGTGTACATATATTCTATGTATACTCTTCTGTCTCATGTCAAGTTTAATTTTTTAGTAAAAGTTTTAAGCTGGATTACAACCTTCTTGACGTTTTAATTACTCTGCCTTATCTGGTTACTGGAAGCTGTCATCTTCACTGTCAGAGATCTTCCAAGATGTAACAGCAGTCGCTGGGTTCTCAGGTTCAGTCTTTCTTTCACCATCTGGATCAGAAGATCGATGAATCAAATGCCGAAAGTGAGAAGAATTTCTGATAACAGACTTCCCAGGATGCTTGGCAGTCACCATATGTCCCTTTGTGGACACAACGTGGAAAGGTGCAGCATCATATGGAGCATCAGATTTTCTCCTTCGCAGTTGGTGAGCGATCACTTGACCTCCTGTCTTAAATTCAATGTTCTTTGCATGCCACCTCTTGTCAGGATAGGCTTTCATCTTTTCTTTAATAACCAAGTCCATCATTCAATTATATTATCACCTCCTTCTCTTTTGTTGGTCCATTGAGGTAACTTGGTTGTCATTGCTCTCCCAAACATCAAAGTTGCAGGACTTTCGCCAGTGTGTCGAGTGAATTTTTGAGCGATATGCTCGTAAGGTGGAATTCAACATGGTTTGCAAATTGAGCCTCTCAAGAGTTGCACTCTGTACTGCTTTCTTTAGTGTACACCTAGGCATACTCTTCTGATGCTTTAAGTTCAATGCTCCCGAAAATCCTTGAATTCTTTACTGTTAAACTGACTTTATCAGACTTCTAAATGACTGGAATTCCCCATGTGGCAAAAATGTCATCACGTCTCCCGATGACTCGCTCATGAGCTGTGGATGAGAGATCATCTATTAATGGAAATCGAGAGTTCTCATCCACTAAAATTATGTCCATTGTCAAGTGGACCAAAGAAATTGATGGCTATTCTCTCCCATGCATGCTTAGGGAATTCTGACAGGGTAAGAGTTTGTTGAGTAATGTTCGTAGAGACGCAGTTACATAGATGACAGGCCTTGAGTTACTTTTTAACCCTATCATCTAAATATAGAAACCAGACTCAATCTTGGAGAGCTCGCTTGGTGTCAACAATACCACGATGTCCTTCATTAGCCACCTCAATTATCTTTTGTCCTAAACTCTCCGGAATGAGGCTTCTCGATCCCCGCAGTATAACCCCTTCCTGAGTTAAAGACAGTTCATCTTTACCGTTTTTGTACATATGGTATTTGCCATCACTGGTGAGAGCTCAAGCATGTTGGCTCCACGACAAATGTGTAATTATATCTTTCAACTTCAGCATGTCGCTATCGTGATTCATGGCAGTGATGATCTGGGCTAACGATATGGCAGCTGGTGTATTTGTCTTTACAATGAAATTAATGTAGGCTTCAGCTAGTCAATAAAGCTTTGATGATCAGTTACCAGCGTAAAGACTTTCCATACAGAAATACATGGAAATGTTCACAAGCCCATACCACGGGCAAACTTTCTTTCTCGGGTTGAGAGTAAACATGTTCTGTTTGGGACAAACTTCTACTGGCATATGCCACAATATGCCTTTGAGCATTTGGGTGTCCGCTGAGCCAAGATAGCGCCTAACCCAATGGGGCTAGTGTCAAAAACAACCACTGAGTGAAGCTTTAGATTGAAATAGGCCACTTCAGTAGCAGTTTCAATGGCTTGTTTGATTTTCTTGAAACTTCTCTCACATTCATGTGACCACTTGAATGCAACATTTTGCTTTGTTAATTCTCTTAAGGGAGCGCTTATGGTCACAAAGTCTCGTATGTATCTTGACCAGTAACTGGCCGTGCCAAGAAATGAATGTATCATAATCTTGTGGGGGATCTTGTGGGGATCAGCATTTGACAGAGCTTGTACTTTAGCAGGATCTGGTGTCATACCCCCATCAGAAAAGATATGGTCGAAGAATTATAATTGAGTCTTGTGAAACTCACACTTGTCTGCATTCAAAGTCAGGCCTACATCAGTCAGTAAACAACATACTTGATTAAGAGCTCTATCATGCTCCTTTTGGGTAGCTCTGAAAATCAATAGGTCTTTTCTATAGTTGAATGCATTCACAACCGGCTATAAGACACTTCGAATGATGTCTTGGAAAAGTTCTGCAGCTGATGATCCACCAAAATGGAGCCTTTTATATCGAAACAGACCTACATGTGTAGAAAAGGTTGTAATATACCTGTAATCTTCTTCGAGTTTCAACTGAGGATAACCTTTATTTAAATCAAGGCGAGAGAAGACCTTGGCACCATTTAGCTGCATTATCATGTCAGTCAGTCAGTCAAAATCACTTTATTCGGTTAATTAACACCATAAAAGCATTCTACAGAATAAAAAGGTTTAAAAACAGGAATATGACATACACCAAGAATAGTACACAAGCTTCCTAATCAAGGTAAACAAACAATTCATCAAGTACATCTTAAAATTGATTATATAAAAAAAAGAATTGCTATATTCTAGATCATGGGAGTCGCTCTCACTTTTTTTTTTCCTTATTTTAACTACTGCTGTTAAAAAACTTGCTACGTTAAAAGTTTCCCACACATTGGTCAGCATCTGTAAATATATGAGCGCTGGTTTTGCCTGTAAAAATCCTTTGCCCTTTAAACTTGGAAAAATAAAACGTTTCCGACTGTGCAAACAATGCTCACAAAACAAGACAAAGTGCAATGTGTCCTGGGTGGAACAATTGTCACATGTGTAAACACCCAAGTCCTCCTCCCTTCTCCATCCCTGAGGTTCGGCAAGTAGAAAATTTAACTGATTCAGCCTAAATCTTACTAAGAGGAAACGATGATTTGGGTTGGTTACAACATTTAAATAGGGTTCAATTGCACAAGAGGTTTTTAACAATTAATGGGCACGTACCGTTGGTTTTACCAGTTCCCTGGCCTCTCTTTCCACAAGTGCCATATATAGGTAAGATTTCTTAGCCCACAACATATCTCCCTTCACTAGAATATCTGCCAGCCTTTCTGCATAGCTCAACCAAGGGATACTACTTGCTCGGTCTAAAGCTAGGCAATCGCGCAAGATTTCGCGATTCATTTCAAGTTCAGGATTTATCCAAGTTGCTATCCATTTAAGTAAAGGTGCCATTCCAATTAGGTCTGCCACAAAACCTACCCCAGTCTCTTGATGGACTATGTATGATGGTGTTGATTGTGGCAGGTTTCTTAAAAATTTATTTTCAACTATTTGGATATCCTTAACTTCTTTATAACCCCATATGTCAGAGCCGTAGTTTGAGATAGCAATGCATTTTAGCTCTGTATATATTTAACAGTGCTTGTATTGGTTTTGCCCCTAGCCTACGTGCAAAGCCAAGGACCGCGGATGTGGATCTGGCCATTACATTTCTTTTTGCATTCATTTGTGGGACCCATGTACCCCTATCGTCAAATATGACACCTAGGTAAGTAAATGTAGTAACCCTGGTGATCTCATTTCCTTCACAATGGAGTGTTTTAGGCCTTCTGGGCTTAGAGCCAATTATCATTGTATGAGATTTTGCGAAGTGTACATTTAAGTCCAGGGATCTCATAAAAACGGCAAAGGAGATTAAAAGACACTGTAAGCCAACCGCAGTTCTAGCTAATAAGGCGGCGTCATCCGCATATAGGAGGGCTGGGATCAGCCGTTCCCCCCACATGCGGAATGTCTTTACTGGCTTCCCCTAAGACTAAGTCTAAGTCCAGGTTATTAATGTATAAGGTAAAAAGTAGGGGGCTAAAATGCATCCCTGCCTAACTCCATTTATAATACGTATTCCCTGGGTACAATTCCCCCTTTGATCAAATCTCACTGTGGCTGTCAGAGCCCTATGCAGATCAGCAAGGAAGTAAACAATGTTCTTGTCCATGCCTGGTTTAATTCATATTGCCCATAGCTTGGATCTATTCACTCGGTCAAACGCCGAGGAAAGATCCATGAACGCCAAATACAATGTCCCCTTCTTGGCGATGGTATACTTCCCAACTAATAGGTGCAAATTCAAACGCTGATCCGTGGTACCCCTCCCTTTCCTGAAACCGTATTGCAAGTTTGAAAGTGTATTGGTTTCGTTTAGCCAGTCAGTAAGTTTACTGAGTACCACTCTTCCTAGCACCTTCACTGCAGAATCTATAAGTGAGATTGGTCTGTAGCAGCTTGGATCCCCTCTATTACCCTTTTTAAAAACTGGAACAATGATTGACTCAGACCATGATCTAGGCAGGCCAAATTTACAGGCCATATTAAAAACATGAGCCAGAAGTTTTGACCATAGTGTCACATTAGATTTAAAAAGATCGGCCGGGACGCCATCTGGTCCAGGAGCCTTGTTGCTTGTCATTTGGTTAATGGCCTCTGCTACTTCTGATTCTATAAAAACCAGGGTATATACCTCAGCCTCAAACAGTGTACCTGGGAGTCCTTGGTTACCCAGGTCGCCATATATGAGTTTAAAATGATTAGACCACTCCTGCTCCGGTATATTGCATTCTAGAGGGCTACCCTTGGTTTCCTGGAAAAATGGCTTATTAACAATTTCCCAGAACTTAACACTATTTTTAATAACATCTATGGACAAGAGATCATTCAACGCCTCATTTTTAATCTCAGATTTGCGTGTATTTATGGCCAACTTATAAGTTTTCCTGAGGGCTACTATTACACTTTTATCTTGTGGTTTATGTCTTAGGGCCATCAACAGCTTTTGGTGGGCAACTTTACAATTATGGTCAAACCACCTCTCCCCTTTATTCAGGAATTCCTTATACGGACGTTTAAGGTCACAGGCCACCTGATTACAGATTTTAGCATAAGCTATGAGAATCTCTTTGTCCCTTATATTATCATCTAGAGAGAGATCAATCTCCATTCCAACAGTGTTCAATAAGTTGTCGTGGAAATCCTCCGGCACTACCTAACACCACTTGAGTCTACGGGCTTGGTCTTTTATTTTTAAATTAAAAGTGGGGACACATCTATTTGATTTTGAATTGTTCTTGATGCCCCCTGCCAGTGTAATATGTATAGGGTTGTGGTCACTAAAATGTGACCACGTAGTAGTATATCCTATCACCAGGGGGGTCAAAGCAGCATTAATAAAAATATAATCAATAGTGGAATGCATTCCCCTTCCTTTAAATGTTGGGATTTCATCACTATCCTGCGCATTATCATGTCAGCAATACCCAGACCTGGATGTCGTTCTCGTTCAATTGTCTTGTTTGCTTGGCGCATATCAAAGAATATGCGTACAACTCCTTCAGTGTCCTTTTCGTGCACTGCCACTATGGGAGAAACCCATGGCGTTGGACCAGTTGACTGCTCAATAATGTCATGTTTAAGTAATAATTCAAATTCTTTTTTAACAGCTTTGTGTAAATGAAAAGCAACTTGTCTATGTCTCTGCACAACAGGAAGTACATCGTCATTAATGTGTAACTTTACTTTCATAGTCTTAAGCTTTCCGAAACCATGAAACAATGAAGGAAATTGACTTACAATTTCGTGGTGAGCATTCAGGTTGTAATTCACAGAAATCAGTCCCATATCAGCAGCGGTACTGAAACTGAGCAAACAGGCAATTATTGCTGTACCTTGGAGCACATGGATGGGTGCTTGCACCTTTGTCGTCTTGTGTTTCAATGTCGCTACAAATCAACCTTGACTTTTTATGGGCATCGATGCAGCCCAAGTGTACACTTTGGTTTTCGATGACGTTAGTCAAGGTAATAGAGACAATTCATGATATTTCTCTTCACGCATTAAATTTATCGATGCGCCACTTCCGATGATGAAAGGTATTGAGTAGTCATTTATTAGGTCTCGCCTACGCAGCGGGCATGCGCTGCATAGGCAAAAAGACCTTTTGCCATCGATTCGGCTTTTCAGCCTAAAACGTGCACGCGTTCCATTGCCTTCAATGGCAACGCGTGCACGTTTGGCGATTCACTTGCGGGAGCGAGCGGCGCCATATGGTAGCAATTATCGCTCCTGGCGCCGCTCGCTCCCGCAAGTGAATCGTGCAGGCTCCCTCCTCTCCCCCCTCCCCCTGCTGCCGTGCGAGGCTCGCGCGCTTGTTAATGCTTGTTTTTGCAGTTTTACATAAGCGCGAACTCCACCGAAGGTATGGGAGTGCTTTACACGAGCACCAGTAGCGTTACAGACTGACACATTCATTTTAGGAAGGGGGGTAAGTTATTTGCCCCAAATCACAGGATGTTGGAGCCCCCCTCTATACACACTATGTATGGCATGCCCAGCTGCTCAGTCACTACTTTGTAACGAGCACTGCCCACTCAAGTTACTTTGGGCGACCAAATTTCGAAAACCAAAACCAGGGGACATTTTTAGGTGACAGAGAAGAAAAACTATGCTTTTACATCAGTCGTGGGCAGAAAATGACTTAAATGGCAGTGCCCGTCAACACAGAAACACAGACAACGAGGCACTAAGGAACGAAATTAAAAGCAACTTTTAAACCCAGCCTCATTGGTGTTAATTCAGTTGTGTTTTGATAAGACCTGCAAACTCGTCCTGACTTTGACCACCTAAAAGCAACCTCCCTCCGTTTGCAGTCTCTAAAAAACAAAGACATGGGCTAAATTTGTCAAAATCTGCCGTGAGACGGTGGAGAGCTGGGAGAAAATCAGGTGTGTCCCGACAAATTCGGGACGCCCGGTCCCCTAAAGTTGCACAATTACTACCTGGTATAGGCTTGGTACACTCTACATGGCACCTAAAATGCTTTACATAGGAGGGCGTAATACAAGTGTCATCGTGCGTGCACATACTACACACACTGTACAAGAGCAAGCCTATATGTTTCGTCTCTTACCCTGGCTATGCAATTACTATCTGGTAAAGCCGGATTGCGCAGTCATTGCTTGACAAATATGCTACAAATTCACATAACGAATGCAGCTCGTGCTACACACTCACTACATAACCAGGGTGAGTACAGCCAGGGTGAGTACAGCCAGGGTGAGTACAGTCAGGGTGCGGACTGGGTGCGGAACACAACAAACGCCTCTTAGAGTAGACAACCGCTTCAATGCACAAAGACTGCACATGAATGGCACTGACATGTAAAGTTGTCCCAGTGTGCAGGGACAGGCTGCAGGCTACTGCATATCCCTGAAGACTTCTGAGTGTATCCACCGACACAACACTGCCAAACTATACACTCACACCTAAAGAGCACTTAGGGAAAGACGAACACAAGTAACAAAGCACCCAGCGAAGATTCGCCTTGTAATTGTTTGTGTGACGTACATGCGGCTTAATATTTGACTTGGTTTAGATTTGGGATCTGTTATTTTACCGATACAATCGCAATAACAGCCTTCATCGCGACATATCAACCTCTTCACTTCACAGCCAGGACTGCTTTAATTTAAGCTCACATTGTGGGTCACTCGTCTGAGCTCATTCCCATCTTTGATCGAAACTTCGGTGATCAGCATTCAGTACTGAAATTATTCCGCCATTATCATGTAAACAACCGTCCGCCTCCGCCGTAGACGAGCTTTTACGGATCTCCTTTTCGTTAACTTGTTTCATGCCTCGGAAACCTCACACGTTACAAGTGACATTATTTCATTTCAATAGCGGGGTCCGGTGTGCATTATGAAACCAGTATAATGGACCCCTCTAGTCACATCCCCTCCCCCCATTGCCCTCTCATTGTGCTCTCATTATGTTTGAACAACTATCTTGTAACCCGTTTTACTGACGGTCAATTATTGTTAGCGCTTTAAGATGAAGCGCTTTACAAGAGTAACATACGACACGAAAAATGACACAAAAAAACATACTGTAAATAGCTAACACTTATAAGGTCCCAAAGGCGAGACCTATTGGCTATGCCAATGCTTGTTTTTAATATTATTTTCAGACAATGTTTGTATGACTTTGGTGCTTTGGCATGTTGACTTTTCTTTGACAGCAGTTTTTCCTCGTATGCGGCCAGTCCCACACAAGCTCTTTTCTCTGAGGTAAACATTGACATGATTCAATCGTCTTCCTCACTTTCACTGGATACTGAGGCGGAGAAACTGTTTGACGATGGTTTAGATGGCAATCGACTTTATTCAGTGTCAATTTGCCTCAATTGATGTCGCTGCTTGGTCTTGTGGGGTTGCGTCAAATGTTGCTTCTGGAATGTTCTGGCTGCCATTTTGTCTTCGTGCTGTGACGCACTTCCTTGTTCCTTCCCTTTGCAAACTGTCACCAAATGGTTCTCTTTCCCACAGCCTTTAGATGTCTGTCCAATGGCGGGACAATTACCTTAATTTGGAAATGAAAATCCACTTCTAAAACATAACTTCTTTTTACTTGTATACAGCACATTGTGTCCTTCAGTCTTTTGCTTTGGCTTACTTTTTATGCTCATGACTGATTCACTTCGGGCACCTCTGACATCCATGCCAGTGGCTTGTCTTTCAGCATGCTCCTCAGCTCTGGCAGCCATTAACACTCACTCCAGATTAAGAGTTTCTCTCAGCATTCGTCGTCTAAATGAATCTGACAAGCATCCATCAATAACTCTAAGTCACATAGCTTCCTCATCATTTAATTCATTGAACGTAATGTTTGATGAGCATATAAAGTCTCTCCACTAATTCATCATTGGTTTCACCAACTCTTTGGCGTTCTTAAATGAAAATAAATTTTTCGTAATCAACGTTTGGTACTGGGTTGAACTTTAGATTCAGCGTTTCTTTAATCTGACAATGTTGTTTCTTCATAAGTTCATGACATTTTCCTATGACTTCATTCACACCATCACCAGCAAGATTTTTTAGATACTTGATGATCTTTTTGTTATCAGTCTATTCAAGTGCATCAATTAAATCATTGAATGTCTCTATCCACTCAGACCAGACCATCTATTTCCAATATTTTGCTTTTTGACAGTATTGAAAGGTGGTGGTGGCTTTAGGAACAAAGCAGTGTTGCAGACCAGTGTAGAACTTACTGACACCGCAGGAGGTTCCTTGTGACTTGGTGTTTGCAATCTGTCTGTGAGACCTTGCGACATGCTGGCCTCCGGCTCATCTTTAATGAGAGCTGTAAACGTGACTTTCTTTGCAGCCATATGAAAAATGTCACTATTCTAAAAGTTGTTCTTGGTTCTTTATTCTTCAATGACCTGTGAAGTTGTTCTGAGTCCCTCTCAGAAACTTTGTGAGTGAGCTGCTTCAGGTATGGATGGCTCCGTAAGCACTACCCCGAACACTTCTCCTTGAGCCACCTTTGCCATGGGCATAGTATTAGGACTCATTCAGGGCATTCAGTAAGTCATTTTGTTTTTCTTTTTGTCTAAATGCCAATCTGCTTTTTGTAACACCTGGTTAATCTTCACCTTGCAGCACTTCTGTTTGCAGCGTTATCTTGTAGGTTTTGTAGGCTATGATTATCAGCTGCTGTACTTTGTAAACCAGCTTGAGTCCGCTTTCAGCGTTAACACTCTTTATAATGTACAACTTTAGCTTGCGTGGCAGTGCAGTACCTTTATGTATGGTTTGACCATCAGGTTCTTGACCATCAACGTGTAAATTCTTTGCAATGCTTCTGTTGTTTTCATGTGCTTTACCCGTAGCTGGTATTGCGCTTTGACTCCATGTGCATGAACCGTCGACTCCATTCTTCGATAACGACACACACAAGCAGTTTGCTTGGCCAATGACAAACCTTATAGGAGATCACAGTGGTCCTTCAGGTTACTTATCCCCTACCTCATCGCCATTTCGAGCGTCTTCCCAGCCAGGTTACCCGTCAGTAACCACACCACATATGGAGCTTAGTATTACACGTCTTTACTCTCCTGCGTGTAACTGCGAACTCAAAATTCTAAAACAAGCTTTCATGGCATTGCTCTCTGACACCTATGTCACAGCTCTACGGAGTCTGTTAGGAGCCAAAAGGGTTCCATTCTAAAATATCACAAGACACTACAGCAATGATGGAACCCTTTTTGCTCCTGATGGTCTCCGTAGAGCTATGATGTAGGAGTTGGAGCCGAATGAAATGAAGGTAGATTTAGAATGTTCAGTTTGCAGTTACACGCAGCAGAATAAAGACGTGTACAACTAAGCTGTGTATGTGGTGTAGTAATTTGTGGGTACCCAGGCTAGATGCATCTCATGATACATTTCAACGTAACATTTCTTACTGCGTTCATTAGGAATGTGCTTTACTTTCATCCGCAAGATGAGACCCTTGAGATCACTCTTGACTCACAGATGAGTTAAAAAAAAAAATCATGTTAACATTTTCAAAGCGTGCCTTTTCTACACATTCTACACATTAGGGCCACATGTACAACCGTCAGGGTTTGCGACTTGCAAATTGTAAGTTTTAGCGACTTGCAATTTGCGAGTCGCAAAACCTTTTGTACAACACAGTGTCTCAGACACTGTTTGCGATTCCCAAATGGGTCGCAAGGACCCTGCCTCATTAATATTCATGAGGCAGATCTCAATTTGCAACCCATTGGAAATGGCGGCACTCACAGGGATGGTGGCATGCTGGGGTCAGCAGACCACCATGTCTGTGACTGCTTTGTAAATAAAACAGGTTTTTTTGGGAAATACAGCCCGTTTTCCTTGAAGGAAATGAAAATGAAAAGTTTTCTTTTCATATTTTTAGAGTGGGGAGTGGTCCATGGGACCATTGCCTGCTCTAAAAAAATGTTAGCGCCCTCATTCACAAAGTGGAAGGGGTCCTTTGGGGACTCCTTTCCGTTTGTGAATGGCTTACCACTAATTTGAAATTGGTGGTAATCTTTGAATGTTTTGCGACCTCATTCCCGGTCGCAAAACATTCATACATACCAGTGCGACTCACTAGTAGGGATGGATGCCCCTTCCTAATAGTGACTCGCAAAACCCTATTTTGCGAGTCGGGAATATATTACCATCTCACAAAATAGGGTTTGTACACAGGAAAATGCATTTTACCGGTCGCAATGGGCCATTTGCAACCGGTAAAATGTGTTGTACATCTGCCCCTTTGTCCTTTAAACGAAGCATGTTTTTCTCATTGTTATTTTGGGAAGATTAGTTGATAGTCACAAACAACTAAACAATTTTCAATTATTGCATTTGCCTTATTGGTAATGCTCAAAATTGTGGTCGGAGACCCTTATACCTGCCTCAATCTACGTGCACATATGTTCAAATGAGGACCCAGTCAATCCTGTGCCCAAGTAACAGAAATTAGGTACATCACAGTTCAGGAGTACCAATGCCCACTATGTCTTTGTTTTTATCAGAAGCAGTGGCGGCGCCTCCGCTATGGCGGAGGAGTGTCACCCTACTGCCCAGAGAGGCAAACAAAAAATAGAATGCAGATCATTTTAGTTTTTTGTCCTGTAGCCGAGCCTGTGGGCGGGGCTACAGCACTGATGCAGGGCAAGGAGGAGTGGTGGGCACTACTGTCAGTGTGCATGACGGTTTGGCTGGCCGTCATAGGACGGTTTGTGACGGTTTGGCTGGCCGTCATAGAACGGCCAAACCGTCATCGTCTTACGCACCGACATCTCTCCAACCCAGGTGTGTTGCTGGGTGGGGAGACCAGGAGGCACAGACTCTCAGCTCCCGATGGAGCGCAAAACAAGCCTGCTCCGCCCAATCCCGACACTGCTGTCATGGATATGAGAGCAGTGTCTGGATTGGCCATAGGAGAAGCTGGGAGCTTCAGCCTGTGCCCAGAGGCACAGAAGACCGGCCAGCAGAGCGGCAAGCAGAAGACCGACAGGTACGTTTTTTCTTTATTGTTTTGTTTGTTACAGGTCCCCCTTCACACTGCCCCCTCCTCGCGCTGTCTCACCACATTTCCCTGACACCAGCCGCTACTGATCAGGGGTGCACTTATTGTTATGACTGGCATTGTAAATTGGCAGCTTCTGCACCACAGCTTAGACTAGAGTGAAACTTTATTTTCTCTTCAATTTAATTGTTGCTTTCCAGTCTGCAAAGACAAAAAAACTAAATGTCTAGAGACCAGTGCGTCAGTCAATTTTTTATCGATCAAAGTATGCATTTACATATTCATACTGGTAGTGGATATCTTGCTAAAATTTAAAAACTATATGTAACTTCGGGGTGGAATTTACACAATAATGGCTCTAACTCTTGTTTTAAAAGCGGATAAACATTTTGCCTAAAATCCAGCTGGCTATCTTACCTTCTGAATGAGCAGTTTAGATATAGCTTCATGATGTTGGCCTGTTTTCATAAAAGACCAGTGTAATTTCACACCTTAGGCCTGATATAGGACGTTCCATTACACGTAATTAACTAGGAGAGGAACATTTTAGGTTCAAGCCTAGTGTGAATTCACAGTGAGCTTATAGCCCACTCACTGCTTGCCATTGGTTGGCTTTATTGTGACTCTCGTTTGCCTGCTTCTTATTCAATGGTTTCTCTTTCACTTCCAGTGTTTATCCTTGCTCTGGAGCACAGCCTCTTTGCAATTCTTTTGATTGGCTGACTTTCCACTGCTCACATTTAGGGAACTTCTTTTTTCGTTTTCATTAAGCGCCCCATGGGAGTGTATGTATTTTCTAGCTCTCTTCCTTTTGTGCCTCTTCCCCCTTCCAGTACTTTCCCCGCCACTCTATGTTGATCCCCACCCCTCCCAGCATATCTGTAAAAGCACAGCAACAAGGATATTTTTACTGGGGTATAGTTAAAGAGAAGACCTTAAATGTTGTTTTTGTTTTATCTCCTGGGTTTCTCAAATAGCAGGAAAGCACATGCTTTGGCACACAATGGCTTTTATGGCTTTAAAACCAGGGTCATCTACTACATTAACTTAGCTGGCATATAAGGCAGAAGGTGTATTTAGCATGACACTTCTCCCTGAGGCCCATAATTCTGCTTCCTGGACTACAGACGACCAAATGGCTGAATCCTGTAGAAAGTAAATTTGGCCATGACAAGCATTTCCCTTTACATTTTGACATTCCCTTTTTCTTGTTAATTTCTTATCAGAGTTGCCGAGTGAAAGGTTTTTAACAAATTAACCTGACTATTTATAAAGATTGAAAATATTGAATTTAAAGTACAGTTTTAAGATACAATAAGGTATGTTTGCTTCTCCTCCAGTTTTTAAAATGTTGCTTTTCTTTTCTTTTTTCTAAAATAATACTTTGCAAGCATTGGCAAAGCCAAGAGCTTAACACTCGCCTTATACGGCAAGACCTAGTGTGTTTGCCCGTGCTTGTTTATTGCAGTGTCCAATACAGAATGGAGTTCTGCCCTCAGCTCTCCCGCAGTATATGTGTTCCTCTTGAAGTGCAAGGGGTCAATGGGAGATTAGCTCCTGCTATCATAACTCTCTGCCATTTTGGAGTTAAAGTAACTCATATGAGACCTTTAATGAGTTGAAACCAAGTATCACAGCATGTTGGTTTGGTCACTATTGCAAAGGTTTGAGTAGGTTTGTTTATGCAACACTGATGAAGATTTTTGCTCAAAAAAGAAAAGGTTAAGTCTGATGATGACTTTCTTCACTAGGCCTAACCCTCCATCTCTAACTGACCCTGTGGAATTGCAGGTAAGATCGCTTATTTGCCCAGTTCCTACCTAAGGATGAGCGACCATCTCACTTCTGTTTTATTTGGACACTGTCTCCAGTTCTGAACTTTTCACCTACAAATCATTGATTTCTGTTGCGTTAGTCTAATTTGTTAAATTGAAGAAAGGTATCACTACAATAACCAGCATGCATTAGGCTAGTACACAAATGGCCTGAAATGAAAACCGTGTCCAAAATTATCTGGAAGGAGTTGGGTATTTTAGTCCCTCCTAATAGTCCCATGCACATAATAATTGTTTCCCCCAATCTTTTCACAGTGGTTGCTCAGCTAACTTTTATTGAAATGGTTTAACTTTTTTCCTCCACTTTTCCTTTATCACTGTTCTTCAAATCACAAAGAGCTGATGTATTTGAACATTGGAAGCTACATTTAAATTATTATATCCATTTAACAGTTTTAGATAGCGCCCCTTCATAACATGAATGTTTGGGTTCTTCTACAGAAAACAAAGTAGTTACGTGCAATGCTAAAATAGACTAGAGACACATTAAACAATGTTAACAGATCAGATACTCGAAGTCTGAATTCATCAGAGAAAGCCAGCATTTATTTAGGGAAGAAGCACAAAACATGAGTTTAAAACTCTTTCCGAAGAAGATGTAGAGTGGTTTGAATTCTCACTTCTCCGCACCAGTTAAACATTTTGTTTTAAGTTGTGGAGATTTTGAATTTGTGTTTCCAGGTTATATGAGTTTATAAATCATAGACCTCTTCATCCACCTGATATTATAAGTAGATTGGCCTCCAAGGGAAATCTGTTTTGGCAAATATCTTTACACACAAGGCAGCAAACTTTTGAAATGTATTTTCTGGTGAAAGAGATTACTCTGGCCCCAGAGTGTTGCACAGAGCAGTGTGAGAACTGTAGGATACTTGTCAATATGCATTACCAACATCCAACCAAGAGTTAACTGAAGTTTAGCCTGCCCTTCTTAGCAACTAAGTATTTTATACAGTAGAGATCTCGCGTTAAACTTTGTGGACCTGTCTATCAGATGATGTGGGAGATAACTAAGAGCTTTGTATGTAAGGTGAAATCAAGAGATTTCAATGTGGAAGAAAGCAATGGTGAGATGTCTTTCACTTTCAGCAAAGCTGATGGATCAAATTTGTTTTTTGGGAGTAATAAGGATGAACTCCATTTTCTGTGACTTGAATACCATAAAGTAATATTGCTCAGATGTTTATTTTCAAAGTTCTGTGTCATCTACATATTGTTTGGTGAAAACTGCATTACCCTTTAATAATGAACGCAGCTGCTCAAACTATACCTTGAATGATGTGGGTTCTGGAATATAACCCTGATGTATCGATGATGGTATTTTGGTTCTTCCTAAGAAGTGCTTTCCTGTCTTTACCAAATGATGACAATTGGTCAGACGTGATGAGATCCAAGTCAAGTCAGAGATGGCCAGGGAAGCCAATGCTCTGTTCCTTTAGCAGCTTTTCTTAGTTTGTTTAGGTGTTTAGCTGGTTGTATATAAATCTCCGAATTGTTTTCCCTATATTTTCAAAGTTCGATGCAGGATGTGTTTTTCTAGATCTCATGATTTATCCTGTCTTCAGTAGATCAAGAAAGATTCCTTCTTATAGTTAAGTGTTGATCAGGGTGTACTAAGCTGCTGTAAAGTGATGAAATTTGATGTTAATGTTTACCAGCAGGTTGTTTATATAAGTAGTTAATAGGTTTGAGGATGTTTATAATAGTGTCAAGTTTGTCATTACTTACAGGAGAAAAGCGACTGAGTTATTCGTTTTTTGGAAGAGGATTTTCACTGAGAGGATGATGGGGAATCCTACGTTCTCTGATGGAGCTCTTTTTACCAGTAAAGTGCGAAAGGACTCACTTGCATTTGGTGGCTGACGATTGGAATATAGTTTTGGAAGGAGTGTATATAAAGGAAGAGGATTCTAGTGGGGTTCCGAGGGTTGTCAATTTATTCCTGGATAGAGATGAGCTTGGCTGCTAGGGTATGTTATTTGCTCTCTCTTTACACGATCGTTAGCCTGGTATGTAGCACAAGAAATGTAACCCTCTGCACTGTGCTATCTTTGTTATGAATCTCTCTTCCAGACTCCGAGAAGGACTCTGAGACCCAAGTTTGTCTATTTTTTAACTTTGGTTTTTTTTTTAGCTGAAGCTCAGTGACAGCATTATCTGTTGTGTAAATGATGCTGTTGTAGTTCTTTATACTACAGGTAATGTTAGCATTGATTCATGTTGGGGTCAGGTTTGCCAGAACAATAGGTGTAAACTTTTTTACAGACCATATCCAAATTTTCATGATCCATCTTTCTATGGAGGGTAAACGAGATGAACAAGAGATAACAAACGCAATAGGGACCTGACCAGACCAGTCAGTTTGAACTGGAGGACACACTTAGTGCCTGCACACTTAACATTTGATGAGAATTTAGGATGTTCAATATTGAAGTCCCCAGGCACACGTTATTTGCACATATTATTTGGTCTGGAGTAAAGTAATCAGGTCAAGAAAATTTGGGTTGTAGGCAGATAGTGTTAATAGGTAACAATGTGATGTCAATTTTGAGGCACTCAAAAGTGTGGAAGGTAGTAGTGCTGGTGTGAATTAGTTTACAGTCAAGGGAATGTGTGTGTATGACTTCAGTCCCACCCCTTGTTTGAGTTTGCCAGTACCACGTGGCCTCAATGATCCAATGATGAATTTAGAATGGATGTGAAGCAAGAGTGAGGATTTTATAATGCTAAGGACTTCTGTGACATCAATACAAATGAGCATGGTGCGATGATGAACATCACAGCTCTAATGTTGTGGAGAATGCATATCAAAGAAGAATCTAATATTGGTCTGTTGAAATGTAGTCTGGTGGTGGATTATATAAGCTTATTGGTGTTGATAGATTTGAAGGGTTTAAGGGCCGTTTTTAGCAGACGCAAATGGGAAATCGGCCCGTTTGAGACCACTAAAAAGGGTTGTAGCATGTACCAAACCTATTTTGCGAGTTGGTAACCTGTTACTGACTCACAAAATAGGTTTTGCGAGTTGCTATTAAGAAGGGGCGTGCCAAGGGGTCTATTCCTAATAGCGAGTTGCAGGAGGATGGAAGATTGTTTTGCTACCGCAAATGCAGTCGCAAAACAATCGCATTTACCACTAATTTAAAATTGGTGGTAAGCCACTCGCAAACAGGAAGGGTTCCCCAGGAGGCCCTTCCCATTTGTGATTGGCAGCAAAAAAAACTGAAGAGCAGGCAGTGGTCCCACAGATCACTGCCTGCTCTTAAAAAATGAAAATGAAACGTTTAATTTTTATTTTTTCAATGCATCCTATTTTTCTTTGAGGAAAACGGGCTGCATTAAAAAAACAGCTTTATTGAAAAAGCAGTCACAGACATGGTGATCTGCTGACCCCAGAGGGCCACCATCCCTGTGAGTTCCAGCCATCCCCAGTGGGTCGCAAAATGCGACCTGTCTCATCAATATTAATGAGGAGGGTCCTTTGCGACCCATTTAGGAATCACAGTGTCTCAGACACTGTTGTACATCAGTGTTTGTGACTCACAATTTGCGAATCACAAAAAAATCAAATTGCGAGTCGCAAAGACTGAGGGTCGTACATCTGGCCCTAGGTATTAAAAAAGAGGGGAATTGTGGTTGATGGGAACTGGCAGCTGAGTAAGCCACTGGCTGTGACTGTGCTTAGTAACTGAACATACAGAGTGTAAAGTATGGAAAGAAAAGAGGAAAACACTCCTGCACTGCTATCATTCTTAATTTAGTACCTATTACGTAAGACAACGGGAGAAGCCTTAAGGGATGAGCATCATCCATGGGAGGTCCTTGATTCAATCCATCACTCTGAGCATGCATTATAAAAGGAGACAATTATATGAATGGTCTTCAAGATGCAATGATCTTACAGAGAACAAGTAAAAGTCGAAGGAAAGAAGTAAAAAGGTCTGTTTGGCTTGAGAACAAGCAGAAGATTGAGCAGGCCTGCTGAAGTCTGTTCATTTCTTCTTTATGGCTTTGTACAACAGAATTCCTCCCTCAGACGTAGAAGTAAACTATCTTTCCCAACTAAAAAGGTAATAATTACTCTGTGTTCTTAAACCACCATGAGTATGGACTTTCTTTGGCTAGATACCTCAATTTTTCTTCCATTTACTTTTCCAGATCAGGACGTTTCTGTTGCCACCCATTGATCTCAAGCAAAGCTCCATTGTTCTATTTGGAGGGATCTCCTCCCTTAGCAAGAAGGTTATTTTGAATCAGTTTCTTGCAATATGGTGCTCTCTTGTAGTGCGACCGTAAAGCACTTGCCTACAAGGCCTTAATGTAGAAGTGGCCTCATGTCAGTAGAATGTCCCTCCTCTCGAAGTCAGACCACTCTGCCGTTTGTTGTGCTTTAAAAATGTAATTCCTAACTTAGAGTGTACAGTTAACAATTTTATAGAAGTACTGTTATCTTGCACGTGTTTAGAGGGCATTTTTCAGCTTGTGTTATGGATTTCTTCTCCGTCATCTCCTGGGGTCAGAGAGAAATTCATAAAGTATTAAAAAATAAAATAACTACGTAGGGTCATAAGTGGAGAAAATGTTTCTTGGAAGGCTGTTGGAAAAGGAACTAATAGAATGCTATATTTCATCCTGGTTAACAAGGGTCCTCTAAATGCCGGTTATTTGATGGAGGGTGTTCATCTCACAATGCACCAGGCATGGAGAAATTGTAAACATTTCCACCTGTTGAAGTTGTGAGAAAACAGCGCTCCAAAGTGCATGCTGGCAATTGTGCAAGGGATTGTCACCCTGGATTTGTGTAGTTGGTTAATACGAGGGAAACCTGCCATAAGCCTCATTGTTTTTCTCGCCCTGATGATCTACTTTATGAAAGTATGAGTCGATCTATAGTTACTATGAAACAGTTATGTTGTACTCATGAAATCCGCATATTGTCACCTAATTGCACTATGATGACATTTACCTTTAGTGAGTAAATGTATTTCTGCTAAAATTCAATACACTTTAAAAGTTCAAAGACAATAGTAAATTTACTAAACATGTTGGATGGTAGAGATCTATGTCTTGATTCAATGTCAGACAAGGATGACAAATCGTAGCAGCAAATGCTAGGTGTTTCTGTTTCTCTTGGTACCCTGAATGAAATAAGAAAGCAGAGAGCTGATGGAGAGATGCTACTGCCAAATAGGATGAAGGAAGGGAAGTGATGATTTGGTGTCTTCTGCAGATCTTGTGATTCCTGGAGGAAAATGTTGATTGTTCACCTTTGAAATTTATCGGGATCATGGTTAGCGATCCAGGAGAAGCATTATACTTTCTCCTTTATCCATTTATGCTTAAATCTCAGGTTTATTATGATTGTCAGTGAGCAAACACTCTCTGGGATCCAGATTTAGCATGGCAGCCGCTGTTACAGAGGCGGAGAGCATAGGGTACATGCACAAAACAGGCTCCTCACAAGATGTATTTTACAAAGAGCAATCTCAGAAAACAACAAGCTTATGTATAGAGAAGCCGCACCCAAGGTTGGGAGGGAAATGGTGACTACGAGCCCGGTATAAGGTAAAGTGAAAAAGTCTGACCTTTGACTAGGAGAAGCATGGGTTGTGTCAATCCCCACTTGAAACCTAGCACCATGTGTTAGGTTTTGGAACATTTTTGTAATAACCAGAGACTTTGTTCCCATGTCCTTTGGTGCTACAAAAATACCTGGTTGCAGAGATTGCCAGTAAATAGCACAGCCAATCCTGATCAGTGTACCTGGATGATGATAATCCAGGAGGTAAATCATCAGGCAGGACATAGGGGATCGTAGGGTGCCTCCAAAGCCACACTGCATAGACAATTGGCCCCTTAACGTTGCCTAGGGTATGAATTGTCCCCATTTATAATAACAGCAGAGAGAAAAAAGTTATGAAGAAGCTGATAGTAGGCAATTAAAAAAATAACATCAGCTTAGACAATTCTTCTTGGTTTCAAAAAATGTTGCATCTGACATTGAGAAAATTGACTTTCAAATGTAAAGATGCACAGACCTTTTCTAGAAAACTTGCTTTTTATTGTTTTGTAGTTGAACTGTCCCGTCTGATGTGACTATAGAATGCACTTCAAATAATGTGCACACTGCCCTATAGCATCCCCCCTTTTCTACTCTGCTTTCCCACAGTGATTCACTTTAGAGCAGTGTTCCAACTATATCCAACTAAGAATTGCAGTCTAGATTATTATACGGATATTTTCAATTATATATTGTTTATGCTTGATTGTGATGAATATTTAGCCTTGTTGATGCTGTTTTAATATGATCTCCTTCCCTGTCTGAGGGAGCAAAAAGTGCATGAGGAGAACTTTCTGCATTTTTTTCCTGTTGTCTGATAAGCTTTTTAGGTATGGCTACAAACCGCTTTAGAAACAGATAACCTCATGTCATCAGTTCTTGAAAACGTATTATAAAAAGTACAGTGAGGTGACAGTACTTTTCATGACTTGTCATTGATCTAATGGGATGTCCATCGAGACCACAGCAATCCAAGTATAGATATATTGTACAGTTTGTGTGTTCATTAGGCTTTTGTGATCGTGAGTACATAGTGCTTTTACTAGACTGCAGATGTGGCATGCCATGTAGCTTGTAATTGAAAGCCAATGTTTGTTCATTGATGTATTTACTTTGTTGACCCAGTAAAAATGTTATTGCTGACATTTGTGTTCAATTACCCAGAGAGTCCGCCTCTCCCCGTTCAGATCCGAAGCCACCGAAGTCATCTGCGGCGTTCCACAAGGATCCTCACTCAGCCCGACCCTCTTCAACGTCTACATGAGCCCCCTCGCAGCCATCGCACGCCGACACAGCCTCAACATCATCTCCTACGCCGACGACACCCAGCTGATCCTCTCCTCACCAACGACCCCACTACCGCCAGAGCCAACCTGCACGACCGGGATGAGAGACGTCGCCGACTGGATGAGGAACAGCCGCCTTAAACTGAACTCAGACAAGACGGAAGTCCTCATCCTGGGCTCATCACCCTCCGCCTGGGACGACTCCTGGTGGCCCCCGGCACCGCACCCAAGCCAACGGACCACGCACGCAACCTGGGCTTCATCCTGGACTCCTCCCTATCAATGACCAAACAAGTCAACGCCGTCTCATCTTCATGCTTCAACACCCTGCGCATGCTCCGCAAGATCTTCAGATGGATCCCCACTGAAACCAGGAAGACCGTCACCCAGGCACTCGTCACCAGCCGACTGGACTATGGGAACACCCTCTACGCCGGAACCACAGCCAAACTTCAAAAGAGACTCCAGCGCATCCAGAACGCCTCCGCACGACTCATCCTGGACATCCCCCGACACAGCCACATCACCGTACACCTGAAAGACCTGCACTGGCTCCCCGTCAGCAAGAGAATCACGTTCAGACTCCTCACCCACGCACACAAGGCCCTCCACGACCTGGGCCCAAAGTACCTCAACGACCGCATGTCCTTCTACACGCCCACACGCCAGCTACGATCAACCAGCCACGCCCTCGCCACCGTACCACGCATCCGCAGAACCACCGCCGGAGGAAGATCCTTCTCCTACCTGGCGGCCAAGACCTGGAACTCCCTCCCCACTCACCTTCGGCGAACCCAGGACCATCTCGCCTTCAGGAAGCAGCTCAAGACCTGGCTGTTCGAGCAGTAACTTACCCCCTCCCCCAGCGCCTTGAGACCCTCCCGGGTGAGTAGCGCGCTCTATAAATGCCGTGATTGATTGATTGATTGATTGAATTAGTGTTACAGTTTAGATGCCTTAGCCACAGTGCTATTCACAAATCACTGTTACGTGTTAATTTGTGTATTTTGCTGCCTTGATAACAGGTTGGATTTAGTGTGTTTTTGTTCACAAAGGAAAGCTGTGCACACACATAGGCCTTCTTAAAGATGTTACAAAAGGGCTGCCCCTTTGTTAAAATCTACTATGCAATGTTTTGCTGCACATGTCTCTTAAGTCCACCAGTTACAACCAAACTTCGACTTCTGACTCCTTTCCATAACAGTCTTCTTCGAGGGTACAACTTTACTCTTCTAAATGCAGTCTTTTTTTTAGCAAAGGGTTCTTTTCGTCTCAATGGAAACTAGGGAATGTTAGGTCAAGGTCAGCAATTAATGATAATAAAAAAAGACTAAAACAAAAGTGAGATCAGTCAGGCTCAGAGGGTTTCAGTGAGAGTTAATCACTGTATTTAGGTTTACCAGAGCAATGTGGTTGAGATCTGAAGACCACATTATCTCTTTTTTCGGGTTGGCTGCAGGTTGTTTGGGTTTCATAATTTACTGCAAAAAGTATTGGTTTGTGATCGAACATTCAACCTAGGGTGACTTTTGGATTGACAGTGCACCTTCAGAGCCCTTCCACAGACTTACATGTAGATTACCCAGTATGTCCTTTGGCACATCAGGGCAAGGAGTAGCTTTAAATATTATAAACTGCACACTACTGGCACCACTCATGCCTGAACATTGATAGCGGTTGGTCAAATCAATAGAATTCTCACCTTTATTTAGCTTCTTACTCTCATGAAAAAGTACAATGCGTAAAAAAGAAGCCCTGGGATGTGTTTCCAGTGGTCCCACAGCCTTATTGCTTTCTCCTATTGATTTCACATATTTCACACACTCATCCCAAGGCATACCATGGCAAAAAAACAGGGTTTTATGTATGTGTTAACTCGGAGAGATGAGGGTGACCACGGGTGCTTTTCTCATGCTCCCCCTTTCATTATTATTCTTTTTGGACTAGAGCAAAGTTTTATCAGCAATCCATGATGATTCCTCTGATGTGGATTGTATATGACCACAAATGTGAGAGCTCATTTGCTTTCTGGTACAGTTTCTGGTTATTCATTGGTTACTGGTCCAATTTGAAATTCCCAGCAGAGATTAAATTCTCTCAAGAATTTTAGAGAGTGGCAAAAGAAGAAGGGCCTACATGTGCTCTAGACCAGCATTTCCCAAACTGTAGGTCGCGAACCACTGGTGAGTCACCAGACGATTTCTAGCTCGTTGCGAAAGAGCAATGAATAAAGATGCCTTTACATTTTATATTTATCTTGTCACATTTGATGTGCTTCAAAGACACCGATTAAATGTCTTCTGACAAATTGCTGCTTATTCTTTTAACATGGGTATTTGGTGTTTACTTTTCTTTCTCTGACTGCAAATTGAGAGGAGTTTTTAAAGTGAACTATGTGATAGTCTTGCTGGAGTACAGGGAGAGTGACATGAACGGCTACACTATACTTGGTGATGCACAAATAATAAATATTCGCTGAAACTCAGTTTCCACACTTTAACATTTATGTGCTATTCAGTTTAATCAGTAAAATTGTTCGTCTCTGCAAATTTAGTGCCCAGTTTAATGGAAATGTGCTGTCTCAAATTACAGTGTTCTACTGCACAATGCTTCAGCAATGTATTTGCGATAGTGTGTTCCAAAATGCACCACCAGATATATACTATAGCCTTTCACAATCCCTAAGACTTCAGGGATGCAACATTGATGTCAGCACCCCCACTCTGAAAATTGTTCCAGCACCACTGGTGCAAAGGTGCTAAACTATGTCCCTAAGTCAAGTTTAAAAACACCCTTGCAAGTATTCCCCAGCAAGACCCGAGTGAACCTTCCAATATTTTTTGCTGTTGTTTATTACTTCACAAAGCCACAGAGATGTACACAATACACAATCACCCCACTTGTGAATGACTTTCACACACAAAATGAGAAATATGGATGTGGCCTAGCAGCCAAAGCTACCGACTTTGGATCTGGGAGCCAGGTCCCATGCTTAAAATAAAATGAATCTGACTTCAAGTAATATAATCTGGTGCTAATGAGAAGCACTCCAATGCCCTTGACCAGTGTTCACGCTATATAAATCTGAAATATATATAACATATATTCTGGTTTTATAAAGTGTATATATATATATATATATATATATATATGTGTGTGTGTGTGTGTGTGTGTGTATATATATATATATATATTCACTGAAAAAACCATAGGTTTCAGACACGTTATAGTTAGAAATTAGCATTTAAAAACCTTTGAAATTCACTGAAAAAACCATAGGTTTTAGGGACAGTTATAGTTAGTTGGACATTTCACTCGTACAAAACCATAGAAATTCCCCCGTTATAGTTAGTTCAGCTAACTATAACTCGCTCCCGCAATGCACTGCTGATGACGTCACATATTACATCACTCATGACATGGTCAGTGACATCACTGATGACATCACTGATGACATCTCAAATGACATCACTGATGACATCGCTGATGACATCATCCATGTGATAATTTCATGCATCTTCTCACACCCTAATATAACTTTTGATACACCCACTCTAAATTACAGACTGCCATTCTCAAAACCATACACACTCAATACCAATAACTACATACCCACTCACTGATTCTTAGGTCTACACACACACATCTACTCACTCACCCGTACAGTCACTCATACTTACAGTCACTCAGTACAGGACTATCATATGCACTCATACACCGCCACTCATCCATAGAGGTACTCACACACCTAGTCAGTCATGCAAAAATTAATCACACACCCATTTACTCACCTATACAGTTATACACACACCAGCTCACTTACTCATACAAATACTAGCACATTCTTACGCTCTTATACAATAACTGATACAAGCACACACGCATCCATACAGCCACTCTCACAATCACACACTCTCACTTATAGCCATTTAAATACTCTAACACACATATATACTGCCTTTTACATATGTAGTTACTCGCACATGTACCACTGAGATATACATTCACTCACTAACACACCCATCACACACTCACCCACCCAAGCAGTCCATCACAGATGCACTCTTGAAATCATGCACCCAGTGAATCACCCACTCACACATCTATGTACAGAGTCACACACACCCCACTCACACAAACACTCAGGCACCCATACAGATACTCAGAGAACCAATCAATAACCCATATAGACACTCATGTAGCTATTCGCAAATCTATGCATCCACTTACACACCAACAGACAGACGGATACAGACATTCACACAGTTTAGTCACTAACCCATGCATTCAGTAAGATACGTTTAATCACTCACTTGTAGAGTCAGTCACGCACGTACTAAATCATCCATTCAGACACTTATACACCCACTCATTCTTCAATACGCCTTTCCCTATATATATTAAACATATTTAAACTTTACAGAAACACACAGTCACTGGATGATGTCATCAGTGATGTCATCAGTGATGTCATTTGAGATGTCATCAGTGATGTCATCAGTGATGTCACTGACCATGTCATGAGTGATGTAATATGTGACGTCATCAGCAGTGCATTGCGGGGGCGCGAGTTATAGTTAGCTGAACTAACTATAACGGAGGAATTTCTATGGTTTTGTACGAGTGAAATGTCCAACTAACTATAACTGTCCCTAAAACCTATGGTTTTTTCAGTGAATTTCAAAGGTTTTTAAATGCTAATTTCTAACTATCACTGGTCTGAAACCTATGGTTTTTTCAGTGAATTTCAAAGGTTTTTAAATGCTAATTTCTAACTATAACGTGTCTGAAACCTATGGTTTTTTCAGTGAATTTCAAAGGTTTTTAAATGCTAATTTCTAACTTTAGCGTGCCTGAAACCTATGGTTTTTTAAGTGAATTTCAAAGGTTTTTAAATGCTAGTTTCTAACTATGCCTACAGATTTAGGACATGTGAAGAAAGAAGAAAAACGCACAGAAAGAAGCAAAAGAAATGCAGAAAGAAGCAACAGAAGTCCACAAAGACGAAGAAAAGTGCAGGAAGAAGCAAAAGATGTGCAGAAAGAACCAACAGAGGAGCAGAAAGAGGCCTTGTTGCAAAATCATCCTGTGCCCACAACTTTTCAGACGGGTACTGGTGGTAACTGACTGACTAACCAGAGCCAGTGCTATGCTAAAAGACACTTAGAATACAGTGAAAACACCTACATACACTAGGGAACACTAGGCGTTGGGGTACCCCTGTGATTAGCATGACCTCCTCTGTAAGTCCCTAGTACATAATAGGGCAGGGGGATTAAAACTACCTCTTAAAACGCGCTACGGGCGCGTTTGCACAGTGGTGAAGGGAGGGGGGCCTGAGGTGACATGTGTGCAAACGCGCCCGTGGCGCGTTTTAGATGCCGGGATTAAGTCCCCTTGAATCCTGAGGGTCCTTGGGGCCCTGGGGGAGGGGGGCCAAGCGGCCCCCCTCCCCCAAAAATAAATTGATCCTCCCGGGCCACTTCCAGCCCCAGGGACCCCATCCCCCGGGGCCTGGCCTCTCGTTGGGGACCGTGGGGGGGTCCCCAATCCCCCCACGCTCCCGCCGGCTCCCCGCGTCCTGCGGGAGCCGGCATTGCTTTTCCACATAGGGAGCTGCTAACATGCAGCTCCCCATGTGGAAAAGCAATCTACTTTGCTTCATTGAAGCGAGAGCAGGTTTTCCTGCTCTCGCTTCAATGAAGCAAAGCAGTTTGCAATGTCATTGCAAACAGCAGTGTCCCGGGGGTGGGCACCCTGGGACACTGCAGGAGCCGGCCCTGGGGGGTGCCGGTCCCCAGGGCCATCACAGGCTCCAGGAGGGGAGCCGCGCGGCCCCCTCCCATCGTGTGCACAGCCCCGGGGAGGTGGTGGTCCCCGGGGCTCGGGGTCCGTAACGGACCCCAAATTTACATTTTTAGTGCCCCGGGAGGTTGCGGTCCCAGGGGCGTGTGGAGGCTTGGGCCCCCCACACAGGTTTATTTATTTTTTTAAATCAGAAGCCCCGGGGGTGGTGATCCCGGGGCTGCGGGGGGCCGTGTGCCCCCGCAATAATTAATGAAAGCCCCGGGGTGGCGGTCCCCGGGCTTGGAGGCCTTGGAGGCCCCACACATTTAAAAATTAGCCCCAGGGGGTGGCGGTCCCCTGGGCTGCGGGGGGCTGCGTGCCCCCCCCCCGCAACTCATAAATCAAGCCCCGGGGAGGTGGCGGTCCCCGGGGCCGTTTGGGGGAATTGGTGCCCCCGGGACTTGGCCCACCCGGGGGCTTTTTAAATACGAAGCACGGGAGCCCGCGCTTCATTTTTTTTCCGGCCGAAATTCGCGCTGGGTGCGCGAATCTAGCCGATTTTCTTTTTTAAAAAATGCTTTTTTTGGCCCTGGGGGTCCTTGTGGGACCCCCTAAGCAGGCCTAGGGGGTCAGGGTGTTTCTACCCTGCCCCCTTTTTGCGTTTTGCACACTTGTTTCTCAGATTTCTTGTGCCTTGGTTCTACCAAGGCACAAGATGGCTGCCAACACTTCCTGGTTTGGAGTGTTGACAGCCAATTAGCATACAGCTCGTGTTCGGGAGGGTGCGCGGAACCTCCGCTGCCATAGATATATATGTGTTTTTACTTTTGATTTTCTAAGCAACTACTGAACGGATTTACACCATTTAACAAAAAGGGTTCTTTCTGAAACAAGAACTACCTCTTTGCCAAATGTGGTGTAATTCCGTTCAGCAGTTCGAGCTGTAGCCGTGTCTAAAGTTTCCTATGGAAAATTGCATGGGGAAAACACGTTTTGGGACCCCCCTTTTTCTCGGCCCCCACTTGCCGAATCACCCCGAAACATTCAGGATAGGAGCGGACCGGAGCGCCCCACGAGTTTTGAAAATTTCGCGAAGATTCGTCAACCGGCGCCAAAGTTATTTGAAATAGAATGTTGTGAATTTCCTATGGAAAATAGATCCTAACTATAACTATCTACTGGCGACCGCCAGTAGATATATATATATATATATATATATATATATATATATATATATATATCTCGAACGATCTCTTCTGGTGAAGCAACCGGAGGGACACAGCAGGGATATCAGGAAGAATCTTTATATATATATATAATGCACCACTGTCCCTCATTTTCACATAAAAAGGGATAGGAGGCCTTGCCCCATTCTCTGCTGCACAAGTGGTTTTTATATTTGCTAAAATCACTAGTATCAATGCCAAGATTTTTCAGAAGCCTTGTGATTTTTGTGAAAAGATCCCAAAGGCCAGAACACCACTCTGAAAAGTTTTCCTGCTCCAGTGCAGTTCACCACCATCCATCACTTTTATGGGCAGATCAATGTCTTGGTCATAGTCCAATAAAGACATTTGAAGGGTGTGGTCAAGGTCATAATATTTACAAGCAATTGCTGTTGGAGAGGGAGGCAGAAATTTGTAAAGAGTATGTTATTTTGGTAATTCACAGCATATTGAAAGCATGTCTACTATCACATCAAAAAAAATTGCCCCCACCTCAAGTCCGTTAAAGCTAGGTGGGTCACAAAAGATTGTCATTCTAATACTTGGGTGCTGGTTCCAAAATGTTTGGAAAGCACTGCTCTAGACATTGTTCCCTGAAATTGATAATATTACCCGGAGGGTGGTATATTATGTTCCTGCATGTTGGAAAAAAAAGGAAGGCTCAGATATCAATAGATAAACATTTAAAGAATGAGTGAGCACGTTGTTGCAGGAGTATATGGAATGCTACCTCTGTCAATGAAGCACTACCGCTCCCAGCAATTCTTTATTTCCTGCCTGGGAGAAACCTTCAGGTATCATTATTTCAATGATAGTCTATACGCTTGTGAGAATTCAAGGTATAGTGGGAAATTTAAGATTTTGTTATGGTGTTCCATATAGTAGCCTATAGATGAAAGGGGATTTATGAGACGGCTATTATGAGCTGATATATATTAACTGTAACGGGGGCCTGAAGAGGAAGGCATTTTATTAGAATTATGTTGTTACTTGATGCAAGTTTGTGAACCAAACCTGAGCCTGGTGCAAACAAAAGTGCCCATGTGTGAGGTTTAGGACAGTCTGGCGAGGGATATGAGAGCAGATGTCCCACCATCTCTGGATGGAGGTGCTATGACATGAGGGGGTGTCATACTTATCAGAGACTTTACATTGAATGTTGAGCTATGACTAACACTGGTGTGAATGAGATGTATTTTGAGACTGGAGTAGGTAATTTCGTACTTTGAGATGTATGAGTGGAGTAAGTCGACAGTGTAGACATTTTCTTACCTAAAGGATATTAAGCTCAACCATTTGGCAAACTGAGCTTGTATTAGAGGTTTGGTACAAAAATAACTTGATAAAAAGTAAAATGTGACTTGTTTAAGTTCTAGAATGAGTTCCTTGCTAAGATTTATTTTGTCTAATTATGGATTGGGCATAGTGTAGTGGTCATATTGTGATTTACTATTTGAGATCTGAGCAAATTTAGAGTTTTGTCTTGAGCTGAGATGACGCCTCTGAGGGAGGAACACTATTGGTCGGTTGTTTCTTTCTACTGATTGGATAAAGATTTGAGTGTTACCTCGAATTTAGCTGGGGCTAGGTCATTATTGTGTCCTTTTGAGAGATTAGGTGAAGGTGAGAGGGCTTGGATTGAATTAGCTTTACATGTTTTGTCTGAGAGATTCACACAAGTAATCCATTTTAACAGTCTTAAACCTGTATCACAATGTTATCCTTTTTTGTACACTGCAAAGGTATTGCTTGACAGAGTGTATTCACGTGAGATGTAACTTTGAGACCATGAAGGGTTCTTTTAAAGAGGTAACCATGTATTTTTAAAGAAAACTTTCAGTATGTTTCCTGTGGAAGAGGAGGTCTGTTTTAAAGGTACACATTTTTGTGCAACACTAGTGGTTCACAAAAGGATGTCCTGGGTGTGGTTTGTTGTGGACGAAATTTATTTTCCTGGTTTTGGAGAGATTTCAGGGTTATGTGATGTAAGCAGTAGCAGGATAGAACAGCTGAAATGTAATGGAGGGTATCTTGTGTGGATTAGTGAAGTAGTAGATAAACAGTAACTGGAATAAAGGGACGCTTTTTTGATAAAAGGACAGTTGTTTTTTAATGAAATATTTTTGTTGTACTATTATGGATAAACAGCAAACGGGTGCAAACTTGCACCCAATACAATACAAACAGAGTGGAGGAGATGCAGCATTATTATCCACAATTGAAGAGTCTACTTGCAGGTACAGTGACACATCCAAATACATAGGCCCAGTTAGACGGGTCAGGCAAATGGGAGTCTTGAGGAAGAACCTCGATCATAGGGGTCTCCTCTCCCTCCATCATCAAGTCCAGATCATAATACTTTATCCAAGGACCCCAGATATTATAAAATTTCCACGTACTCCCCTATTCTTGTATGTGACTTTCTCAGCCACCATATACAAATCCATTCCAGTCTTCCACTCTCACAGGGACGAGACTTCAGGGGCCCCACAATGTTTGCCTATGTCTCTCTTTACTACCACCAGTCCCAGGTTACAAAAAAGCTTGGCACGCGGTACATCCACGTACGTGGGTATACCCAGTAAAGCATATTTAGGCTCCACCTGAAAGGCCGCCCCATAATCTTTCCAAATTCTGCTAGTATTACGCTTCAGGATTGTATAAGATGACAACCTCAAATCATTTGTAGGAAGGACCCTCTATCTTCCCGGCATCTTAGACACTCGGAGGAGTCCGCCCTTCCAAACCTATGTAATCAAGCCCGATCATAATAAACTCAGTGTAGGATCTTAAATTGTATGAGTCTCAGGCGCGATTTAATCGCTACCTCCCTTAGGTGCATTAGCGCCGACTCCCAGTCTGTATCACCTAGTTCTCCCAGCTAGCTTTTCCATTTGGCCCTCAATCTTATCAGTGATTTCGGTATGTTATTTATCATTTTGTAGGTATAAGACATCACCTTCCTCTCTATCTCGCCCAGGAGCAGCCTACTCTTGAGTGGTGCATATTCTGGCAACTTCTGTCTGTCCAGACCTTCCATCTTCCACGCATGTCTAAGCTGCAGGTATTTGAAATACTGTGTGTCACTAAGTTGGAAGTCATGCTGAAGGGAACTGAAGGATATAAAACCACTCTCTTCTAGAAGATCCCCAAGCCTAGCTATCCCAATGAGATCCCATACCCATGTCCCGAAACCTCTCAGTTTCCCATTTAAGCCTTGTCCTCGTCCATAACGGGGTCTCATGGGTATTCCTAGTCACTCACCCCATACCTTTACCTGCCTTGGACTAAACCCCCAGCATCACATGGGTCGCCGGCAGCAAGTGTCTCGCTCTTTTCCCTCCGTAGAGCTCCTTTCCCTCCATAGAGATAATGTAAATATGGCTTAGATTGTAACTGGATCCACGTGGGATGATTACCAGCCACTAAGCCCAAATCGTAAATTACAATCAAATGAGCCACCCAATAATAAGCTTGAAAGTCCGGGTGCGCAATAGCGCCATTATACTGATCACGTTGTAGCGTTTTCAGTGCCACCCTAGAGTGTCTATCATTCCACAACAATTTACAGACCTCTTCATCCAATTTAGTAAAGATTTCATCTGAGAACTTATAATAGGTGTTTTGAAGAACATATAAACAAAACATTTCGGCAGTGTGATTATTTTACATGGCTGCTCTGCCCAGTCAAATTAGTGGCAAAGCCTTCCAGTAGTCTGCATCTGCGTTGAATTCTGCCAGAACCCTTCAGAGATTTCGGTCCAAGCTACGCTCTTTGCCTAAGGTTACATAGATCCCTAGGTATTGAAAGCCCTCCATATCCATCCGTAGCCTTCCCGGAATGGCTGACGTATCTGGATCCCCCCCCTGTTGGATACAAGACCAATTTATCCCAATTTATTTTATACCCTGAATGGGCGCCATAAGTTTCAAATATCTGAAATACCACAAGGATCGTGTCCTTCGGCCAGGTGACATGCAAGAGAATGTTGTCTGCGTATATTGAGATCTTTTCCTCCTCAACTGCTCCTTCCGTTGCCTTAAAGCCCTTAATGTCAGAGTGGTCACAATTCATGCAAATAGGAGGAGGGACAGGGGACAACCCTGTCGTATCCCACTTCCAGTGGGAAACTCTGAGTAGAGGGTGCCATTCACCCTCACCGCAGCCATGGGATCCGTGTACAGCAGTGCTATCCAAGTCAGGAATTTGGGGCCAAATCTGAATCTCTTTAGAGTTTGCGTTAAGAATGGCCATTGCTGATAAAACCCAAATTTGACATGAGAAATTGACTGTCACCTAAGACCAATTGGACCACATAAACAGTGTCATCTAAGTCAAACCGCAAGCAATTCACAGATTCAGCGCACTCCTGGAGCAGCACTCCCTTTACATACCACGTCATTTTGGTTAACACAGAGAAATTATATATATATATATATATATATATTTTTCAACAACAGCTTAACACGGCACTCTCCTTGGTAGAGATATATTTCTTTTTATTAAGACCTTAATAAAAAGAAATATATCTGTACCAAGGAGAGTGCCGTGTTACGCTGTTGTTGAAAAATAATTAGCGAGAGGTGGCCCTGTCTCGCCACGAGCACCAGCTGGAGGGTGCTCCCCCCGGAAAGGACCGTGTTTGCTGATATATATATATATATATATAAAATATGTATATAATCTATATATATAATATATAGTTGCACACTATGTTGTCACTCAGGAGCAACAGTTTCGCTAACGGTGTATATCAAGTCATTTATGCTTACGCATATAATTACACATTTAGTTGTTAACTAGGAGTAAGAGTAATTTAACTAGCACAAAACAAATGACGTGCTCGTATAAAACAAAGTACATAAATTAGCTAAATGTGTCCTAATCCTAGGATAAGTTCTAATACTCTACATATTCTAGCTGAGATAGATGCGCTATTGTGGAAGAAGGGATGGAGGACTTGAATTTTGCAGATCTTTGAAGAAAGCTGCTTTCAGCTCAAGCATATGTTTTCTGTTTTGGCAAGGAGCCTTCCACAATCGAATATTTTCTTATACAACATTTATAGTTCTGTAAGTCTTTGATTTCGAATTATGTGCTTTGATTTAGACTAATCTTGCCCGTGTCTACCGCCGTGAAGACTTGGTAGTAATAGTCTCAATGCTCTTGTACAGGTCTGCTTCTACGGATTCCCTGGGAGACGCATCACACCTCGATATAGTCTGTCGCTGCAGTTGTTGTTGACAGAGTTTTATCTTGCTGCTGTATAGAAATTGCTCTACTTCCCTTGCCTGCTGTACAGACTTATTTTGTTTAGTGCCAATTTTTGAAGCTTTTCAATGTCTTTGCCCCCTTCTGAGCCTACTGTTCTTTATTTATTTTGTTTCCCTGGATATGATCCAACATTACTTAACATGCAGAGTGCTGCTGGGGTCAACGTGCTTTATTGCCATCAGAACTAATATACTGATTGCTCATAAAAAGATTTGAAGCATTACTAAGATATCCTGAATGCTTTGATCATGGTTTCAGGTGCCATTGTCTTTCTTTCAAAAGGCAACAGCAGTGTGGAGCAGCATTCTTTCTACAGATGGTCCTTTCTTCCGGAGAGCCATGGTAGACTGGATAAAAAGGATTTCTAAATGATGTGAGTGTTCTTACAGTTAAAAGCCCTAGAAATGAGCAGCACTAAGCCTTTACCCTCTTGGCTTTACCTATGCAATTCCTTGAGGAGGGAAAATCTGGTGTTTTTGCTGCATACACTTCTGGTTTAACTAAACCAGTGAAGGGCATCAATTACAATGAGCATTGAGAGTAACTGCTATGCTGGCCTTTCCCTTTGATAACCCTGGAATTGGCTTTGCTACCCTTTTTGCAAGGGACATGAAGGCAGAGACACAAAGCAAAGGGGACTCAACAAACACAGAATATAGACTTCTAGACCAGGCCACAGGACATCTATATAGAAACCAGGAGGCTGTCCTTCTCGTATTGACCAAAGGCTCTTTTAAGACCATATTAATGATATACTTGTTGAAATCCTGATAAAACTTGTGCCACCAGAGAGATTATTTAGAATACAACGTACATAAATATAAAAACTGGACCACTGAGGCACCTGAAATAAATTTTAAATGTACGGCAGCCTAAATGTTTGTCATCTCAAATAAGGACGAACTGATGGACGGCAAAGGGAACATACACAGTAAAAGAATGCTATAAGCCTATAGTCACACTGCTTATCCCTTCTAAACAAAGGCATTGGCCTTGAATTGAATCACTAGTACTAAAGTCCATCACTAGCTATAATATTAATAAGCAAAAACTGGGAAAAGGGCAACTCCTGTAGGACTAAGTATCATGGATATCTTTACCAAAATAAAGGGCAAACATTGAGGTACGGTTCTCTCATCGAAGCCCTCCAACAACGTTATCACAACTCTAAGATCCCCATTAACATTCTTTAGCACCTGCCCTTGGCCCTTCCCTAGCCCCACAGCAAATAAAGGGCTTATGAGAGGCTAGGCATGGCCCAAGAGGCTAGCTCTCTAGTTAAAGTGCACTTGATATTCCTTCTGCTAATCCCGGTATTTTGATGAATCAATACCTCTCAACCAGTGAGGTCTAGAGAGGATTGGAAAACTATGTTCTGTAATTTATTTATTCAGTCTCCCTCCCCCTGTCAAGCACAAAGGGGATTTTAACTTGCATCTGCCTCTTTTGAAACAGCAGCAGCAGACTGTGTGTGTCAGTTGACACTAAGTATGAACTGGACTAATTTCTACCCATTACAGTTAGGTCTTATTTTTGATCTGAGGCCCTTTAGAAAGCTACGGTAGAGCAGTTCGAAAGATGCATTTGGGAACTTCGACTTGTTGTGTACACTCTAGCACAAACTGAGAACTGGGTCTGCTGCCAGTTAAAGCTTTCTTTGATGTACGGCTCTAGGGATTTTCACATGGTATTCGGCCATTGAGCACCGCACCGCACATAAACTTGAGATTTAGATGCTTCCCTGTTTGCACAGTTGGTTCTTGAACCTTTGTTTTGAGGTTGTGCTTTGATGTGTGCTTGAAAGATATCTTTTCTAAATGTTGAGTTTTCATCAATGTGGTGTATGATGGCACTGTGATTCAAAGTTTGCTAGGAAAGCGAGAGATTATATTGAAAGATTAGAGAAACAGTCAGATCTTTCAATCTCACCTAAAAGGCATCACGTCTACATTTGCCAGAGTTTGAATGGGAGAAAAGGCCAGTTTAAAGTGACAGGGAGAAGGACGTGTTTTTAATAGAAAGCAGATTGGTTTTGGAGACTATTGTGTCTTGAATGCAATTAATGTCTGTCACATGATGTATGAGAAGTGGATCTGTACTGTTACTGGTGTGTGTATGGCACCTGCTGGTGTCAGCAAGTAGTGTGAAGTTTGACTCGTTTGATTTTGAAAAAGGGCGAGGATTTGTGGGATGGGAGGAGCGGCGTGAAGAAAGGGAGGCAACAGGAGGAGCAACTTGGCGAGGCCATGATAAAATCATCTACTCAATGTACTTGGCGTTTACTTTATGCTTATCAGACACATAAAATGGTTGACTCCAGTAGAGGGACTGTTGGAGGTCTAACTAAAGTACAGTTTGTAGTGATGAGAGGGCTAGCATGTTTCTGGGGGTTCTAGAGGTCAGTATTGCTGACTTCTCTGGATTCCTGACTTCATTCTTCAGTCATATTGTGTATGTCTGTAACTGAGAACTTGTCCCCCGAGAGTTGGGAGTATGGATTCTTGGGTCTCCTGATCATTCCTAAGATGACCACAACTCCCCTCCCCACTGTTCGAGAACGATGCGCGGACACTGACTGCACTTCACATTCAAGGGAAAAGTCCAGTCTTTATTTGATTAGTATTAGTTTAACCCCCTGAGTTTAGGCCCTAATGCTAGACACCGAAGAGAAGGATCGGCTGTCAGGGCACATAGATCCAGGGGCCACTAAGACCTCCCAGAGGGAGGGTGCTGTGATCCCTATCATAGGGTACGGAACACAGCCCACAGGTTTACAGAAAAGGAAAATCTTTTCATAAAATGAGAAATTAAGTTTGTGTTTCAGTCAACTCGAGTGTTTGAGACATGCTTGATGGAATTAATGTTTTTCTGAAAATTGGTGGCCACCTTTGATTCCCAATTCTAAAGCTGTTGGATGCAGCGGTATAATGTTACATTTATATGCAGAGCTTCATTGCTAATTTCTACTAAATGTAATATTTGGACTCACTTTCCTTTGCAAAAAAAGAACAAAACTTAAACCAGTGTAACTAAATTCCATCTCCAAATTTGTTTTATGTTGGCAGCTTTTCTAACAGCACGTCGCACATTCATCAGTGTTTCCTGTTCTGCTGTATGCCTGCGGTGTCGTATGCGGTTCTAAGAAGCTGTATTATTTATTAATAATATACTTATTGAGAGTGGAAGCGAATAGTCATGAACAGTACATTTCTAACTTTCCCCGGCCATTTGAATTTCACCCTCATCATTTGAAGTTCACCCTCATAAGTTAGCAGAATGTTTTGCGGTAGGATGCAGGCATTATCCGTCCTTCTGTGCCACTGCAAATGTTCTTTTTTTTTGTACTTGCTTATCTTTTAGGGATGGCTGCCGCTTAACTGGATCTCATTATTGTAGATTTCCTTCGGTTTATCACAGAATGCGCCTGCTGTTATCTAACTTTTTATTTCTGTCTCTCGGCATCCATTAGGCTGGATCGTGAAGACCAAAAAGTTAAGATAATTTGGTACTTCAGTCTTGATACGGCTATTAGGATTTTAAAACACTTCATATTTTATTAAGTTCAGCCAATTTTATCAGTCGTTGCATGGCATCTTTTTTATTTTTTTCCTGAAGTTTTGTTTCTTCGCCGGAGGGGGGAGGGGCGCCGGGACTCCTTTAGTCTGAGTTTCTCAAAGAGATATAGATAGACTTAAATAGTTTCTCACTTTTGAATTCCTCTGTGCACTCACAGTTATATACTTGAGGTGCTCAGCAGGCGCTGTGGCAAACGGATTCCGCCAAGAAGCACTGCCTGCAGCGCTATCTAATACCTCCTTTTGGAGGTTTCACTCTATCAGTCATTTTGGGAGAGTTTATGAGCACAGTGCTTTCTATTTTGCTTGCCCATCTTTTTGCTTCAGAATCCATATTGTTTAGCATTTCTGTCATCATCAAAAGAGCTTTCATTGAAAAAACGTATACACTAAACCATCACAAAGTTAAAAAAAAAAACAATAAAGCACAAAAGTCAAAATAATGCACAATTGAAAATTCATGAAATAAACATTATCGAAGCCAATTAGTCTAGCCTAGCAAGCTGCTGCAATGTTTACTTAATAAAAAAATCCTTGCAAGCATATGCTGCAAAAATTAAAAGGAAAGGAAAAAAGAAATGCTCCTTCACCTCACATGTAATGATGAAATGAGGAAAAAGCATTGTAAATAATATCAATAGAACAATATGTGAATTCCTAGCAGGCTTGAAACACCGTTTTTTGGTCTGGCTTGACAGCGCAGCTGTCGCCAGATAATTTATTTGAGCATCACTAGAGAAGAGCTTTTGCGCTGCCCACATAGAGGGAGCCAGGAGTACATGTTTTGATTGGGCAGAAGTTGTGTGCTTCAACAAAAAAAAGTTCTTGTCCTCCACAAAGCTGTGATCATTTTGTTTATTTATCCAGCTGCCTTAGCTTGAATTTTCAGGGACATTGTAATGCTATTAAAGTGTCTTAGGTAACTCGGTAACTTATGATGTTTTCTTTAGCTGCAAACCAGATGGGAGGAGGGCAGTCGTGAACCTACATGGGTATTTAGGTCTGGCTTGATAGTGCAACTGTCACCTGAACTTTCAACCTACACCATTATTGCTCTACAGTGCTTTTCTTCCTCACAAAAACATATCCATTCCCATGCTATTTACTTGTAATGCTTTGTATTACCATGCGACATTTCTTTAAAGCCAGACTTGTTGGCATTGCTTGCTAGTTTTAATGTGCATCTCAGGAAATATGTGATTCTTTTAGTACATATTCTATGGGAGGCGAAACCAAATATGAATGACACTTGAACTTACCAATAGATGAAGAGGGCTAACAGCCGATTTAAATATGTGCACATGTATCCATTATTTATGATTTTTTTTTTCTTAGATGAGGCTGTCAAGACAACAGAGGTTGTCTCTAGGCCAGACCTAAATGTTACATGCCCCTTACAGGATTACTGGAAAACTGTGAGAAAAGTGTACTGCAGAACATATTTGACTATTTATGAAATTTGTTGATATATCGTCTGTTCATATATCCATAATTTTGTTGTCAGGGACAATTTATAGGACTGAAAATTCTTATCAACTGATTGCAAGTGGCGGATTTGACTCTGAATCACATTCTGGGTTGAATATGCCCAGTGCTTAATTTGTAATAATGTATTCACCAGGGCCCGAGGTAGTTCTCAGGAGGCCAGCGTGGTTGACACTACCAACTGTCCCTGCCAGCACTGCTAAATTCTAACCATCACACAATAAAGGTGTTACATTTTGACTATTCCAGGTCACTTTGCCCTGTAAATATGGCCTAGACCTACTGCTTTCATTTTTTTAAGCATATTGAACATATAAATAGACAGTTTCACCAAGTGGTAGACAGTCATAAGTAAGTGCTATGCACCGATAAACACCAGCACAAATTAAGCACTGAATATGCCTCACCCAAGGCACTGTCTTCTGAGAGGAGGAATACATGAGATCTGAATGGCAAAAAATCATGGTGATGGGTAGCGGCATAGGAAACAGTGACTGGGAGTGAGACAAGCAGGTGGAGTGAAAGACAACTGTTGGGGCTTTTGGACAGCAAAGCTCAGGGAAAGTCACAATGATGGGTAAAATATTAGGAGACCTGGGGGGAGGGACTGGCAACTGTGATGGGGTGCAGAGTAGTTAAGGGGGATGGAAAGAGAGCCATGGTACTGAAAGGCACCAGTGGTTGCCAGGGATCCTTGTCAGACAGTGTAACAGGCGCGGTGCGTCCATTGGGGCGTTGCCCCCTGCCGCGCAGCTCCTCGGCGTCTCTGACTCAGTTTACTTAAGTTCAGAGACGCCGAGGGAGAACTGACAATCATGTCAGTCAGCATGACGTCGGACCGCCCACCCCCTTCAGAGTCTGAAGGGGTGGGCGGTCCGGCGTCATGTTGACTGACATGCGATTGTCAGACCAGCCAGGAGACAGTCAGCAGCACAAGTGCGCAAGAATTTTTGCCCGTGCCCAGTCATGCGCACTTGTGTTTGCACTGGCTTATGCATGCCCATTAGGAGCCCCTCGGTCTCCTAATGGGCAGGCGGCGAGCAAAGAATAACCGTGCCCTAAGCCAATCCTGACGCTGCAGCAGCGCTAGGATTGGCTGAGGGGTTGCCACTCCAGTGCTGTTCCTGAAGAGGCGCCAACGCGGACCAGGAGCAGAGGCGGTCAGGTAAGTTTTGTAAATTTTATTTTCCCTCGGTCGGCCCCCCACCCCCGCGAACCCCCACCCCTCCGCGAGTACTGCGAGCCGCGACTGATAGAGGGGCTAGCTCCCAATAAATGTTTGAAATGCTCAAGGGCACGTGGGTTGACAGAGGCGGCGGGCTCGCTGATCCTCAATGTGTTTTCTGGAAGTTTATCTAGCTGTTCGGCTTTTTCCAATTTCAAAATTATCACCTGTTTACTTTAGTGAATGGCGTCGATGCATGGAAACGGCGGAATCCATTGAGATTTTAGTGTCGCCTGGGTCGCTCGACAAACATCTCAGTAAAGTCGCCTTTTTCCGCTAAGGTGGCTCGGTGTGTTAAGCCCCTGCTGCATTGACTCAGGATGGGCTCGAATCGCGGACTTCCAACTCTGCCCGACGTCCTACCGAGTTTGAGTCCTTTGAGTAATAGAAGGATATATTCTGCCGGTCTGTCACCGGAGTTACCCAGTTGAAATGAGCAAATGTTGGTAGATATGGAAATAGTAAGTTATTCTCTAGTCTGTCAGCCTCTCACCAATTTGACCCGGTTGAAATGCGTAGATGTGGGAACTTGTTTTTAAAATGTCACTCTCCGTTTCAGACACGCCGCTTTTGTGGCATCAGACTACTGTAGCCCAGCATCAGGTAGAAATTCTACCCAGAGCAGTTCACTCTCTCACTGAATTTATTGTTCCCTGTGACAGTAAACGAATGGAAGGGCGGACAGAGACTTTACCACTGAGGCCACCTTGAGAGCACCAAGCTTCGCTAAGAGAAATTCAGTTGAATATTTAGACGCACCAATCGGTGTATGGTCGAGTCGGATGCCAGCATCAAGGCTCATTTCTACCCCAGAAGTGGAGTCAATTGACTAGTGTGTATTTTCATCCAGTCAGATGGTGCACACCCAGTCCTTCTTTTGTCCACTTTTGTGTGCAGCACGTAGGCAGTCTCGGGCTAGAGTGGCCCGATTGACGAGACAACACGCACCCTCTGACAATTTCTGATTAAATGACAACATGCAATCAAAGATGGCTGCAAACTCAAGTGACACAGGACTGTCCCATTGATGCAAATGTCCCGCTTTCAATAAGACGCATGATATGTTATTTTTACAATTTACAGACACTGACAATGTTGTTGCACAATGGAACTAAGGCAAAGTGGGCTAAAATGATTGCACAGGAGCACACGATGTGGTCTGGATAGTAAAGTAGTAAAATGTGTCATATGTACGTGTGGGCTGGAGTTATCATCAGCCTGGTGCTTCTATTGGTGTGCTGGGGAACAGTCGGCATTTTATTTAGTTATTGAGTTTTATATAGCGCAAACATGACCCTTTTGGGTATCAGTACATTTCAAAATATGTTTATTGTGTGAGACTGTGACCAAATAATCTCACGTTTAAAATGTATCTTTAATGTATGGGAATAAGAATTTAGTGGCTCTAATCTCATTTCTCACAATGCACCTTCTGTGCCCAGCCATGGTTGTGAAACTGATTTGTCGTTTAGTCCCATACATTTTCACTCTATTTTATGACACGTCACACGAGGGTGTGGTTGCCCATAGTGATTCTCGTTGGTTGCTTCTTCTGGGATTGTGCATGATATCATTTGGAGTTGCTTTAAACACCTGTTACATTTACTGGATTGATGTGTAAAATGAGAAGCATAAGTCTATTTTTGCCATCACAGAGTGATGGACTCATCTACTCACTGCTTTGTAATCTGTGCTATCCCTGTGCATTAGTTTGTCCTCTTTTCAATTGCTATATGTTTGTGTAGTGTATTCCATCTCTTGGGGTGTTACAGGGTAGGTTTGTGCTGTTTATATTTTAATTCTGGATGTGAGGAAACTCGATTATTACTTTCCGGAATGGTGTAAAAAATCATTGAGAATACTGCTTATGAGAAGAATTTATTATTGCATTCTCGCACAGCTTGAAATGTGGGAATGTTTGGAAATATTTGCAGTTTTGTGGCCACGTCATATAATGTCATTTTGGATCGAATGAAGCAGGGATGTCCCGAGTTGCTTCACAAGAGCTTGAATTTAGCCATAATTTCAGGATAACCAAAGAATATGTAAATGATACAATTTAGATCAACTTTATGCATGATTGTCATATGTGTATATAATAAAATCTGATATGCATCCATTCCAACCTTCATGGACCAACATTGGACATCACTGCCAGAAAGGGCCTCTGTGGTGGAGCTAGTCTGGTACCATTGGCCCCTTTTAATATACATTGGCTATGAGCATGTGCGTTGTCGGACTCTCTCTCGTCGTGGTGATGCCTGGGGATGCCATTGGGCCCACGTGACAGGCCTTCTAGACTCTGTTAACTAGATTTTCATTTCTGTGAGGAGGTTGTTTCGATGCTATGAATGAATTCACATATGTCCAAAAAGCAACCAGCAGCTACTTGTAAAGTGTTCATTAGCTTTCACACTCATTTGTTTTTCGGTATATATTTCTCTGATGAAACAGTGTGCATCTTTGAGTGCAGTGCAGCGAAGGGTGAGTGATGTCTGTGTGAGTGCAGGTTGAGCAGTGTGCCTGTGTGAGTCCAGGGTGAGTTATGTGGATGGGTGAATGCAGGCTTAGTGATGTGTCAGGGAAGGGTGAGTAATGGGTCTATGAGTGCAGGGTGAGTAGTGTGCCTACGTGAATGCAGGGAGAGTGATGTATCTGTGCAAGTGCAAAGAGACTTGTCTGGCTACTCCCAGAGATGTGTTCGCCAAGCCACCTCTTTCACAAATTTGCTTGAAAATGCACCATTTGCCCACTCTTTTTTCAAAATTTTCTCGGGGGGAGAACCCCCCTGAACACCCTGTAGGTGGTTCCGGCTCGCTCGCTACGCTCGCTCGCCACAGTGCAGTATTTACGCCTCACCACTTTCAAATGTCGACAAACGCCCCTGCAGTGTAACACGCAAGTGGAGAGGCAGGACAGGCAGCGTTTGTGTGCAAAGGCAAATAAGAGGAAATGGATGTGAGGAAACAAGTTAAAATGTAAGAGGGTAATAGAACTCCTCCTGTGTGCTGAGACATTCTCTGAAGTATAAGAATAGTTAATTAATGGCCATTCAGAGCCGTCTTTAGCTAGTATAGCTTCTGGATAATATTTTTGCAATATTGTGCACCTTCTGGCCTCTATTTTCAATATTATTCACTGATGGATGATTCCTTTCCTTCTCTCCTGAGTCCCCTTCCCTCTAGCACTCTGAAATGGCTGCTCGAGCATTTTGCAAAAACAAAAACATATGTACGCCATTGGCGGAGTACTGTGGAGCCATTAAGCACTTTGCCACTTTATAGTGCTGGATAGAATATTGCTACGGGCATTATCAGCTTGAATCATCAGTAGGACCCTGAACAATTAAAGCAAATATAATTCGGGTAAATTCATTTTAAACTTTCGAAAATGCATGTGATGGTTGGATGGAAAGCTTAAAATGAACTAGTAAAGCCAAGCCAATGTTTAAAAATGAGATGAAGAGCTATATTCTTTTTAGGATGAGCCTATCAAAAGACCTGTTGTCCTTTTACTAAGAAGTTACAGTGGGCTTTGAGCCTGCCCATTGTAGGTTGGCTTTTTGTCACTCACATTTGCTTGCTTATTTGATGACTTCCCTTGTCCCTCTTGTGTTAATCCATTCCCTAGATGTTATCCTCTTTACTTGTGTCCTTCCACAGCTCACTTTTTGGGAATTACATTTTTTTTGTTTTTTTGGCTTAAGCATTTGGTTCCAGGTATCCCCCTCATGTGCTTCCCTCTTTCTCCTGCGCTCTGTTTGGCTAGATTTCATCTGTGTGTTTCTCTCCCCCTTGCCTTCCAAATTGCGCTTACCCATGTGCTTCCTTGTTCCCTCCCTGTCGTGTGCTTCATTTATTTTCTCTCCCCCGCCCTCTACCTTAACTCACTTCTCTGTTGCCCCCGTCTCTTTCTGCAGTCTTATTTTTTTTTAAATTGTATTGATTAATTTGTTTTAAAAATAAAAGCACTTTCGCTCTACTTCATTTTCATATTTTTTACCTATCCATCTTGCATAAGAATTTTTTTTTTAAATGGCACTTGCATCACATGTATGCATCATGCACGTGCTACAAAATGCACATGCATTATCAGTCTTTTTTTTCTCAATCATCATCAATCTACCTTTGTTCATGCTGCACCACATCTGCATTTATGCTGATGCTTTGCAGCATGAGCAAAATGCATTGGCAAAGCCAATAGGTCTAACAGGCTTGTTTATATATTCATTAGTGGTAGGACTGTTGAACAACATGGGTCCATTACAAGGTGGTCAGCGCATACCTGCTGGATGCATTAAGCTATATTGGTTGTGATTTCTTTTTTTAGGTTATGAAATTAATGAGATTAAACTTTTTATATGAACTTTGTCTTAAACACTGTCGGCTAAAGTTATGATTAACTATGAAGACCTGTTAGGAGTCTCTTGTCTCCATGTTGTTGTTTGTGGTTTAGATTGAGCTAGAACTACAAATAATAATACATGTTATCTGAATGAGAGCATTTAATTATAAGGACTTCTGAGAAAAATGGGCATTGTGTGCTGATCATTTCCTTTTTGTTGAGATTGTGAATTAAAAATGCCGATCTTTTAAATGGCAAGTGTCAATAGTTAAGGTTTCATGTTAATAAGATTAACTGCGGGGAAATGAAAATCATGTTATGGATTGGCTTTGAAAGAATACAAGCAATTTCTAAATTCAAAAATTTACAATGTATATTTCAGCCAGGTTTATGATATTTTTAAAGCATACTACAATAAGGGTTTGAGTCACAAATTGAGAAAAACTCCATCTTAAAATAGTGGACCACAATGGTGTTATTAGAGATCTGGGAGTATATATAAGTACAGGGATATTTATTTGGTTAAAAAAACATAAAAGAAATGTACAATTCATTGTAACAATTTCATTATAATTGCAATTAAAATTTTCCAAATGTTAAAATCTCCATGATAAGTCATCTTAAATAACAATACTGTGCAAAAACAACTTGCCAGTCAGTCAGAATAACTTTATTTCGCCAACACAATGTAGGCATAAAAAGTATACTACAGTTAAAAAAAAACAAAAACGTTTCACAACATTTCACAGCATTACAGTAAGGTTAAAATGTATAAAAAGTATAAAAATTATTGCATTAAAATTCAAGTTCATAATTATTTACACAATACAGTAAAATCGATCATTGTTCGGGATATAATTTTAGCAGATTGTACACCTCTTTTTTAAAGCAGATAACAAAAGACGCCAAAGAAAAACAGATAAAGGGGTCAGGTAATAATTGCAGGTAATAAAGGCTACACGACACTGTTTGAAGTTCATTTTACGTAAAATGGGGATAATAAATCGTTTCCTTTCATCACAATAAAATTTACAAAAGAACAAAAAATGTAGATCATTCTGTACAGATCGCTGATCACAGGAACAAAATGGAAGATCAGAAGCAACATAAACGTTACGGGGAGAACCCAACATAAGGGGAATATAATTTAAACAAAATCTCACCAAGATGTACCTGTGCTGTAAATTAGTAACGAAGGATAGATATATTGTATTTATGTCCATTTCTACTATACTAGGGGAAGCCAAGTATGTTTTTACTGTCGACAGATTAATATTTTTAGTCTCCTTCTTATGTGTCTATTAGAAAGCAATTGCGCTTTAAATCATCCTTAGAGATAGAACAACAGGTACTAGGATCCAAAAAAGACGATGTAGCCCAACTGCTTTCAATGTGGTTTCAACATAAGTTAACCAAGGAATGTTACCCACCCCATCCAATTTCAGAACATCCTTTATAATGTCTCTTGTTAAAGCAAGGGTCTCCTTTCGCCATACTGAGTGCCACATTAGGATCGGAGCCACTGCAATTTTATCAGTAATGTAAGGTGCTCTCAATTCCATGTGGCACTTATAGTTGGCACATGACTTTGGTAAGAAAGGACCCTTTTTAAAAGTTATCTTCAATAATCTGTAGTTTTGCACAATCTCTCATTCCCCAAACAGCTGCTCCATAGGTGGCGGCAGATACAGTCTTAGCTTGATACACTGTTTTAATTACATCTATTGGTTTTAAACCAGTTTTTTTATAAATTTAGTTAGTGCACCAATATTCTTTTCCATCTGGGACCCTCTGTTACCGATCATTTTTTGCCAATTAGTTTGGGGGTCAAACATAATCCCTAGATAGTTAAAAGAATCGACAACTCCCAGTTTTCCCCCTTCAGTAATAATTTGCGGATGATTTCGCTGTTTAGTACCTGCTACTAGGATAAAAGACTTTGAATAGTTAACTTTCATATCTAGATTATTCATAAATTGCGTATATTCCAGGACTAAGCGGCGCAGTGCATTACTAGTACGAGCTAAAAGCACTGCGTCGTCCGCATATAATAAAATTGGCACCTGCACTGAATACTGTGCAAAAACAACTTGCCATTAAACCATGTGCAAATATCCCAAAAACAACTGTAGCTGTCAGCATCCTATGGTTGTAGCAAAGATATCTCAACAATAGATGTACAGAATTTACAAGAACAGCTAACACTAGCAGCATAAACAGTCTCAGTTCGTAACATAACTTATATTGTGTGCATAATGCATTTCCCAGTATGTCCTACCATTAATAAACCATAGGAACATACAGAAAGGGACAACTTGATTCGTATATGCAGCTAATATGGATATCTAATATAATTACTTGCCCACTACTTTACTCAACCTTGCTGCAGCTGTGATAAATCTAATCTTTCCTTTCATCGGCACAAGGCCATAAAAATACACAAAAACACATGATTAATTCAATCAATCAATACTTGGATAAATGCCTAAAAGAATTATCCCAACAAGAACAACAATTTACATACAGAATGTGTGCAAGTCAAACTGCAATGGAACCAGGATCACTGGATTGCAGATATTTGGACCTTAGTCTCCACATGCATAGCAGAAACCGTGAGACCGCAAACACTATGGATTGCCTAGAATCAGTTCTTAAAATCCTAATTACTGTTCTATAGTCTTGTATGCCCAGAAGCTGGCAAAGTGGAAGAATCCGTTTTCCCCGATATCCCCTGTAAGCTGGGCAAAAGAGCAGAACATGTTCGATGGTTTCATTGGATCCAGCAGAAAGAAGGCAAGTCCCTTCCAGATCCCTGGAAACTCGCTGCCATTTAGAAGTAAAAGAACACAGAGGAAGCGTCTCATAACGAAATTTCAAATATAATGTCTTAGCTGATAAGGGCTCAACCTCATCGAAAAAGGGTTCCAGTTTAAAATCTGCTTTTAATTCAAGAAATACAGAAGCTAGGAAACCTAATCCCGCTTGCCCAATGTAAGTAAATGTCTTATGCTGACAATACTTAATGGCAGCCTTAGTGACCCCGCTGAGGTCTGTTGTAGTCGTCCAAAGATTCGCACAGCCTAGTTGGGTAAAGGATTGTTGAATGTACCTGACCCATGGTATTTTTAGGACATCCTCTAGGTCCTGCTGATAGACTAACAGCTCCGGTGTCACCCAAATTCTGCTCCAATACAAAAAAGTTCTAAGACCTATTTTTGAACTAAGTGCTCTCAGTCCCAAATCTAGCACAGAGGAATGAGCGGGTGTGCTAACAGGAAGGTCAGTCAATGAACGCATAAAGCGGTTTTCAACTTTAGCCAGCAAGCTACAATCTTTGTGGCCCTAAAGTTACACTCCATACAATGCAGCCCCCACAGCTTGCATATTGTAAATTTGTAGAGCTGGGGAAATAGGGAGAAATTGGGAGCCTCTGAGGGATCAAATAATTCCACCTGAGTACTGTTCAAGCTTCAACGTGCATTTTACTATACACGGAGACCAATCAAAGAGTTTGGTGAGTGTGACCTCCAAGTAATCAAATATTGGAACTCGCTAAAGCCAAGCTCCATGCAGTTCAGGGTTGGCCCTTGATCTTGGACACGGGTTAAGGACCATGTACTTGGTCTTGATGATGTTGGCCTCCAACTTCCTCTGCTTGCAGAAACACCCGAACTGAGCCATGAGCTTTGATTAAGGTTGAAAAAGGTAACAGAAATATTTTGCAATATAAAGACCCAAACATGTATTTCAAAATGTTTTGCTGGCCAAAGTTGAAAGCTAATATGGGTGTTCCCAGATATCAAATTATATTAGTTTTGAAACATAAAAAAAAAAAAGTATTTCTTTATATCCACTAACGGAGACTGAATGATACTTTATTTACTTAAAGGTTGTTACAGTGAACTATACAATACTGCGCAAAGATATTTTCTTCACTGTTTTTTAAAGACAATGAATCTTGGTGGCATATTTTTAGAGTGATTATAATAATCTGTATAGACATCATACTCTATTATGTCAAATTTATTTTCCTAAATTATTACAGAAAACCAATTTAATTGCTCAAAGACTATCACAGTGATGTCCAACGCAGGTCCTGGAGTGTTGGATCCCTTTCAGATTTTCAGGATAACCACAGTCTATGTAAATAGTTTCTATTTAGAATACTTGTATGCCAGTATGTCTTAGATGGATATCCTTATAACATTGTGTGGATTCAGTCTACCTGAATTTTTGATGGGCACCCCTGGACAATAAGCTTGTATTTAACAGGCACGCTCCATGGTTTAGTTCTGTTCACTTTAAATATATTTCCACTGCTTTTCTTTCAACTTTATAATATTAGTATGTGGTTATGCAGCTTGAGATATTCTATTTGAAGAAAAAGAGGATTATAATTCAGTGCATAATTTTCTTATAACATGTTTATGTTAGTCTTTGAATTAATGGTTTTCTACAAAGAAATGTGACTGAAGGTATTCGGACTTGAAGTCTGTAGCGGTGACTGGTTTGGGCAATAAAAACTTCCTAGCCTCAAGATATTGAAATTCTCTTCCAGATAAAATTAGACAAGGTAACCACTATTTAACGTTTCAATAGTTCCACCTTAGCATTCTGTGCTTAAGTTTAGACGTGCTTAAGTTTAGACGTGCATGACACTTGGGCCAAAATAAGTCATATTACCAGATACACATGCAGGCGGGCACTCAGGGCAGGGGGGCATGTTTGTATATCAAGCAGAGGACATTTCGATCCCGACAGACACCCTAATGGGTCAGTTCATGATAGATTAAAAAATAGGTTGACTTGAGGCCGGGAAGTCAACATAAGTTCTTTCCAGCCTGACTGGGTAGTGACAGATTCTGCCCTGCGGCTGTAAATAGAAACTCGCATTGCTACAGATGCAAGTCTGTGTTGCTGTGGGTCTGAATTGCTGACGATAAGGGCCTGTATTATCATAGATCTGGCCTTGATGTGCTGTCACGTGCATTCATGGATTTGGCAGTCCTGGATTTTCTATGAATCCATTTTTAGTTGTTGATGACGTTGAAACTTCACCTGGTTTTGTTTTCTTTGCCTTACCTTCGGTGGCTCAGTTTAATCTGATTTATGAATGTTACATGTTAAGATACATTAATGTCACCATATCTTTAGTTTTGATGGAGAAATGACTGAACACTGAAGATCTCATTGTCAATTACTGACAGTAAGAATGCATTCAACGAGATTGGTACCGGTAGACATCATGCAAATCCATGTGAAATGGATTAAGTGCTACCATGAATCAATGACGCACAATTGTTGTTATTGTTCGTGTTGTTCGAATACATACGTGTGGTTGAATGAAGATGGTGCAAAAACAGCCGCCCTGCTGCTTATTCTGTGGCCCTGAAGTGTCTGAGAAAATTCAGACTTGGGGGTAGATTGTGTTGCCTCTGGCAGTGGTTTCCACTTCTGTGGCTCGCGCTGGCTCAGCTCTGGGTGCCACCTAAGGGTTCATCTTCCTCTTATTCCATTCAACTGAAAAGCATGCCAGGAATGTAAAGTTTTTTTACAAGACGCGAAGGACGCTAATACACAAACTCATCTGGCGAGGCTGCCCTGGCAGTGTCCGCTGCCTTTGTTCGCCTGACCTTGAGCATTCAAGCGCCCCAGTTGCAGAAGCCGACGCTTGCGCTTTAATGAACGTGTTTGTTCTCCAGTATCTGATCAGAAAGACTTTTTATAGTCGACCCACGCATTGTGTAAGAAGTCTCAGCGGCATGTCTTCCCGAGCCTGCCTCCAGGCTCGATGTCTATTTTCCAGCTGCAGTTGGTTGTCTTCTGGTGACCTGCTCAGGGCTCTCCATTGAGGACAGCCACAGTGTGCAGTCTCTCCAGTCTGAAGACAAGCTTTCCACTGCTCCATTCCGGTTTCGCTGCACATATTGTTGTGTCTGAAAGTGTTCATTGTAACCTAGTTCAGTATTTTAAATGCGTTGTCTTTGTCTCTTAGAGACCATGAACCAAGCACCTCCATCAAAAAAACTGGAAGATGTTGTCCAGCTTGCAGAACTCTGCATTGAGGTGCTGCAGCAGAATGAAGAGCACCATTCAGAGGTAAGGCGATGCGATGAATACCGGGTTTGTGTTGGCGCGCGCTCTGTGAATCCCGGGTTTGTGTTGGCACGCGCACTGTGAATCCCGGGTTTGTGTTGGCGCGTGCTCTATGAATCCCGGGTTTGTGTTGGCACGCGCACTGTGAATCCCGGGTTTGTGTTGGCGCGCGCTCTGTGAATCCCGGGTTTGTTTTGGCACGCGCACTGTGAATCCCGGGTTTGTGTTGGCGCGCGCACTATGTTCCAGTGGCCGCCACTCCACGTTTACTGCTCATAAGAGGAGGGTGACTGGGTGCAGAGAACATTAAACGTAGGGTGCCCTGAAGCACAGAGTCCAAAAAAAAAAGATAATTCTGTTTCTACTGGACACTGTGTGGTTTAGCACTGAAGAGATGACGCACGCATGGGATGCACACCACCCAACTGTTGTTACATTTCTGAAAACAAAGCGAAGGGCCGCTGGAGCCATGCCTGGGTGGAACACCAAATTATGTGACGGTTGACTAAATTATGTGACATGAAAAGGCAAATTTTGCAATTTAATGTGATATATATCGTGGCAGTAATAATAAAGATGACCAGTTAACCTTTGGAAAAGATTTATCACTACTCGGCACTCCGTGTTGCATTTTTCTAATTACTTTTGGTCCGTTTCAATGGAATGACGACTCTTGATCAGTTCATGGCCTGACACAAATGATAGACAGAATGGAAAACTATTAGTCATCACTTGTTATATACAACATTGTTTTAACTTAGGGGCCGATTATGATGGCGGAGAGACCGCCACCGGCAGGCTGTCGGTGGCGGTTTCCCCGTCATCGGAGACATGTTTTCCGCCTGCCATATTACAATGGTGGGCGGGGTGATGGCGGTCAGAAAGTCTGACTGCCACGCATTCGATGGGCCCCTTGAGCCCGCCGGTGCAGTGGATGGGCTTGTAGTCCCTACCATGTTGGCGGTGCCTGCCAGGCACCACCGTAGGATTACAATGTCCCTTTCCACCGGCCTTTTCATGGCGCTTAACCCGCCACCAAAAGGCTGGCGGAAAGGGACTTTGGGGGCCCGTTGTGAGCCCCCCTTCCCTTCTGGCCCCAGACATGGGACCTGGGGCGCACCTAGGGGTCCCTCTTACATACCTCTGCACCATGTGACAGGCACTGAATGGTGCCTGCCACGTAGTGCAGGTATATGTAAATTGTCCCTTTTTGCATTGCGGCGTGTGCTGCAGCCGCCGTGGTGGCGGTCACATCAAAATGCCTATGTCGGGACCACGGACAACCTTTCGGCGGTCCCAATCCCCGATAGGGTGGAGGGCAGGCAGACGTAAGTCCACCCGCTATCGTAATCGGGCCCTTAGTTCAGTGGCCTTAGCTAAAATATATATAGATACTTAATACATTTCTTCTTTCTTTATGTTACTTCAAATGTTTGATGGAAGCTGTGCAATGGCACCAGCACAAGAATAGGAACACTGTCATTTAGCATCTTAATTTTAAACAAGGGATAAATAATAATAAATAAGCCATGATGTGCTCACCCGGCCTTCTGTTTATGGTACTGCAGTGACGCTAACCATTAATGCTGTGTTTACATGTTATAAGGGCTTAAAACACAGGGAGTGGGTGAATCTCTGCTTTTACTAAGTCCTGGCAATAGAAAGCATCACTTTTCTAAGCCACATCAATGTAGGCTGAAACTTAAGAATGAGCAACTTTTTGGTAGACAAAGTGAGGCCACGTAATACATAGGAGGAAGAACGAAAGAAGAGATAAGGATGTCCTAATTAGGGAAAAATTACACACCTACATTGAAGAAGATAGTATAGGCACTGGGAGTAGGGGTGCACTGGGTGCTACCGTACCCCTCTAATAACCATGCTGGAATTCAGAAGGCGAATGAGGAAAACACATACCTTTAAAACGTGTTTTTATCTGGTCACATTTGGTGCACGTTCAAGCAGTGGCATAGCTAGAGCTTTTGCTGCCCGGGGCAATCCCTGAGTTTGCTGCCCACTGATGGCTGGTACATGTCAGAGCGGGGGTGGAGGCAACAGGCGACGATGAGCAGGGGGGTGGAGGTGAAAGATGACGATGAGCGGGGGAGGAGGCAACAGGCAAGGACTAGGGAGAATAAAATATAAAAAAAAGAAAACTTACCTTGCGCTTTTTGCCGCTCCCAAAAAAGTGACCACTCCCCAGCCACCCCCCCCTTCCCCCACACACACACACACACACACACTATGCCACTGCGTTCAAGATAGAGGTTTTCTTACTCTGATTGCAAAATGACAGGATTTTGTAATGTGAAGGATGTGACAATCTTACTGGGGCACAGGGAGTGTGAAAGAAATGCTGCACGATGTCAATTTTTTAACATGCAAAAGAATTTAAATAAATGTATATTTTAACTGTACAGTTATTTCAAAATTTATCAGCAGTTAGGAAAGCACCAATGAAGCACATTTTAGTAATTCTGAAGTGTGAAAGAAACACAGATTTCAATAGGATCAAAACAAATCAAGCCTCTTTACTGGGTGATGCGTAAAAGATAAATTTTAGCTGAAACCCAATTTCCTCATAATATTATTTGTGTGATATGTAGTTTTTTTTTGTAAAATTGCATGTCTGTGCAAATTTAGTGTTCATTTCAATGGAAAATGCGCTGCCTATAAATGACTATGTCCTACAGCGCCATGCTTTAGTAATATTTGCGACAGTGTGCTCCAGAAAGCACCATTGCCTACATACTACACCCTTACCACACTCCTGCTAAATGGGCTTTGCTTATTGGCTGCACTTGTTCCTTGTATAACACTTGAAGTTTTCACTATCCCTATGACTTCAATGATGTAACGTTGACAGCACCCTCAATCTGAAAAGTGTTCCAGCCCCACTGGAAGAGAGACGCCCACCAGATGTTTGCCTCTACATAACTCAGTATTAAATAGAACAATATGTTTGAAGCATTTCAACCTGTTTAGGAAAGTGTCTTTTCACAGATCTGAAGAAAAGCTAAATCTAAGCTTCCGTGCAACCTTTGAACAGTAGTAGTCTTCAACTGCCCTACCGTGCAATCTAAGAGCTGTATGACCGCTCGCTTGTTATCATGCATGTTTAGCAGCTTCCCATCGAGAGATGCTAGCCTTCAGTTGTAATCATGCTTGTTCACCCTCCTCCTTTTGAGTGACTTGTGACCAGGCACGTGCCGAGAGCTCCCTTTGAGCGGTACCAGCCTCAAGTCTTCATCACGCAAGTGCAAAGTGCTCTCTTTGAGAAATATTAGACTTCACTTTTCATCACGAATGTGTGTTGTCTTCCATTTGAGCAGGTCCAGCCAAGAGGTGTGCTCTTAGAGTGCTGCCTGTAAGGGATGCAAGCCTCTTGCTTTAAATTCTCTCACTCAGGTGTATCCTCCATCCTTCGAACCAGACTTGGCTTTTGTTCATGCCTGTGTACTGTCTTCATTTGAACTGTACCACCCTTGAAGCTGTTCTTGCATCTCCAGACAGACCCCTGTCAGCGGTCCCAGCATTCAGTTGTGATCATGCCATTTTTAGCGTAACTAGCCCTCTCTTGTGATCAGGGTTGGCTCCCTATCCCCAACCAGTGGGCCCTTCCTGAGCATATATGATAGATAGGAACCACCCAGGACGCACTACTCTTGAGAACTCCTTGCTAGGTGGCGTCTGCCATGCCCTCACCATCTGTTTAATGCCCGCCTACTGAGCAGGAAAAGAGCCCCTGAAACTCCTTCCTACCACTTTAAAAATCACAACATATGCCAGTAACTATCAAGCAGTCGCTTCTCACATAATGGTGCTCACAAGCGGTGCCAAAGTGCATTTTCCAATATGTAGAGAAAACATTCACCTATCAATACCACTGGTGAGCGAAATATGTGTAATTTCATTTTGCGTGATTACGCGAAGTCACTCAAAATGCAAATCTGGCATTAACGCTATATTTTACCATGAAATAAAAATGAAGGAGTGAACGCCTTTGACGCTACAAAAATAGCGCAAAAAGCACAAGTGCCACAGAACAAAAGCCACTCACAATCTGTTCGTTGGTGTTGTTCCTGTGCTCCAGTGATAGGATTTTTACCCCAATGGGCTTGAAATGACACAGTGTGGCATAATGGCGTAATTTTAGGAGTCTAGCATACCAAGTGTAACACGAAATGCCAGAAATTATGCAAGATTACGCCAGAGTAACAAAAAACTTTGCCCATGCCTAATCAATACTGGACTTAAGACTTGTGCATGTGTGCACAAAAATAAAAGCCAGAGGCAGTTTTTCCACTCCACGAAACAGTAAAAATGTCATCATAGAAATATAAACTTGCAGCCAATCATACGCGCAGGTAAACCGAAGTCATGTTGGATATTGTTATAAATATGATACTTTAAAACATCTGCTTTCTTCTCGCACAACAGACCCGAGGTTTCACTGGCATCTGTCATGTGAGAAAATGCTATGGATATTTTATTTTAAACTACTGAAACAGCTGTTTCAATAATAAGAAACAAGTCCCCGGGGACCGGTAGCCTACCTTGGAGTCAGCAGCACACTGAACGAGAGCAACATGTATTTTTCCTGAATAATAAATACATCGTTTTATTCCAGCACATTTGTCCTGTTTATCGCACAGATGCAAACTCAACATCATCCGACTGTATTATAAATGTTATTTTATTTCTTTACTTAAATAATTATGTTAAAAAATATATTTAAAATAAATTGCCCTAATCAAAATAGTTTTCTAAAACAGAGCCCTTTTAAAAATGTTAATGATGCTTTATTAACCATCTTCCTACATTGATATTTTGGAAAAGTATTGAAAAAAGTGGTTACCTTCTAAACAATCGTAATGTCGTGAACCTTCTTAGCATAGGTTCACAAAAGAGCCTTACCTTTTAAATAAGGGGAAGTGTAGTCAAGCCTAAGCGAGTTTGACGGAAATGTTTTAATTAAGCGAAATGAAGAGTAGAAGAATCATTGTGGAAGCTAACCTTAAAGAGTAAGAGAGGTTCATGCTGCCCCACTCATCCCATAGGTAGGGGACAGTGGCACATGGCACATAAAACCAAAACTCACAGTTAGATGGGGCACAGTAACACTCACACAGTGGGATTTAACATAGTAACAAAACTCACAAAAGTGACAATGAAGGTACATCATGCAGTCTTATGGGACACAGTAACAACTCACACAGTGACAAGGAAGAAACACAGCAACACAAGACACAGTGAGTGACATGAAGCACAGTAACACAGTGACACGGAAGGAACACAGCTTTATAATTCACGCAGTTTCAAGGGACACAGTAACATAACTCACAAAGTGGTATAGATTGAACACAGGAACATGACTCCCACAGTGACAAGGAAGAAAAACAGTGACATAACTCACACAGTGACATGGAAGAAACAGTTTAACACAAGAAGCCTCTCCTAATTATTGACCTAATTGCTATTATGTCTTTTATGTGAGTGTAAGCATCTCACAAAAAGTAAAAGACTGGTCTCACACACCACCTGGTGTCATGCTTCATCATTGACCAGTCCTCGCCCTCTAAAAACTTGGTTTGATAGAGGGGGGGCATACACCTGAAGACAGGGATGCACTTCTAAAACTAAGTGGGGGCCCTTAACAAAAAAGTGAAACTTAAAAAGCCATTACGGATGTCAAACCTCCTTTTAATATGACTGACATCTGTATGGTGTTTAAAAGAAATGGTGTTAAGGGCCCCACTTAGTTTTAGAAGTGCATCCTGTCTTCAGGTGTATGCCCGCCCTCTATCAAACCAAGTTTTTATATATATATATTAAATATCACACAACAAAAGTACTAATAGCAACATTTTACAATTTTGGTATAGTGCTTACATTTTTTTAAATAATATGGAGAGGGATACACAGGAGGAATAAAAGTTCTAGTGTCTGAAAAATAAAAGTAAATATTTTGTAACCCTGTATTAAATCTTAAATGTTATTTCCAACAAAAATTTAAAAACATACATTAGCTATAAAATTAGATTATATAGGCATAATTCTTATACAAATTAAATGCAAGTAGACTACAAAATACATAAAAAACTGTTACGGAAGTATAGAAATGCCCTTACAGCGAGCCTGTTGAAATTTAGAATTGGAGGCAGTCCCATTAAGAAAGAATGTCAAAATGCAACAACTGAAGATATTTTTTGGTAGCAAACTTATAGGCGTTAAGGAAACACTATCCATTTTATGTTAATGCCAAATTCTATTCCGCCACATAAAAAAAATATATATTTTGAGTATTTTCCAAATTAGAGTAATTTGCTCAAATACAACAGATGAGGCAAATACAGTTTAACTTGTGACTTGACCATGGACTCAAATGTGGGACAAGAAAACGTATAAATAAAACTCAGTCAATAGCCTTTCCATTGTTTTTCTTTTATCCCATAAGACACCTGCCCGCATGTGTAAATACCAAACAATGACTCATTGAGAAGTATGGAGCTCATGCCAATCAATTTGAAGCAGAATTGATGTGGTAATGAACAGATCTCACTATTAAATTGTGTTGCAAGATTACAAATGCTTTGTTCAAAGCCTGCTAGGTCCTCACAAAAACTTCCAAACACATTACTTTTTCTAGCCAAATTAAGGTATCTATTTGTTTCAATCTTTGAAATAAGCATATTATATTGTAGAAGTGCAATAGAACTCTGTAGTTATGGATCCATCACAGTTCCCATAGGAAACGCCTATCTTGAGTATATTGTACTCAAGTTCATGAAACTCCACAAAACTTTCCGAAAAATCTGATTCAACCACTTTGACTCAGTCTTGCGGAGGTTCATGAAGATGTATCAAGAGAGGCAACAATTGTAGGATATCCCCAAATTGATGCCCCAAGAGAAAACGGTAGCACCTTCATCAAAACATGGTGTTTGAATTGTCGCGGAACATGGATGAGATGTGACCTGTTCCAACTTGAATTCCTTTAGTGATTAAGGGAAAATTTGCTCAGAATTGTTTGCTAAAAACTAGGGTTTAAGAGAGACTATAAAAATATTGGCATTTGATGGTTATAGTCGCCATTACTAGATGATGATCTCTGTCAATCATATTAAAATTTTTGAGAGGATGATTCGTTGGAGAATAGCTACTGTTTTTTTTTCCATCATTATAAAATAGTGAGTATGAGAAGTAATCGTGATTTTGGTGTAGTGGAAAAAATGTTTATGGTGGCAAGATGAGCATTAATAGTGGACAAAGGGTGAGGTGACATTCCTGAGAGGTAAGGAAAATTTATTTTTCTTGGGGAAAACAAAGCATTTTGTGAGTTTCCAAATTGCAAATTTGGCTTTCAATCAGAAGTAAAGGGTGAATCAAAAAATCAGTAAAGGTAACGGGGCATTGAAAATATTATTTTAATGCAGAGACTGTGATGGGAGTCACCAGAAGGCTAGAAAAAATAATTTCAGTGCAAAAGGACATTCAGGGGATTCAGAAATTGCAATTGGCGACTTAAATCATGAATTTAAAAAATGAAAAAGAAATGTTTAGGGTGTCAAAGGTTGCATGGATGCTGGCTGCCTTTGGCCCAGAGCCTAATGTGCATGGCCGAAGATCTTGCACAGCTGGTGTTGGTTGGAATGTGGAATTAGAGCCAGCTGGGCATGGTCAAAAGCGACGGGCAGCTGAGTTGGATGGGATGGGGTAGGGCAATGAGCAGGTCCCAATCCAAAGGCCCCCATGTTTCACCAGTTTGGATGGGATAGTGGAGCCCATTGTGCACAGTGGAAAGTTCTGTGCAACAGATTTATGTGCTATGAATCTACACAGGTACTGCTGCATGTGACTACAGGCTGTGTGCAGCCTTTTTAGGGTGGTATGAAGTGCTGCATTTCATAAAAAACAAAACAAAGAGAGACTTTGTTTGTTAGGAAGTTTTAGTTACTTTTGCTCATAGCAAATACTATTTTTTAAACCACTGACATGCTCCAATTACTCTAATCTGCAAAACTCATAACTCATGCGCAACTCATGACCTCACATATGATCACAGTCTATGCCTAAAACCATTATTCCTAAATCTTGGTGAATGCTGATGCCATATGTGATCTTATCAGTGATATCATTAGTGATGTCATCAGTGTCATTCGTAGTGAGCAAACAGCAGGAAGTAATAAGGTAGAGTCCCTGGTTTTCAGTATCGGTGGACGTAACGCACGTAATCCTGCATAGTGTAATCATGCAGAATTCCCAGAGAATTCTGTGAGATGCGTCTCACACACGTTGCTTCAGAAAAATGACGCCGATGATGCCTCTCACACTTAAAAACAGTGCTTACAGCACATTTTGTTGCGCAAGCACGTGGCCATTTTGTTTTTTAATGCCTGCTCCAGCCTAGCAGTCCTCTTGTGTTCTTGCTTCCCTAGGCCCCATCCAACCCAATCCACCCCATCCCTCTCCACCTGTCACCATTTTTTAAATATATTTTCACTTTTTAATTGGTTTCCTACTTCCCTGTGTGATTATTTTAATTTTTTTCTCCTGATTAAACTTTTTTTTTTTTATCCTTTCCACCCAAACCCTAGCCCTAGCACGAGGGAGTGATACGCTGCCACTTGTTTAGCGAGGTAGAGCCGCTAGTTTTTTATATGCAGCGCCACCTCCCCCTCATGCAGGCAGCAGGCCCGGTAGGGACTACAGTCTAGCGGATTGTCGGCTGAGGTATGGGAGAGTGCAGACCTGCATGCACCAACATACTGGGGCTGCTGGGCCGACATAATCGACCGAGAGCAGGACTTGCTGTATGATCTTTGGCCAGGTAAGTGATGTTCTGTAAAAAAAAAAAAAAAAATTAATATATTTATTTAGGACTTTTCAGGTAGCATTGCTTCACAGGCAAGTGTACGTGTGTTATCTTCATATATATATATATATATGTGTGTGTGTGTGTATATATATATATGTTTTTAAATTTTATTCTTTAGGAAAATATTTTATATACAATGAATATGCATGTTATTCTCAATATATACATTTAACATATATTTGATATAGAATATAAAAATAGGAGTGTGCTATTTATAATATATAAATCATATCTCTATAAAATAAATGTGTGTATATTGTCATTATTTAATTGTGGTTTTGTATGCTATACATGTTAGATGCATATATAATATGTATACACACAAATAAATAATACAAATAAAATTGATTATATATTAAAAAATATTCATAAAATTACATTATATATATATATATATATATATATATATATATATATATATATATATATATATCTTTTAAATTCTAATTCATTTGACTACTCCTTTGCAGAAAATGATATGAACAGACTTGCCATTAGCTGGTAAAGGACATTAATTTATCTGAGTGGTGGTTCCCTGGGCCAGATTTACAAAGCCCTTGTGTCTCGCAAGGTGACACCAGGCAACACAAGGGCTTAAGTGAGATTTACTAAGCCATGCAAAGCCACCTTGCATGGTTGAACGTGGTTTAGTAAATCCAGAGTAATGCAATGCAACGCAAATCGCTTCCTAGCTTTACTCTGATTTGGGAAGGCATTCCATGGGTGGAGTTTGGGCATACCTGTGCATCCATTCATGGATTTTGGACCATTCCCAGATTTACAAAGACTTGTGGACCTTGGAATGCATCAAAAAGCTATGCTTTCCCCAGTGAGGTGTAACGAGAAGAAATGTTTATTTTTCCATTTACTTTCTCTTTCTATGTGTGCTGCATTCTGCAGAACACATAGATAGAGGAAAATGCCTCAAAAGATTGTTTTTATGCAGCAAGGTGTCCCTTCCTGCACAAAAACAATCTTGCCTGTAACGCAGGCACCCTTCCACCATGGCCAAGGGTGCCTGCGTTAGCAGTAGGCTGCACTCAGTGCGCCAGCGCAGGGAGAAAACAGCAATGCATCATATCTTAATAGATATGGTGCATTCCTTCTCTCTCTCCCAGTCATGCAGCGCAGCAAGTCATCTTGCTGCATTGCACGGAATTTTGACAAATCTGCTGCATGAGTCTTGTGCTCTTTCTGTAGTTTTTAGTTTTCTGTGCTCTTTCTGTAGTTTTTGGTTTTAATACATGGATGTGGTCACTACACACATGAGCAATAATGTGACCACTTCAACATATGGCACCAGGTGTTTATATGCCTGTTTCACCCCACTTCTGTGTGCTGTGATTTAGACACACAGGAAATAGGACAGTAGTGTTTGATACTTGTGATATTGGTTTGATAACATACATTAATATGTGATTTTCTCTCCATATTAGGTAGAACCAGAACTGCCAGTCATTAGACAGAGTAAGTCATGGTGGCTTGAATCCCAAACATTAATCTATTTTAGGTCTCCGGCCCACCTTAGTGTAGATAGTTTTTAAACTTTAGGTCCTGACGAATCGCCTCTAGACTAGTAGAACTGCGAAGAAAGATGTTGACCAACCACACGGAAGAGCGCCACACCTAAAACATTAACTTAGCAATTGCGCCTTTCCTCTATATTTTTAATCAGGGTAGGAGACCCCACAATTAAAGTTATATTTGATGGTACTCCCAACTGTTTTAACTCACATAAACATCATACACCACTTATTCATCTACACTCACTAAAATCTCTCACATCCACGGCACCAGACGGCTATTTGGAAAAAGATCTCCGCCAAAGTGCGCCTCATCGGGAGCCCGTCAGGCATTGCAGCGCCGGCCAGACGAGGAGCAGCCCGATGATGAAGCATGACACCCAACTGGGTGTGTGAGGGCATTACATTCCAAAGAAATGGATTCCCATCTCTTTCGACTCTGTAGCCTACTTGTATATTGCTAAATTCTAGATCACTCAGGAACAGCACAACTTTAATTTTCATATTGCATTTGGGCAAAAGTGCTGGACCTCATGTATAAAAGCCCTTTGTCCCTCTATTTGTGAATGCAGCGGAAAAGGCTCATTTCAGGGCTTTTATTGTTGCCCCTCACATAAATAAATTCACTTTTTGCACCATAGTATGCCTGCGCCCACTGTCCTTATTTCAAAGGAGTGTGCATAGATTTTCTGTACACATTTAGGTGTTAACTGTGAACTGGGCATGAGGTCTACAGAATAGTCAGGCTTGCTGCCACTGTGCCAGCATGACAGGAAGGGTGAAGGACTAAAGGACTAGGAGGGATGTGAAGTGGACATCAAGTGAATTTTGCAATACAACTCGGATTGTGTTCCAGGGTGAGTTAGGTACATGCTTAGGCTTTAAGGGATGTTAGTTATTTGGATATCCTGATATCATGGGTGTTGGCATCCTCAGTGACATTATGTTTGCTAATACAGTTTCCAACTCCATGTCGTATAGTATGCGAAGGGAGACTGACTTTGCCCATCAATAAAAAAAATAGTGAAGTGAGTGGAGTAGCAATATAATTGTATGAAGCAAACAATGGGGAGGAAAGAGAACTGATTTACAAAGGAGTTTGAAGGGAGGAATAGGATTGGTTAGACAGACAGTAGAATGCTTGAATGCACCTATGTAGAGACAACTACATGGTCCTCGTTATCTGTCCTCCTTTCAAAAGAACTGAAGAGAACCAAAACATCGGGCAGGAGGGAGAAGGCTTCCAGCAGCACGGCCAGGGCCCAAGGAGGTGATTGAGCTGGTGATGATGCTGCCCCGGCCCAAAAAAAACGTTCCTATTAGTGCTGGTTAGTAATGTTTTCATATTTATTTCTCAATTTAATGAATCCCACCTAGTGTGTGATATGGCATTATGTATTTTTCATTATTCCTAACTTCCCTTGGTCTCCTTTAATGTTTGTTATACCCAAAAATGTCCTTATGTTTTCTATATTCCGTTTCCACAGCTGACTTCCACCTGTCTGTAGCTTTTTTCACACCCCACTGTTACAGTGACAGAAACATTCACCTCACCCCTTTTGTGCATATCTATGCTACATCCCTGTGCGATGCAGTACACAAAGGGAGACTGACTTTGCCCATCGCTTTCAGTGTGTCAAAATGTCAAAACTGTATGAAGCAAGGTGGAGGAGAAATGTACTCTTTTTTGTTTAGGGTTGAATGGAAGTAAAGGATTCCTTAGTCAAGCAAGAGATTTGTTTCCCTCTAAAAGGCCCTTTTTCTTTTTCAAAGCATTTCTACTACTTTTTTTCCTTGTTTCAGGACAGTCCACCACCCTGACCCCAACTTGCCCCATAGGCCCGAGGTAGCTTCCACCCCTGCCATTCCAACTGGTAAGTCATGTTGAATATTTTCTGCCTCTAAATTAGTGTGCATTAGGGTCTTCTGTATTTTCTCTAACTTCCCCCTTTCTATTTTAGTGTACGTTTGAAGTACGCAAACCTGCCTCTGTGTTTTTTTATATTTCCCCAGTTTCCGCTGCCGATTTCTTCCTGTCTGTCACTTTCTTCCCCTGCCTTTTTTTCTCTCACCCCTCTCTTACATGTCTTGTGTTAGCAGAAGATTGTTAGTAACGTATAGAGGAACACAGGCCTAAGAATACTATTCACACACAATGTAGGTTGACATAAGGCTTTATTGAGCAAACAGTCCATAGCTCAGGTACAGACTAGAGATGGTTATCATGGACCCAAACAGGATTTCATGTCATACAAGGTTCCATGATGTCATGGTGAGTCATGTCAGCACAGCATGGCAGGACATATACCACCATATGTCCTTTCCATTTTCTTCCATACCGTCATTGTTTCTTTTTCTGATCCTTTCAGACCCATGTCCCAACCAACATTATGGAAATGCATATTATAAATAGCTTTGAATGGTTTACTATTCACTTGGCCCACTAAACCTTTCAAACTGATACTTTTGGTTAGTAGATAAGATAGATAAACCAACATTAGTGATATGTTGCTTTTGTAACTTTTGGAAAATATTGTGATGATTACTTACAGCGGGTATATAAATATGCGTGTTATGCTTTTGCCAAGGACCAGAATATCTCCAGGCTCCTGCTGAGGATGGCAGAGACCACCACCCAGTGAAGGGGGGAGGAGTGGCTGCTGGGATAAGTGGTTAGTCATTTTCCTTTCTCAGTGACAACTACTGCATTTGTTAATGTATTCCTCCCTTTCTTCCAAGCCCACTTAGCAATCCTTTTATAAAGGATCCAGCTTCCTATGTTTCTGCCTACTCCTCCCTACCATTTAATTGTTAGAACAAATGGTGCAGTACCCGGTGCCCACTCGCCTATAACTTTCCATCATTCTTCCCGTCCCACCCAGCCCATACATTGCAATCCAATCTCGGTATGTGCCTCATAGCTCCCACAGTTTTCGCCTAAGTGACTATTTTTCTGGATTCATTACTGTTCCACCTTCTACTACCCATTAACCATGCAACTAAGCCTATTAGTATATGACACCCAACCAGTCCAAAGCCAAACATAAATGAACCTATCCCAAGGTCTGCTGTTTATCTTACCTCACCCTACACTGTTACTTACTCGCCCCACAGCCAATGGAAAAAGTATTTGTAGAGCATTCTTTTGCTCAATTCTTGAAGATAAATGTCTCTAAAAGTAAGGTTTTGGTTATGAAACGAGGAAAAAATAGGAAAGTTTGCAATTTTAATTGGAGAATTGGCTCCGAAAAATTGGAGATTCTTACCTTTATCTGGGGAAAGTCATTACTGGTTGTACAAGAATTAGTCCCCATATTGAACATAGCTCTTGTAAAGCGACATCGCATGCAAATGGCTTACGCCTATTTTATAGTGCTATGGGTCGAAGACATTTTTCACATCTGCTTTTAGTTTTTAAAGGCAAAATCCCTCCCACCTTGTTATACGCAATTGAATCGATACCAGTAAGTGAATGGAGCTTCTTGGATAAGATCAAAGGCTAAATCTTCCGTAAATTATGTAACTTTAATACTCTCGTCCCAACAGCTGCCATTAGGCTAGAATTTGGCTTGGTAAGTTCTTTTTTACAGGGTTTAGCTAGGGTAATACGCTGGGGTTACCAGCTAAAGAATAGTGATCCTTCTTCATTGAGGAGTTTTATGCGACAGGAAATTTTTGAAGGACAAATTTATAAATATTCCTTTTTCAGCGATTTCCACTTGGCACTGCAATATTTTAACGTGCAAGAGGATCTCGTGCTGTCCTTCTCCCTCACAGAATTGAAATCTTTTTAAAGATTTCGAGTGGCGTAATTAGCCATCAGAGGGACGCTACTATATGTAGAGCAAGGGCCAGACTGGAAACAATAGTTAAGGATTCTTTCCCGAGAGTTTCCCAGAAGTACCTCTCCTGGAATTTAAGCCACGGTATTCGCCGGTGGCTCACTCTCAGTCGTATGAATCTTTTACCACTAAATGATTTAACTGTAAATTGGTCCACTAATGGCAAAGGTGAAAAAAACTGCAACCTTTGTAATCAGGGTATTCAGAACCTTGATCATATTTTGTTTGTATGTCCGGCTTTGATTTCATCTCGATTTAGGTGGCTTCGACCAATGTTTATCCAGAATGGCATTAAAAATGTTTCTTCTGCTCGTGATTTTTTGTTTTGTCCAAAAAATGAAATGGTATGCATAAAACTTTTAAACTTTTTTAGTGAGTTTATGAATATATTTTAACTTGACTTAACAAGGCTCTGAGTATGGCTGGCTATGCATTTAATTAGTTTTCCTATTACATTGTTTTTAAGGCTTCAAGTTCTTATGTTTCTTCGACCTGTTGTATTTATTTTTCTCTTGTGGAAAATATATACTTATGATTATTGTTAACTTTTCGCTGTTTGCACTAAATTAGGTTTTATAAGTCCTAAGGAGATGATTTTGCTGCTTTATGATGCACTTTATATAAAGTATATGGTGCTGCTATGGTATGATAATTTTCTAAATTGTATTTATTCTTATCAAGATTTGATCCTTCACCGTTCCAGTATAGGATGTAACTTTATGATTGCTGCTATGCTGCTGCTGCCATTTGATGCACTTTATTTAATAATTTGTTGTTGTTGCTGCTGTATGATCCATTTTATTTAATAATTGGCCGTTGGACAAAATTGCATTTTTGTGTTATTTTATCAAAATTGCACATGTTTTTGAATTGTACATTGTGTCATTTTTTACTTTCCTTTATTGGAGGGCCCCAATGCTGCCTAAAGTATCCCCTAGAGTCGATTTTGGAAATCTCTGATGTCTTTTGATGATTTAAATCTGTACAAACTGATGTAACGACGTAGATATAATGGTTTTAATGATGTGTTTATATTTATTGCTGGGGTTTTCTTTTATATGACTATTTATGTACGTCTTAAGTGGACCTCATTAGAGATCCAAATTCTTAATTAACATATTGAATTGAATTGCGTGTGGGGTGTAGTGTGGAACGCAGTCAGGAGTCATTCTCAGGAAAGAGTAAGAAGAATAGGAGAAGGGCTTTTGGAATTTAGGAGATGACACACCACTAGCTGTCCCAAACATTCTGCCCCTCGATGATGTATCCATTAATGTTGCATGTCATAGTCAAGTAAATTGTGCATCATTAATTAAATGTGCCATATCCATCAATGGCAAAAGCTGTTCATATTTGGCAGCTCAATTATTAAGTAGCACACATTAAGGGTGTGTTGCAGGTTCCCCCCATTAAATTGTTTTAACTTTTCATCCTTTTTAGTACAAATATCTGTTTCTGATTATGGTGAAGATCATAACATAACACATGTATTTGTAAAGCGCACTTATCACCCATGGGTCTCAAGGCGCTGAATATCAGATGTTTATTGTTACCCAACTCAATGGTACTCATTTTATCGACCTCAGATGGATGAAAGGCTTAGTGGCCTGCAGTGGATGCATTAGTCCACTAAGCCACCAGACCCAGCTTCAATGATCATAGTTTAATTCATACCACACACTACTACTGCATTGTGGGAAGTATGTATGGGAAAAATGTGTCCTTTGCTCTGACAAAGAATCACATTAAAAAAAATCAAATGGCCCTAGGGGAACAGCAATGTTTTAGCTACTGTACAATGGGTGCAATGGGTTGAGGACTACAAATCATGTTCTTTTCTTTTTTCTTTGGATCATCTAGCAAGTCCTGCCAGAAGAGTCGGAGGAGTACTTGGCCCAGAGGCCGTCTGCCGGCGGGACACAGCTTCTCGGCTGTGCTTCCAGAAATTGCAGGCAATTGCGGTGGAGTACCACGGGCTGGTGGTGCTCAAGTAGGAGGCCGCCACCATAGCCACCACAGTCAGCTAAGGTCCCCAGCCACCCAAGTCACCCTACCAACCATCATCATCGACTCTGACATCCTCAATAGGATCGTAAAGGACATGGATGAGTTAAAGCAAGGCAGGAGGAACTGTTGAGCTGGATGGAGGCTATAGGGGCCTATTTATTTAAAGGGGTGGGGCTTGTTGTGGGAGGGGAGAGTGGGAAGGATAGTTGGGATATGTTGGGTTCAGCTGAGGGGGTGGACCGGTTGTGGGAAGAGAGGATGGGAAGGACAATTGGTGACAAGGCGTTTTTTGGATATGATGGGTTTGGGTGACAGGGTGGGCCTGTTGAGGGAGGAGAGGGTGGGAGATTTTATACATTTCATTTTTGTTTATTCAATTAAATCAATAGGTTTTTGTTTATCATGAGTGTATGTCTTTGCATTAGTTAGAGTAGCATAACACATTTAAGAAGCGCTACTAACACAGTGACGGCAGTGGCTGTTTTTCTCCGCAGCTGTCTCATCTCAAACCAATTGTCCCACTGTGTTCATCACTTTCCTCTTTTTAATATTTCACTACCCGATCTCTCTTCCCATGTGTTGTTAACTACTCCACTTACCTTACCAAGTCCAGATCCCCCCTTGCAAACAGGGTTGTAAAACAAAATGAGTGACCTGACCATACACAACCTTCCCACCCTTTTTTGATGAGGCTGAGCAGCACCCACCATCCCAGTGTCAGTAATAACTACTACTGCACTTGCCATAGCCTCTGCAACTACTAGTGGCCACTAATGGGGTCAGTCAAAAACACAAAATCCCTCCTTACCGAGAGCTTTGTCTGCTACCTGTCCTATAATTGGCCCATATGTTAATGCAGGATTGTCCACAGGGCCTTCTTAATGCTAGAGACAGGGGACCAACGGCACTAACAGGGACGACATCACAAGGATTGCAACAGTACCTCGTAAATGACCCTGGTGATGTAAAATTGTTCATCACAGCTACCAACTAGACTAAAAGAAAACAGAATGAGTGGAAAATCCAAGACTGAGACTACCATGATCAAACAATAATGAGCAACATACTGTTGAGCTACTTGGTACAGTAAGCATTATCTGTGAACCCCTCAAGTCTCAGGAGAACAAGTCAGGCGGATTCAGTAGAAGGTTACTTCAGTAGAATACAAATACATGGGATCATAGTCCACATTACCTATGCTTGGACATACATTGCTGTAATTAAGTCTCTGCACTGCGATGTTCCTTTTATGCCCAGGTAGGAGGAGAGGGTGTGGGCAAGAAGTAATTTTGGTGCTACCACCTCCTGTAACAGTTGGCGTCGCTTTAACCACATCCACCACACCAAGTGTAAGATCTGTTGATGATAGAGATTAACACACAACTGATCGCACAACCTTGGAGATGAGGGTTAAAGGCTTTTATGAATGGAAAGGTATGGGGAACTAGGGAAAGGTGAAATACACAAACACAACATTCATCAAGTCGATAAACCCATCACATCTGTTATGGAAGGAAAATGGCAATTCAGTTACCAAAATGCAAAGCAGTTCTTAAGCCCCCAGACGTCCAAGTTATCTAATCAATTTGTGTTACCCATGGCTTCAGAAATGCAAAATACGGAGGAGCCACACGGTTAAAAAGAAATAGTTGTAGCTAGTTAAAAAAAATTATACTGTATACAAATGGATGGTGCATCTGCATTCTTCTGGCGTTGTCCGTCTTGAGTGCAGGGCTGAACTAAAAGCTGGAGCACTATGGAGCCATCTTCTTATAAGCAAGATGGCATGTAGAGTGCAAAAATAAAATGTCAATATTGGAGAGTCAATGTAAGCATGGTGGTGCCTGAAGAGCAAGAGAGCATAGGCTGGTAGATTCAGTGATGTGTGCCATTATCCAAGAAGTGAGAAGAACCAATCTTGTACCACCAATCTCAGACAACAAGTTTCATGTTCCAGGCTGATCACTCTAACAATAACAACATTTTGGTCTGTGCAGTAAAGCACACCACAAGTCGATTACTTAATTAGAGTTTGCCATTTGAGCCACTAATGTGGATTTTCCTAAACAATGCACCTCTCAAGTCCACAAGTGTGGGCCCCTTTGAGTCCTTCTGTTTCCCTTGAAGCAGATTCTACACAATGGTCTTCTGGTCATTGTCAACGGTGTTTTGATTTTTTTTCAGCTGAAAGAGATAGGCCTGTAGTGTTCATAAGCAAATGAAAAGAATTTGAAGATTAGTTGTTTTAGTTTAGTCTTCTTTGCAAATAAACTGACTGATCTCAGAATAACCCAGAGAAGATGGACTTAAGTTAACAAAAGTAAAATGAAAGTATATATCCCATTATTTGAAAGGCAAGCAATGATGCAGAATGATCCCCCAAACACTACATTATCAAGTTTAGCTTACCAGACCCTCCCATCCACAACAACATGATGAATCTTTTATTTGATAATACTCATTAATGAAAGTAAAGGTATTTGTTCCAAGCATGTAGTTTCCCTATATCTCTACCTTCTCCATAGAAGCAATACGCAAATAAAGCAGCCTCCGCATTTGAAATCTTTACTGGCAGTCCAGCAAGGGAATGAAAGAGATAATGGGCATGAAAGACATCTTGTTCTTTGAATTTTTTTTAGGAAACAGAGACTTTCTATTTAAGCATAATGTCACCATTTGCTCATTTGAAAGTCAACAGTTCAACCAAAGGTTAATTTCTCAGCTCTCGCCATTCAGCCAGCCTGGGCCAATCAATTGCTGTGCCCTCCTTGATTAGCTACCTGTACCGTGCACATTGGACCACTCTATTTCAGCTTATTATTGACAATATGCTGTATGTGTAAGTAAGCTACGCACCATTTATATATCTATACACATTTTTAAGCAGTCCTCATAAACAAATTCTGCTGTATTAGTCTGGAAAGTAGAATTCGTCCTCAGACTCCGGTGGGGGGGTCATCCAGAGTAAAATCACTGGCCAAACATGGGATGTCAGACAAATTGTCCTTGTCATTCTCCATTGTTTCAGTAGCACTGTAATCCTTTGGAATGAAGTGTTTGTTCATTTTAATCACCACCAGTCTCTCCACATTTTGAGGTGTGAGACTGGTCCTTCTGACTGTGATAACTGTGCCAACTGCATTAAAAACACACTCCAAAGAAACTCTGGCTACTGAACATGCAAGATACATTATTGCAAGCCTACTAACTCTGGCTACTGTGCCCTCTTGCCATGCCAATAGATCAATGGGTTTTGGTCTAAGTACACCTCTGTTGGGTCATTCAGATAGTCTTGGACATCTTCTAAATTGTCATTGGTGCTGCCACTTGCTGTGCCTGCACCTCGGCATGCAACTTTAGTCTTGTTGAATGAAACCAACCTCTAGTAGTTGGCTGGGAACTTGTTGCTGTGGGTTTTGGAGCTGATGGTGATGGTGCTGGCTGCTGCTGCAGAGATTGCAAGCCAAGAGCACTGCCATGTGTGGAGGTTGAAGGCTGCACTTCAGAACTTCTGTCCCGACCTCAAATTTGCTGCTTTTCTTCTTCTAGACCAGTTCCTTTACTGATCATCCAAGTCTTGTAAACTAAGACACCTGCTTCAGTTAAAGGAATGAAAGTGATCAGCGCTTTTTGTATTTTGGGTCCAGTTTCATGGCACAGATGTAGTCTTTGGTGGACACAATCTCTTTTTGCAGCCTTTGATTAGAGTTCAAGGGAAGGATTAAGCTCTCCGCCAAAGAACCTGCTTCTTAATGGACGCTGGTGAACTTTTGTACTACTTTTTTCAACTGCTCCTATAGCAGATGCAATAATGGGATTGCTTGGCTTATGGTACGGTCTTCTTTGCTGACTTCCCATGTAATAATCTTAAAAGGAAACAACATTTGTATCAGGCACTCCAGTTGCCCACGTTTGTCCACCTCCATTGTCATGGCCCTCTTCTCAGTTGCAGCCCCTCTCCTTTAATCATTGATAGATTTGTACTGCACAAACAGGCATTCCAGCATGTAGAACATTGAGTTTCAGCATGGCACCTCCTGTAAGAGGGCTTTAGCAGGTAGTTTATTTGCATGCTGAAAGATCTTCAACTGCGTCCGTGCTTTGAATGAATGACTGAAATGAGTGCATATTCTTTTGCAGGTGACCAGTATGTTGCTGACTACTACTACTTTTTTTAGATAGTCCTGCAAAATTAGATTGATGCAATGCGCCAAACACAGGGCTTTGAAATATGCACCATCAACCATGGCTTGAACTATATCACTGCCATTGTCAGTGGCAACAAATCCAATTGTGAGACCTCTGCGTTTAAGCTAATCGTAGACCTTGTATTAAACTCTTCCAAGATGTTGGTAGCTGTATGCAACTTCTTCATGGCAAACATAGCAACTGTTGAATGCTACTGAATGCCCTGAAAAGCATCATCTGCATTGAAACCAGCAGCTCACCTTTGTCTAACTTTGTCTGCACATGTAATCTGTTGCTTGACAACTTGTCCACATGTCTGTCATGAGGTGGATGGACTGAACAGCACTCTGCTTCACAGCTTTGCCCACCAATTGCAGCACTTCATGATGCAGTGCTGGCACAGCCACTCTGGCAAAATAACTCTAACTGGGAACCTTCCATTTTGGTCAATAAGCTTCCACAAGTTCTAGGGAGCCCACTTCTTCCATAAAAGAAAAAAGGAGGAGATCAAGTGCTAACATTTTAGTCAGCTTCCTGTTGTAAAAACAGTCCTTTTGGTGGTCCCAGTGGTTCAGCACCTCCTTGGTAAACAAAGTCATAAAATTAGGCTGTTTTTCTTGTGGGACCACTGCCACAAGCAACTTATAGGCACCAACAGCAGATAGGCTGCCTGGGTGCTTTGTAGTGGGAGTTGCTATATCTTGCTGTGCCTTCTGCCACTCAGAGGTTGCTGCGGATGAGGATTTAATACTATGAGGGAGGCTTGGAGGGTTCCTCTGCATGATCCTGCTGTAGCCATTCTCTTCTTCCTCCTCCTCCTCCTGACTGCCTTCTTTCATCACTTCAGCTGCTGGTTCTCACTCACCACCATCATCTATGCTTTTAAGGTGCCCTTCCCACATGATTGTGTGTTGCTTTTTTCAAATGGGACAGTTGGCCTCCGGTACCATATTGCCCACCTAACTCACAACGAAAACATTTCTTGTAGCAAAAGAAGCATACTTCAATATTATCCTCATGTGGGCTAATCGTACAGAAGTCCCAAACTGGCAAAAAGGTCTTTCTTATTGTGCCAAAGCCTGAAGAACTGGAGGTAAAGCTAGGTGGCTTTGTTGTTGATTGGCATCCTGCGGCTGTGGTAGAGATGGTGGTGGCTGCAGGTTTCTGGGGTCTTGCAAATATGGGATCCAGCACGGTTGCTGAAACCAAATGCGCCTGAGCAGGTTAAATAGAGGTGATCTGTACGTCCTCTGTGCCACTCTTCACACTGATGATCAGTGACTTATTGTCATCATCACCAGCTTCTTCACTTGCAAGTCTTTGAGGAAGCTTCCAATTCAAATTCACTGCTATCCATAACTGCAGTCACTTCAGTACTCAGAGACATGGCCATACAGTTTTATGGTGGTCATGCCATCGATGCAGGAATCTCAGCCTCTTTCTGTCTAGAAGAGGCTGCAGCAGGTGTGTTCCTGAAAAAGGATGAGGGCTTTATGCCAGTGGTAGCACTAGCAACTTGCTTCTTCTCCTCTCCATTTGCCTCTTTCTTGACAGGAACCTCCTTATTTGGCGACATCTTCTTAGCACTAGCCGTTAGCACTTAGCACCAGGAGCTGAAGCTCTTAGCAGTGGAGGACTTAAGTGCCATGTCAGCTGATTCCTTCAGGAACTTCTGTACTGTGTGTGATGTCTTTTGCAGCAACCACAAGCAAAGCAACAAACAAAATCATTGAAACGTGGGCAATAAGAAGAATCTAGCCAATGTAACACAAGTGAAGTCATCATCATCCCAAATGCTTAACGGTAGTGTACCCAAAAACATGCATAAACTATTTTTTCACATGACAGCAATGCACAGAAACTGGTACACAAAGTGGCCACCACCGCATGGCCAGCAACGAAAGGGCATGGAGAGCAAAGAACATGGCAGCCTATGGCATTGGCAAGCATACATAATGGCAAAACAAATTCAAAAATATACATGAAATATTAGCAGGCTTTCATCAGGGCACATGGGGACTCTATATGGCAGGGCAAAAAATTAAAATATTAAAAAACCAACACCACACTGTACTGCTAACAGTCACAAGCACAAATATATCAGGAAAAAAGAAAAAATTAACAAAGATGTCATAGGCCTCACACTAGCTGCAAAAAATGGTGGCAGCTAGATCATCCAAAACATGGCCACTGAAGAAGACGGCATGGAGGACAAAGACAAAATGGGCATGAAAAACACAAACACTAATCAACTCCCCAAAATGGTGGTGCCGCATGGCCAGCAAAAAAGGGGCATAGAGAATAATAAAAATGGGCATTGTGAACAGAAAGGGTATGGAGAACAAAGAATATATTTGCCCTGTCCTGCTTGGTGCACCTCGCCCCACCCCTTCAGAAAAAACATCTTGTAGCATTGCAGGCAAAGGACTGCTGAGATATTATCAGCAACAGGCACATGCAGAAAAATATACAATAACCTACTTTGCATTTATCCACAGCCATCCATAACCCCCTAAATGTTTTTCAATAGCAAATAGAACTGCAGGCGTGAGATTGTGAAATATAGCATACATCAAAAATACACCCAAGCCTAGTGCAGGACAGATTAGGCCCCAAACAGTAAAACAACATCACTGTAAAATGGTACAAATCAGTATATAATTGAAAAAAAACATACACAAAATTGAGAAAATGTATATTTAATGTAGCCTCAGGCCTCCACCATCAAACAGTGAAAACATTTCTATTTCCCCTTAAAAAAAGTTAAGCCTATACCACATGGATCCCATTGCCCCAGTCCAAACCCCAGGCCACCCACCAACAAAGATATAACAAAAAAAGGAACAAAATATACTGGTTCACCTCCTTCAAACAACAAACATGTTTTCCAAAGTGCTGCATTGAACTTACTTGATTTCTTCCAAAAAGGTAAGATTCCAATTGTATGGATACAACAGGGATTGCAGACAAAGAAAGAGAGAATGTTGCTTTGCTTCCAAAATCCACATCAAAAGTGACCAAGGACTGAACAAAGCAAAGGGAGGAGTTTTCAGGGCAGCAAGGGGAAGTTGCTACTATATGTACAGTAGCCTCCCAGTCTCTCTAGCATTTTCTTCCTGTTTTTTTTTTAAGCCGCATTTCGTGCTGAAAGAATACCCAAACTTTCCGTTCTGGTAAAATTTCATCTCGAAGATGCATTCCGAGTAGATTTATCGGCCGCTTCTGTGGAAAATCTATCTGAAATGCTGCCTCAAGACCTCCTCTATCGATGGTACTGCCAAGTACGTTCTCAAATGACCGCTGAACATTCGCGTTTGCCAGCGAATGCGATCGTTTGCACTCTCGCATTGTTTCCAAGCACATCGCGGTCTGATTTTCACCGAATGGGAGAATGGGTTACACAACATGGCATCATGGTGTTACAATCGATAATTCCGCTTCACAAGAGTAACGCGGAATTACCAAATTACGCAGGAGTAATTAAAATTACTCCCAGGTCTAGTATTAAGCTCATAGGTGGCAATGGTGTAGATTTCAATTTGTCAGAGCTACATCGATAAATCGTAAGTATAAAATAATTTAGTTTCATCCTTTATAAAGAGTATGCATAATACTATGTACACTTGTAAACTAAAGAATTTGAAGAACGCTTTGGTGCAAGTGTACACAGTGTCAGGACATGGATGGCACAAAGCAACATCTAAAGTGGAATTTTCAGTTGGTATAATCTTTTTTGGTGACATAAGTAAGGTATTTGAACTATGGAAATGTCTACTGGGACTAAAGGATGAGCTTTGCTGAAAATCTGCCTACTGACTTGGTACTGGCTAAATGAATACTGTCCATGGTGTGAGTGTTCAATGAGCCACCAAACAAAGGCTGTGGCCATTAAATGTGACTCCTTGTGGAAATAGTTAGTTTCTAGTTTTCGAGAACCTGAAATTATTGGGACCTGAACAAATGTTTTTACAGTGTATGTTAGTAGAGTTGTATAATGTTTTGCTCTGAGCAATGATCATCTAGAAATAGACCTTAAAGTGGTAAATAAGGAACATTTCATTAAAAGGGGTCCATGAGCAGAGGTGTGCTATGAGGACTGTGGATTTCTATGTTTTTTAAGAGAAATGCGATCTATCCAGTTTTATCTGTGAATAGGAAGTTAAGTTTGAAAGCATAGAGCAAGGATTTCCTGGCTTTGCTCAGCATGTTATACCTATCACACTGTCTCTTTTCTGGTGGCTGCAGTTGTGACAATGAAGACAGGCATGCTTCCAAGACATCATGGTTTTATTTTATGAAAGTCTGACGATATTTGCACGCAGTTCTTAATATAGCCTAATAGCCTACTGCTGAGGGCTACACTAGTAATGAAAGGCCCTGAACCTGAGTCGGTGATGGCCTATAACGAAGGAGAGGGCGTTTAACAACCATTATAGCCAAGGTAAAAGGGTATAAGGCTATTCGAACATTCCACTCACTAAGGGTAGAATGTTCTAAATTAAAAAGGGAGAAACAGAAGAACAAGCATTGAAACGTTTAAGCAGAAGGCTTATACCAGTAATTTTTATCCTTGAGCAACTTCATTGTTTTCAACGAGCTCCCAATATTTCCGTGTTCTAATTTGTAAAATAATGAGTGTCAGTGCCCAAACCTCTGCTCAGAAGCCTGTGGCCAGTGCTATTAAAAGTCAGCAAACCCAATACAAAGGCTGCAATTTGGTGCCTCTTTACCCCACTACCTGACACTCCTTGCCCCTTAATCTCACTCTTGCAGGTTCCTGCTTTCTTCTTTTGTGACGTTTTCCCTTCTTTCACCTTTGTGTGTTTCTCCACTCTTTCTCTCCATAAATGATGATTGTGAAAAAATAGGTGCTGGACTCCAAAAATTAGTGCCAATGGGCCCCACCGACAACCACCGGATCAAATTAAGCACTGGTTGCACCACGATAAACAATTACGCTTTTTATGTTGAATACCGGACATTTTCTGGGTTGTCCAAATGAACCCTTGTTTCAAACCCAGAACATTTACCATTAACCTTTTCTAGTAGCTAGATCCTTTTAAGAGTAATTAATCAGCTATACATCAGGACAGGAAGAGGACATGACATGACCTATGTGTGTGGCCTAGGGTGACCAACCGTCCGTAAATTTAATGAACTGCCCATTATTTGGGTCCGTTGTCTGTGAGCATTTCTTTCACGGGCGCCTTTTGTCCGTAATTTTGGGGATGGCAGCAAGCTGTGCTGTTCCCCTGTGACAATCGGAGCCAGCTCACACTTCTCTGAGGCTGAGGCAGCCCCTCCCCGACCTCGCTCAGTCTTTGTACAGGCCCATTGTCATTCTGAAGTGGCTGATTATCACCTAAAGAATGACAATGGGCCAAAGGTGTAGGGAAGCACCCGGGGTCAGATATGTGTTTCATGGCCCTTCCTAACTTTGATCTGTGACTTGCAGAATAGCACAGGACAGAATAACAAACAAATAAATAAAGCAAGAATAATCACTGTGATGCAGCTGTGTGTGTGTGGGGGGCGGGGGGGGGGGGGGTGAATTTGCAGAGGGTGCCGAAGTAGCCAAAAGCAGCGACAGAAAAAGAAATTATGATAATGGTAAATGAAAAAGCAGCACAAGGCAAATGGAGTGAGAAAGCGAAGGAGGAATAGAATGCAAATAATGAAAGAAAGCTGGAAAGATAGAGAAAGATTTAGATTTAACAATGGAAGGAAGGACAAGAGAATGATCAAATGGAAAAAAAGGATCACAAAATGAATTTTAATGTGGAATATGGAAATATGAAAAGAAAATGAAATATGAACTTAACGAATAGAGAGAGAATGACAGACGAAATGAAAGGATGCACAGGCAGAAAGATGGAAAGAAAAATAAATGGAGGATGTAAAGAAGAAAGTAGAGAACAAAGGTGGATAGAAAGAAGGACATAAGGAAAGAAATAAAATGCAAAGACGGAAAGAATAAAAGACAAACGTCAATATAGGTAAATGCAGTATTTGACCAAGTTCTTTCCTGCTGTAAAAAGCATAATTTTGCATTATTTTTGCAAATTTTCATCAGGGGAACAATTTTCACAGACTTCAAAAGGAAAGACCAGGATAGCTCACTTTGCTCCTTTATTTAGTGCCATATAAAGCGGGGGGTATTTTATTTTTCTGGCTACTCCCTTGCAATGGGCCCTTGTGTAGTTACAGCATGTGGCGTGCCGTCCTCTGCATAGGCCTAGGGCACAGCATGCTGCTTTTGTGGAGGAGCCCTGCTGGAGGACTAAGCTACATTTTGAAATATCCGACAGGATGAAAGGCAAAGGCGTCTGAGTGCTTTGCGCGCCTGCAATTTTCGGGCCATAACAAAAATGTCTATTTAACTCTGGTGATTAATGTATCTCTTGGAGCGTTCCAAGTTTTCACTAATCCCGGTTTTGACTCATCATAAAGAAGCCTAGAGGCATAATGCGCCTCTTGTAAAGCACAAAGTATAACATGCAGAGCAAAGTATTCATTTGTATATTAATTGTAAAGACAACCCCAACCACTATGTTATGTGTTATATCCTCAGTTTGTATTTCGGGGTCACTGGAATTATGCGATTGTGCGGCTTCAACAGTTTTCGCATGATTATGGATTTGCCGCATGTGCCACATAATCCATCATTAGCTGAATATATCTGAAGATTCTAATTTAAAAACAGTTTCTACCTCAAATGGTTAAAAAATGACTAAAAAGGCAGTGACGTGTTGCAAAGGCCCTTTGTAAAGGTTGACTGGTCACCTTCCTTTGCATATTACTATATTTGGGTGTTATACGGGTACTAATGAGGTGCAACCTATGACCAGAAAGTGTTAAAATGTGCAAAAATGAGAAAATAATATGGTAATACTATGACAAAATTTGCAGCATTACGCTGCATAAATTTCCTTTTCTTGCCAAATAATTTAGTCAACCCTGCAGCATAATTTGGCCCTCCCTGCTGCATAATTCCAGTGGCTCTGCATATAGTACCTACCAGTATGGATGCCATGTGACTCCTACACCTTGTAGCCCTCCTTGTCTTAAGTAACATTTCCTATATATTGATTTACATACTTATGTGAGTTATTGTCTCTGAACAATAAGTGTGTGAGCTAAAGTGCTCAACAGCACTGTAAAATAAATGACATACACATGAGCGAGGGTCAATATAGAGATGATGGGCACCATGGGAGGCTGATAGTGAGGGAATCTGTGCAGAGGGAGGTCTTTGGTGAAGGGGTGTAATGAAGGCTGAAGGACTCTGCATCCCCTGCAGTGCGGGTGGGACAACACTTCAAAGGAACCCAAAACTGTAAACAAAATATCATATGAAATACCACAAAAAAACCTGCACAGTTGCTCAAAGCTGTGCACAATGCAAAACGGTGAGGTGCACGATTGTCTCAACTTAATATAAACTTATTTTGACGTGTACTTATGTTGGTTCTCTATTTACTTACTTATACACTATTGTATGACCTCCTCTGATGTGTCTGAAAACGTACCTTTTGTCCCAAATTTCTGTCCTGAATTTTGACCTTCTGTCTTGAATTTTTGTCCTGTATTTTGACCCTTTGTCCTGAATTTTTACACTCACTGTCCTGAATTTGCACCTATGCCAGTTGGTCACCCTAGTGTGGCCTTCTCGAACCTGCTTTATCTTTCCTGTAGTTGGTAACCTAGCAGATGATAAAATGGTTTGGTGGTGAACAAAGAAGTGATGGCCTTGGAAAAGAACTAACTCATTAACTTTGTATGTTTTTTTTCTCTCTGCTTTAATGCTTTTCAATTCGTGGATTGTAATAGGGGGAAGAGGTAGGTGGTGTTTTACCAGTAGACAAGTGTTCTATCTTTGCCGGTTTTTTCACTGATATTTCACTCTCTTCCTCCAGTGATGTGCCTTTTTATTGTTTTTACATGTTTTCTTGTGACTGTTTTTTATTTTGCATCTGTTGTCGTTTTGTGTTTGGAAATCTGGTTTTAAGTGGTAATTATCACTGTGTTTAATATTAGCCTTTCATCAGTTCTGATCCTTTCCCCTTTCTTAACACTGAAAGTGGGACCTTTCTTCAATGGGTTGCGATAAGTAGCATACATTTGCATCTCCTCCCACTTTAAACGGGTAAGATGTTTGTAATACGGCGTTGTAAACAAAGCTGAATTTGGTGTTCAGGATCTGATTCCATGTAATGCGCAAGAGGCTAAACCATATTTTTTCAGATTCTGCACATTTAGAGATCATTTTTCATCTGATGACTTGTTTGGATTGTGGGTGGGATGCAAAGCTTAAGTCTGCAAGGTCGAATAACATATTGAAGTATCTCTTGTTGTTGGGGCAGCGCCATCTTAAAAGGGTATATATGAAAACTAAGCACCAACGGCAGACACTGCGAACCACACCTCCCACACAGGTCAGTTTAGTCAAAATATGGTGCACTTCATTCTCAGTACCAGCAGTTATATGATACCACTGCTGAGCAGAGACAAATGAGAATCATAACATGGAATGATGCGCCCAGATAACAGGAAGTCCACGGTTCCATATGTTGTGAAAGCATCCTTTATTAAATTTCAAAGTTAATCCATAAAAACGCATTTCGTTCAAATAGATTGAACTGCATCAGGGCTTTAAAATGTAAACGCTGTAGTACATGGTTTCATGCAAAGTTCCATTATCCAATTGGCCCTTATTTATAATGTAACACTATAGTCATCCATATTGCATTTGACATTTGACATACACTGGATGCGGGACAAGATGCAGGATTGGTGGGAGACACTGATCCAGGTGTTGTAACAGGGGCAAATGGTTACCCCATTGCAATATAGATGAATATCGCGTTGCATTATAAATAAGGGCCAATTGGATAATGGGACTTCGCATGAAACCATGTACTACAGCATTTACAATTAAAAGCCCTGATGAAGTTCAATCTATTTGAACGAAATGCGTTGGTTGTTTTTATGGATTACCAGCGAAATTGAATAAAGATGCTTTAACAACATATGGAACGGTGGACCTTCTGTTTTCTGGGAGCATCATTCCATGTTATGATTCTCATCTTGAAAGGGTGTTCGGAATTCCAAATCAGTGGGCTCCGTCTCCCCTCCTCACGCCTGAGACTATTTCTGCCTTATCACTGGCACTGTGAGTTAGTTCTGAGAGAGGCACACAATGCACACATGTTTTCAAGGTCATCCTCATGGAACAAGAATCTTGCTGATCCTACAAGCTGTTGGAAAAGCATAGCTGCTTTAAATAGAATACATTTTATGATCTGAATACTTTTTCCCCCAAATCTGGCTTTTGCAAAGAGAGTTGAACAGAAGGCTCTTCATTGGTGGTCTGATTACAAGCCTGGCATTTGACGTTTTTGCTAAAACTCTCAAATCACGTGTAGCTCCATTAAACACTTCTTTTTGGGCATTTTTCTGTAGATTTTACAAGTCACGTGCTCGAAATTATTGAAAAAACAAGTGACATCATTAGCTTTAATAGTCTACATGATATCCCCCCAATTACGACCCTAAATTGGCCCCCACTCTTAGTCTAAGAAGGGTAATTGTTGTGGATGGATTTGAGAAAAGTGCTGGTTCTCTCGAGTTAACGCAGTCGAGGGGTTCTCATTTAAATAGACAACATCAAAACTCAAGATTTCCAAGGATACAGATTTCTTTTATCCATTTGTCCCTTAAAATACTGGTCAACTCTGGGGGTCAAGGTAAGGAATCAGTTTTGTATACTAAATCAAAGTCCGGCTTCAAGAGTCCTCGAGAATGATGCCTGATTGCCTTCATTCTTTCGGCCACATGCTTCATATATTTTAGAGATTACATATGGCTTTTTCTCTTTACAAAAATGCTTGATGAAACGTATTAAAGTGAAAGAAATCACAGGTACATGGTAGATTTTGGAAAGGTGAGGGAAACCAGGGTGTTGAGGGAGTCAGCTTTTAAAACTTGCAAGTTCCATGTGTGGGTAGTTTTACTTTACATTTGAAGAGCACCATCGTTTCCTTCCCCTGCGATTTTCCCTTTCCATGAATTATTTATTGTACCAGCGTGGGGTGCTTTTCTGATTCCACCCTTTTGATAACTGCCAACCCACACAGAACACAAGGTCGTTTGCCCTCACTTTAAGGCATATATTCCTAATGACAGCATGTAAAAGTCAGCCCCTGGTCTAGAAGAAAATGGGGCTTTTCTATGACAAAGATTTTAAATAGAACTCTATTTAACAAACTAACAATGAGGCACAAACTACTATCAAAAGGTACTGAATATAGCAGCCAAATACTCAGTCCTTTTCTCTACGTTGTACCATTGTGAAGTAATGTTGGTTTATACCATCAGACATGTACTGTTAAATGAAACACACTTATGAAGAATTTGCTGTGCAAATATTAAAGAATCAGCAAGGCCGCCTTCTCGGTGTTATTGAATGCAAGAAAATGACAATGCAACGCGAAGAATGCCTGCAAGGCACATGCTTTTTGGTTTCTTGCATTGTAAATGTAATGCTTTTGCAAGAATGGTGCATCAAGTGGCCTTTAGCCATGAACTACTTTGGATGGATTAATAGTATTCCAGCTTTATTGCCTTCAAAAGATTCTTTTTGCTACTATCACTTGCGAGTTAGCTTATTTTTCCATTCTTTGCTTTGTAATATTGCTGTAAAAACCTCGAAACATAGAGGTATAAAAAGCACAAAAATATTGTGTTGCGCTGTAGGATAATAATAAGCATTATGCAGCTGTGTACCTAGCAAACTCAAATGTCACGCCAGACTCTAAAGAAGAAACATGGTTTGTTTACAGCAAGCAATGACAGGTAGGGTGAATGCCATTTTCAGCAGTGGGTGGCCATGAAATGAGTAGTCATGGCCATTCAGGTCTAGTGTTTTAAACTACCTCCTGCCTTTAACCAGCCATGAGAAGAAAGGGAAACAACATTTGAGGGAATTTAGTGTTTACTATTGATAAAGATGAGCATCAATTCACTCCATGTGGAGCAGGCCCTGCCACTGTACTGTTGAAAACAGATCGATGATGAAATTGCTGTAGGAAAATACCATCTTTTGTGTGGTGTACCCTAATATCATCCTTTTGGCCTATTTGTTTTCTGGCTGTAGAACTCTGTGCAATATATCCATCTAGCCACTCATAAAGTGTCTATGCTCCCCCTTTTAGCATGCTTGAATTGGCATACTCCTAACTGGCATATTTAACTTGCCTATAAATCCTTGGTATAAGGTAAAAAGTGTATCCAGGGTCTGGAAGTTAAATGCCACTAGTGGACAGCAGCATCTATTGTGCAATCCACTACAGTGGCAGGGCAAAAATGACTTCAGGCCTACCATTGTAGCTTGATTGGAGCAGTCTAAAAACTCCATTTTGGCTAGAGGTGGGAGGAACCTAAAAAAGCTGTGAGATTCTGCAGAGTTCTGCGAGTGGTGGAATTCTGTACGTTGCGTTGCTTAGGCTGATTTTTGTTACCGGGAGCTTGTCCCGCGTTGCACAATCAGAATGAGCAGTAACACGCGGCGCACCAGAGAGTGCTGCTTCTCTCTGCCGCTCGAGTAGATTATCTCCTCAAGAGGCAGCTTTCTCAATGCCAGTGGCAGTTTTCTCAACACGAGCACTAGCGACCTGCCTCAACCGCCGCATTGAGAAATCTCAACTTGAGGCGGTCTTGCGCCCGATTTTTTTGCTTGCACTCACCAACTTAATGTTGGCGAGCCACGCATGAGAAAAACTCCACCACAAGGCGGTTGGCAGACTTTTTCCGGAACTCCGAGCTACAAGTGGAGTGGGTAAAACGCAGCGAACTCCACCTGAGGAGCGGAGTTTACCACCCACCCCTATTTTTGACCTATCAAAATAAACCCTTTTCACAGGTCTACACCTTCCTTTTAAATATTTATAAGTCAAATCTAAATAGGCGTTGTAACGCACAGGGGACTGTGCATGATATTTAAAAGTGGATATGTAGAAATTTAATATTAACATTTCCTTACAGTCGCTAGCACCCAAAAGCTATTTTTACATTAGAAAGGCTAGCTGGCCCATAGGGAAACACTGGGAAGCAATATTGAATATTAATTCTGCTATGTCAGTGTAGAGACCTGCTAGAAATATGATCCAGCAACTCTTTTTATTACTAATCTAAAGCCCAATATGATGACGTTGGAGTTTTGATGAATATAAAGTACAAGTGAGCTTTAGAAAGATATATTTTCCCTGCATAAAGACTCCGGAGTCTAATTTGCATTAACCTCCAGTAGCAGCCCTCTGAATGTACAGCTCTGAAGGAGGTGTGAAGAGTGATCCCAAAGCAGAGACAAAGGCCTGGGTGTGTGGAGGTGTTTTTGTTCCTCTGGCAGGATGACCATTTGGGCTGTGCCAAGGAACTTAATTTACTTCATAGGAGCCTACCCTGTCACAGGCAGATGTCAGTTGGAGGGGAGCTGCCCCAGAACTGGTTTGGAGTGACCAGTTCGAGGAGGGGCTGCTCATTACCCTGGCCACATATCTGGATCGTCATACAGGCTTTGCAAAAGAGAAGAAGGATTTCACTATCTTGGATTCAGGCAGAGAGAAGCACTGTGGGATTGTTTGCAGTAGGGCAGATAGAAACTGCTGCAAAAGTAGGTAAAATTACCCTTGGCCACTGCTTAGTGGGGCTCTGCCGGCCGATGCTATGAGCCGACAATTATACGCGGTCAGCGGGCCTGATCCTGGTCCTGACTGGACTCTCAGCCTGCGGCATGAGGAGGTGAAGCCGCCCATGTAGCCATTAAGCCCCTTGACACCAGAGGCAGGCTATGTCTGGCCGCCGCCAGACATAGCCTGTCTGCATTACGGCCCACTCTGAGGCCTAAAGCGAGGGCCACCTCATTGGACAACTGCGATGGCCCTCCCCCCAGCTGTGAGATATTGTGTGCACTGAAGGCGCTGTGGGCCGATGTGCACCTACCTGACCTTGCTGCCTCTCTGACGCTGCGCCACCCCGGAGGCCGTTAAGTGAAGGGATTGACCCTGACAGGGCATGCTCAAAGTCCCAAAACAGAAGCCAATGTGGTGGGTGGGGGCCCAATTACACCGGAGGCACACTCAGCACCTCTCGTGTGCAGTGAGGGGGCAGCCGGCACGCCGCGCTAGAGATCCTTGGACCTGGAGGAAGCCTTTGGTCTATGACTGTGGTGAGTGCGGCTTGCAGCGCGGGCCCTGACCCACACAACATTCACCCAGATACAGCGGCCATAAGTGAGGGCGCTAGCCTGCGACCTCCAGTCACGTCATGACCTTGCCTCACAGCCACGCATTACTGCTCATTCCGCAGCACTCTGGAGGGCTGCCCTACTTCCTTAGCATCCAGAAGCGCGCCCTGCAGAGCCCTGGCCCTACAGCTGTACATTGCTCTGCTGCGGATCTACCTCTGTAGCTGGTCGGGGCCTGCTGCTTAATTACCCATTTTGCGGGCACAGCAGTCCCCCTTATGCTGCTGCAGAGCTTGTTGCACCTGTGAAGGACTCCAATTTTCTAGGGACCCCCTACATTCTAGGCCTGCTTGTGCCCCCCACTAGACTCCACTGTTGCTGGGGAGAGGCAGGGCCTAGGGTGCCGTGACTGCCACTACTAACTTATACTGCCATTTGCCTTGCAGCTGGACTGTGGCTGCAATCCCCGGGGATGGCCCTGTGAGGCCAGGATTCCCATTATGCCTGATTGTTTCTGGGATGGGATTTTGGGTGGAGGGTGCAATGGGAGCTCTTTACCACAATTGGGGGTTGGAGTAAGTGGGGGAGATCTGTTTATTGCTTTCTGTTGGTTCGTTTTCTTTCCACCTGTTTCTCTCCCGGCACAGCCCCACACTAAACTACAGCCCCATGCAAATATAGGTTGCATTTGGCCCACCCCTCCAGCTTGGTCACCCCCTTTTGCAGCACGATGGTCCATACCAGATGTTTGACTTTGAATGTCTGCGGGCTAAACGACCGGCGGAAGGCCAGGTTGGTACACACCTACATTAATAGAAACCGCATTCACATCTGCTTTCTCCTGGAACTCCATCTGTCCTCGACTACCACCTCACATTTGTGCCTGGGATGATGCGCTGAGACCCATATATCGCTATATTCTAATTACATCAGGGGAGCAGCCATACCCCTGCGTAAAGGTTTGCCCTGGCAACTGCGACAAGCCCTATGCGATGCTAATGGGTGAAATCTCCTTCTCACTGGCACCTAGTCATCCTGGCCTCATTATATGGCCCCCCGCAAAATTCTGGAATTCTTCACCAAGATGTGGAGACGCATCGCCGGCATGGGCTCCGGAGCTGTTATCTGGGGGGGGGGTAAACTTGGTCCTTGACTGCGAGGTGGACCACTCTGTTGACTCTAGATGCCCCAGTCCTAATGCAGTGGCGCAACTCCATACACTTATGTGGGATAACTGCCTGATCGATGTCTGTCAGCTGATGCATATGACCAGCGTAGAGAGCACCTGTGTCACAACAGCACACAGCATGAGGTTGCGCATAGACTACTGGCTGCTCACCCGCAACACCCTCACCTGGGCCACCTCAGCGATACACATGCCCGCACCCTTTCTGATCATGCCCCTGTCCTGCTAGAACTCTCCTTGCCGCTAGCCGTCCCACGTGGCTTCACATGGCGTTTGGGGCCCGGAGCATTTCGAAATGTGGTTTTTCGTGGCGAGGTCTGCGCTGCGATCATAGACTATTTTGCTAATAATGAAGGTTCAGTTGCTTCAACATCGATGCAGTGGGAAGCCTTTAAAGTGGTTATGTGCGGCATCTGCATTGCAAAACGTCCAGCATCCTTAAGGGGATACGAGGGCAAATAGCAATGCTAGAATGGGACCTTCGGTCAACTGAACTAGAGTTCTATGCTACGAATAAGGCCACCACTATGGCAGCCATCAGCACAAAACTCTCGGAATTTGATAAAGAGGCTTTGCGTGAGACTAGACACTTGAGCCGAGAGGCAACTGTGGAGGACAACCATCCTGGTAAGATGCTCTGCAGTATGTTGCGCAAACCCTGGGCCTCAGCCTATGTTGTGGAGCTTCTGGATGAGTGCTAGAAGCGGCAGACCACCCTAACTGGACTGCTCCAAACCATGACTTCATGTTACTCTCATCTCTGTAGCGCCTCAACTGTGCCCAGTGAAGAGGAGTTGACTGCTTACCTGGACACAATCCAGCTGCTTTGGTTGGATCAGGCCCACCGTCTTTACCTGGATTCCCCCTTCACGGCTGAGGAAATTACACAGGTCATACGAGGTCTCCCTGGTGATAAGGCATCTGGTCTAGATGGGCTTATTATCTCCTTCTATAAGGAATATGCTTCTCTGCTGGATCCACATTTATTGGCGATGTATGAGGACTGACTGACTTCTGGTGTGCCGCCACCATCTCTGTGTGAAGCAGTCATAGTTACTATACTTAAACCAGATAAGCTGGCCAATCGATGTGATTCGTACCGACTGCTACCCATAATAAATGTTGACAATAAAATACTTGAAAAACTCCTCGTGAATCGTCTCCTTCCCCTACTACCTGATATTATCTGCTGGGACCAGTTGAGATTCGTGCCAGACTGATCCACTTTTCACAATCTCCACATGATGTTTGCCCTCATGCATTCCATCTACCCCCCCACAGCTCGCTGCTGTCTTGCTCAACGCCACGAAGGTGTTTGACTTCTTGGAGTAGCTGTACTTGTTCCAGTTGCTCTTGTGCCTCAGACTTTGTCAGCGCCTTTTCTGCTTGTTTTGGCACCTGTAGGCTTCCCCAAGAACCTGCCTTCGCCTCAACGGAATGCTTTCTGAAGCATTCCTGATCACCTGCGGGACTCGTCAGGGGTGCCCGTTGTCTCTGATCCTATTTGCCGTGGCGATGGAGCCACTGGCAGCCTGGTTGCAGCAACACCACACTCTTGGGGGATTCGGCCTTACAGCCCGGAGATTAGTGGTGTCCATGTATACTGACAATGTGACTTTATACATCTGCAAACCTCAAACGAACCTGACCCTCCCCATCATTTGCGAAGTCATTAGATTTGGTGGATACTCAGGCATCCTTGTTAACTGGGCCAAGACTATAGTGTTCCCACACCCATTCGAATCGGAGTACCCATTACAATGGGCCTCTGAACCAATACGATATCTGGGAATATGGCTAAGCCGAGACCTGGACAAAACATTTGGGCTAACTACGACCGAGCCATGCCGTGGCTGGAGGAGAGCATCCCGTCATTAACTCGACTGCCCCTGTCTGTAACAGGGTGGATAGCAATTACAAAAATGATTGTATTGCCTACATTTTTATATCTTTTTTTAAACCTGCCAATCCCACTTAGTGCAGGTTTTCTTTGATGGCTGCATTCGAATCTTGTGGCCCTGGTTTGGGCTGGCAAGCAGATGAGGATTGCATGGGAGATGCTCACCCTGCCATTTCAGCAGGGGAGGGCCTAAGCGCACCCGACATTACTCAATACTCATTATGCGCACAGGCTCAATTTATCCATTTTTGGCTTTATTCCACGAGATTTAAACCTCACACTGTGGTGGAGGCAGACTAGGCAGCAACTTGCCCTTTGACCACAGCACTACACCACCATACAAGCCGCCTCAGGCCAAAATCAACACAGTAGAATGTGCGCAGTGGGTGTGGGACGGTATGTGGTGGAGTGCCCATTTTCCCTGCGTGTATGCTCCCTCAACCCCCTTGCACACAGCCCCCTACTGCCGCTGCTGCAGGATGGAGGCATTAGAGCAAGAGCACACAAGCGAGGCCTCACAACATGCACATACCTATGCCCTGATGACCACATCCTACCCCCCTTTGCGCCAGATGAACCCCCTAGGCCCACGATGCTCATTGTCCTTCTCTTTCATCAGTTCCACACTACTTGCCGTGCAATACACAACTCGTTCCCTGCTTCCCCCCTTTGCTCCACGCACTTGAACATATACTAACAAACCCCTCCCCCCCACAGACTAGTCATTCGACTCCATGCCGCCATGCAAGACAAGGCGCTGTTACATGCCCCAGCGGCGCCTGGGAACCGGACACGAATCCCCCCATCACCAATGCTCAATGGACGTACTGTTGCGGCCAAACTGCAGCTCTCTCACCCAACTACAGACTGCAACTCATTCACTTCCTTCTATAGGCTGTATCACATCACACCCCGATGAAGCTCTACCACATAGGGTTAGTTGAAGATGCAGGTTGCCTGCGCTGAGCAGCCCCTTCTTACACCTCACCTGGGAATGCCCACGGTGGCAGACTTCTGGTATGAGGTCTTCTCTGCTCTGCTCCTGATCACTGGCCACTCACCCCCACAGACCCCATTAGTCGGCCTCCTGGGATACATTAAGGACATTCCTTTTGAGGTCCACCGCCTCACGGCCATGCTCCTACTTCTGGCCAAACGACACATCGCTATGCACTGGGGAGGAGGCCTGTTCCTAAGACTGAAACTTGGCTACAAGACGCGGTTTACTGCCAGAAGCAGCTCTATTGGGAGCTTATGCCGCTGCAATCACGCCCAAAGGATATCTGGGAACCACTGCTGATGTAGCTAAGACAAAGGGACACACACCCCAGATGGACAATGAGGGGGCTTACCCGAGCAGGGATCCTCCCCTTGGGCAACAGGGTGGTTGACTCCACCATCGGCCCAGCCCCTGCTCACCTGCTTTTCTCCTGGAGGAGTAACACCTCTGCATACAGGTCATCTCCTTGCCTGACCATATGTTCTGTAATACAATGCTAGTACTGTTGTATTCATCATTTTTCTGCTAGGTCAGTGATGTAACGATCCTTCATGTACTCATATTGCTGTGCACAGTCTCCCCTCCCTTGCTCCCCCCACTCCCACCTCTTTGAGGTTGTTGACCTGTTATTGGTATCTCAACAAAATGCTAATAAAAATAAATAAAAAGGTTACCTCTGAGAACTTTTACTTCATTGGTTAGGCAGGACCTAAGCGTCACCCACATCTACTAGCTAGTGCCAGGTATAAATGTGGCATCTCCAGGCACCCTGTTCAGAACATTTTCTTTACTTGAGGAAGATCAGAAGACGACTGGACCTGTTGTCTGTGATTTGAGAGAAGCCCCGAAGTACTAGACCTGCTTCTTCTTGCCCTCAGGACAATAAATGGACTCCAAGGGAAACAAGGCTGGTCTCCTATTCAAGCTACAGGGCTACAACAAGCTTCAAGAGGCTTTTCTGCAACTGCCCAGCTGACCAGTTCCAACTGTACCTGCCCTGGATCTTGTTGTTAGCTTCTGCTGCAGTGAGTCCTGACCCCCCCAAATGCTGTTCCGGATCTCCTAAAACCCTTGGCTATGTCTGGCTGGACGTGTCCTACCACCCCTGAAATCCTGGGACCTCTGGAGAACCTGGAAAAACCTGCCAACCAGATCCGGCCATAGTGTGTTGCTTCTGGGCTGAAGATTCAGCTTTCTCTGGATTGGAGCTTCTCCACAGCAGCAAATCCAATTCAGTGGGACCTCGCGGAGAAGGTATCTGGCCTTGTGGATTCCAAGCTCCAAAAAAGTGCAAACTTTGAAAACTTAACCAAGTGAAGTCATCAGAAAAATCTGTCTGGCAAGGGGCCTTTCCTGAAACGCAACCAGTTGACTGTGGTTGGCGCTTAATGCTTTTGGGCGCTGTTTTTACTTAAGATTTGTACTTTCAGTCATTAGCAGTTGGGCAGAGCCTTCACATTTGGCCACTTTCCCATCTCTGGCAGATAAGCTTGTGGTGGCTGGGGCAAAGGTTGAATAAGCGTTTCACAGCTCATCACCTAAGTCAAGGGCAGGACGTTCAGGGTATCACGGGCAACAGCATAGAGAGGACATCTTCTTGTTTCAGAGGGTTCCTGGCAACACTATGTGTTGTGCCATTTATTCAATTTCCATTTAGTTTGCCCAGCTGCCTTCAACACAATCATTTATATTTTACTTCCTCCTGTGTCCTCTTGGGTTTGGGGTTTCACTATAATTTTCTGCACTAGTCTCTCTCCTTTTCTCCATTGCAGACACTGCTTCCTGGATACCTTGTTCTTCATGGTGCTGCTCAGCTTACCACATTGTCTTTGGATTCTTTGTACCTTTCATTCTTTATGGCCCTGGGTTCTTATAATGTAGGTTAGATGTATTACAGTAGCATTTGTCCCTCAGCTTGCCTCACTGCCTCACATTAAAGAAGCCCTGTTACCCAGTCTGAAGAGTATCACCTTCCTCTAACCAGGACAGCGTGAGCAATGATACCGTGAGTAACCCTGGGCGTAGTTCGCGTAGTAGCGCTACGCGTAGCTACGCGAAGTGCACTTCGCACTACTCGAGCTACGCGTAGCACTACGCGAACTGCGTAGTGCGGTAGGAAATGCTGTTCGCAATGATTGCACAGTGCCGGATGCTTGTCCGCACTGTGCAATCATTGCAAACGGCATCTTGCACAGTGCAAGCGGTCGTTTTCTGTCGCTCGAGTAGATTTGTACTCGAGCGGCAGTTTTCTCAACACAGACTGGTAGTTTCTCATCGCGAGCGGTCGCGAGCATACGCGACCACTCGCAATGAGAAACCTGACCTCCCCGCGTTGAGAATCTCGCCGGGAGGTTTATTTTCCACGCTCGCGATCGGCAACTTGATGTTGCTGATCGCGAACGAGGAAAAAGTCTCGCCGGGATGTCATTTTGCTCGCTCGCGGTCACCAACTTGACGTTGAGGACCACGAGCAAGCAAAAAATGCCCGCTACGCTACGCGTTTTTGCACTTTGCTACGTGCAATTCGCGTAGCGCGTAGTTGCGCAAACTACGCAAACTTCGCGAGCGTAGCGTAGTTTTCCGCCCAGGCCTAACCGTGAGGAGCACCTCTATTTCTCTCTGTCCTTCCCCTTCGGATCTCGCACTGTGGACTGGGGCAGAATAGTGTCATACTCTGTAATGCTTTGCGCAACCTGACAGTTTGTCATCCCCAAAGAATATACCAGCATGAGTACTGAAACAAATCCCCAGCAGTCATCGGTGAACGTCACTGCCAAGATGCAAGAGTATTCGAAAATGGTCCAGAATGAACAGACATAGGTCTCAGAGTGATTGAACAAGCTCCCACAGGTCTCAGAGATGACTAGTAGTACTTCTCAGGTGAGTGCTACTAATACCAATACAGGTGTTGCTTCAACTAGCAATCCATTCATAGGATCTTGTAATGTGAGACCTGTCTTAGCACCATAGAAAAGTTTCTTTTCTGATGATCCACTATTATTTCAATCCTTGTTGATCCAATCTACTTTCACTTTCTTGTCCCGACCAGCACACTTCAACACATATTCTGCCAAAGTGGCATTCATTTTGTCGTATTTAACTAACAATGCATTCATATGGCTGCTTCTTTAATTTTGAATCAAAGCTCTTGACTACACCCCTAAGGTGTGTTTTTGGAGCAGTTTAAGGCAGTGTTTTAGAGAAGGCAGATAGTGCAAACTGCTTATACACAATTACTGACCTTGCGTCAAGCAGCAAAAGATATTGTCACATAGATTAGTCACTTTAGTCAATTGAAATCTGAAGCCACCTTTACTGATCAAGCAGCTGTTGAGGCATGTTATTATGGTCTTAGGAAAGTTCTCTACGGTGCTCTGTTTATGGTGGCCAGTCACCCTGCTACCATCAATGCCTTGCTAGATCTAAAGTTACAAATCAACCATCAGCAAAAAACAAAGATGTTCAGAAAAAAGATGCACACCTCACAGTTGGGTAATGGAGAAGAACCCATGCAAGTCAGGGGTATCCAGAAATCTCTTAGCCGCTTCGATGCTCATGACGAGACCAGCTCGTCATGAGTCACAGTGGAGCTGTGCTCATGACGAGCTGGTCCCGTCATAACGGCTGCGCGCCGCCCACGCGGGATTAATTCCCTGCCTGTGCGGGAGAATTAATGAGTGGGCGGGGTTGTGACGAGACCAGCTCGTCATGAGCACAGCTCCACTGTGACTCATGACGAGCTGGTCTCATCACGAGCACTGCGGCGCCGCGCTCACCCCCCCGCCCCCTCGCACCCGTGGGGGAATTACCCCCGCAGGGAAGGGGTTAATACTGTAGAAAGAGAAAAACATGTCAAACATGGGGCTGTTTCTATATTGCAAGAAGCCTCAACATTATGCACATGAATACCCACAGTAGGAATGAAACTATGTCACCCAAACTTAATTGGCAGACCAAGGTGGGCGTTTCAATTGCAGAAGTGTCTACAATAGGAAGGGCCAATTTCTTTTTTAGAGTAACAATTGTAGGACTTCTGATCATTCTGTCTTTGAGTGATTTTTGGGGCCTCTGAATGTTTTGTGGGTCAGTCTTTTGGACTAGACCCATTTTACTACTAGAGCTAAATAAAGACTTGAGTCAATAACAAGTATTGACAGAACCTCATTGACTTCTGGAGAGGTGAACAAAGAGACTGAGATCATGAGCTAAGGAACTGACACCTGACACTATGAATCTATTTGTTCCGATTTGATCAATTCTCCCGCCTTCCATGTGATGTTAGATATGTCCTGGTTTGGAACAACATAACCCTCACATTAATTGGCACCTGTTCGGTGTAAGTTTTAGATCAGATTACTGCAGTAGACATTGCTTCCCTGGTGGTTCATGTTCTGCCCCTTAACTTTTGCTGCGCTCTTTCATTACGTTATCTGAGGATGAGACCTCATTTCAACATCAAGCTTATGGAAATGTCCTAGCTGTGTTGAGTAAAAAAGAGCGGGTTTGTTACCAAAACATAGGCAATAGGACTGTACCAGAGGTTAAAACATGTAAAGGAAGTGTAAATAGTTTTGTGTTCTCTAATCTTAGGCAAAATTGAAACAATGTTTATTTTAAACCCATACCGTGTCTTTTTATGCTTTTTTTCTAAGCATGAGTATGGATCCTTATAGAGTTGATGTTATAGACTGGCTTTGTCCTCGTATCTTTCACAATGTTTAAGAAGTATTTCTTAGAACCGTTCTCTAATATTGTCTCACCCATTGTACATCTCACAATTCTAGTGGGCCTTTTCCATGGGGACATGGTCAAACAAGAAGTCTTTGATCATTTGAAACAGGCCTTCACATCTGCTCCTATATTGAGTCATGCAGATTATGCAATGCCTTTTATAGTAGTGATAGATGCTTCCTCTTTCATGTTGGAGGCAATATTGTTAGAGATCTAAATTCTGAAGTTGACTTTTTTCTCATGTCCCTTGTCACAAGCAGAAGTAAAGTACACCATTAATGGTATAGAGTTAGTAGCTATCAGAGGCATTCTTTCAATGACTTCATGAACCAGAAGGAGCGATGTATCCAGTGACTGATTAGACAGACTATAAAAACTTTGGCTTCTTGAAGTCCATGATATCCACAAATTCTTGACATGCCTGAAGGGTGTTTTGTTCCCAGTTTCAATTTAACATCCCTTACTTACAAAGAAAGCAACATGGTAAAGCATGTTATCTAGGTAATGAAACTTTATTGGTCCCATACCAGAAGCACTGTGTATCTTGGCTGAGAATGACTGCATGTAAACATGGAGAACGTTTTATTCCACTTCAAGATTGATTTAAGTCCATATAATAATCTAGGGCCAGATGTATCATGTATTTTACTGGTCGCAAATGGCCCGATTCTGCAAATCGGACCGTTTGCGACCAGCAAAATGCATTTTGGTATGAATGAATTCCAATTTGCGATTCGGTAACGTTACCAAATCACAATTTGGAATTGCAAATAAATACCGAATTGCAGCGGTATGTAGGAATGTTTTGTGATGAAATGCGGTCGCAAAACATTCGCATTTTACCACCTACTTCAATTAGGTGATAATCCATTCACAAACTGGAAGGGGTCCCAAAGGGACCCCTTAGTCTTTGTGACTGTTCGTAAAAATGTTTTTTCAGAGCAGGCAGTAGTTCCACGGACCACTGCCTGCTCTTGAAAAATTAAAAGAAAACTTTTCATTTTTCTTTTTTAAGCACAACCCATTTTCCTTTAAGAAAAACAGGCTGCATTTAAAAACAAATGATTCGCTTATTTAAAAGCAATAACAGACATGGTGGTCTGCTGACCCCAGCAGGCCACCATCCCTGTGTTTTTAGCGATTCCTAATGGGTCGCAAATTGCAACCTGCCTCATTAATATTAATGAGGTAGGTCAATTTGCAACCCCTTAGGAAATGCAAAATGAAACTCATGGAGTTTCATACATTCAAATAGCGATTACCTGATTGTGATTAGCAGAGAATGCACAAAGCCAACTGTCACCCACCACAGACGTGTTCAGAGACAGGGAGAAGGCACCAAATGGATATAGGAAGAAAATGGCAACTTTCTGAAAGTAGCATTTTTAGAATTGCAATTTAAAATCCAACTTCACCATAAGTTGTGTTTTTAAATTGTGATTCCAGAGACACCAAACTTGGGGTCACAGCTCCTCAATTGGAAATTACACTTATAAAAAGTAATAAGGCAATCCCAATGTTATCCTATGGCAGGGGTAGGCCTTGCCGTAGGGAAAAATAAAAGTAAAAGTATTTCACTACCAGGACATGTAAAACTTAAAAGTACATGTCCTACTTTTTAAATACACTACACCCTGCCCATAGGCTGTCCAGGGCCTATCTTAGGGGTGACCTATGTGCAATAAAACAAATGGTTTGAGCCTGTCAAGTGGGTTAACTTGCCAGGTCGACATGGCAGTTTAAAACTGCACACACAGGCCCTGCAGTGGCAGGCCTGAGATATGTTTAAAGGGCGTCTTAAGTGGGTGGCACATTCAGTGCTGCAGGCTCACTAGGAGCATTTAATACAAAGGCCCTGGGCACATGCAGTGCACTTTACTGGGGACTTATAAGTAAATTAAATATGCCAATTGTGGATAAGCCAATGTTACCATCTTTTAAGTATACAGCACATGCACTTTAGCACTGATTAGCAGTGGTAAAGTGCCCAGAAGCCTAAAGCCAGCAAAAACAAAGTCAGTAAAAACAGGAGGTCTGAAGGCAAAAAGTCAGGGGAAACCACACCAAGGATGCCAGGTCGAACACCTAGTGGCAGGTTCCTTTGTGTGTGCTGTAGGCAAAGCGCTTTGAAGTGCAAGTGGGGCAGGGTACAGCCCCTCCTCAGCCATCCTGTCCGTATGGCCCATCCTGTCCACACCTAAGACCCCTTTGTGACACTCTCTGGAAGTAATACACAAACTCTAACACCGGAGGCATTCACAGTCATGTGACCCAGAACACTGGCAGAAGTGCACACTTGGTTGGGACAAGAAAAGGCCAACTTTCTAAAAGTGGCATTTCAAGAATCGTAACTTAAAATCTGACTTCACCACTAAGGAGGATTTTAAATTACAATTCATTTGAGTGTAAACAGTATATTTATACCTGCTCCCTATCTAAAGTTAGCACTTATTAAATGTAATAAAGTAACTGTAGGAAATTGGGTTTCTGATTGACTGGGTTGAGAGCCCTGGCCAAGAAGCAACCACAATCCTTGTCAGGGTGAGGCACAAGCAACCCTAGTTTTTTCTATTCCCATTTATGCCTGGTATATGAAATTGGGTTATTGGTAGAGGGGGTTGAAATGCTGCTCAAGCAGCAACCACAATACTTGTCAGGTTGAGGCACAAGCAAACCCCAAATTATCCTTTGTTCAACCCTTTGGGAGCTAGGCACTGAGCAGTCAAGCTTAACTTAGAGGCATTATGTAAAGTATTTGTGCAAGACTTCAAACAGTCATAAAGTCAACATACCTCACAAAAAGGGACCCCACACCAAGCTAGAAAAATAATCTTTCTTAAATAAATCAATCAAGACCAAAACGACAAAAATCCAATTATTAGAACTGGAGCTATGCAATTTTAAAGATTTTAGTGAAAATAGTGCCAAAATGCACAAAGAGCCAATTGCGGTTATCTGGTTACACGGGATCGGGACAAAGTCACAATTTCAGACCGACTGCAATGGAGCATGGCCCAGCTACATGGACCCAGTTATGCCTGCTGAACAGAGCTCCTTAAATCGTAGTTTACGGAGCGCTTCAAGGATCTGCATCGAAGATGCGTCCCGCAGCCGAAGCGAGGTGTCGGTTATGAGATGTAGAAAGGCTGCGATACAAAGGCCTGCGTCGTTGTCGAGGATCCAATCAACGGGACTTGTGATGCAAAGTCCAGCTTTAAGGATGAGGTGACCTGTTCGGGCCATGCATCGGTTCTGAGGATCTGCGATGCAGAGTCCGTCATCGTCATTGAGTCTGCCATCGATGAGGGATGCGAGAGCCTGCGCCGAGGGTGCGTTGCGCAGAGGTGGTTCCAATGGGCTGCTATGCGGGTCTTGGTGACACATTCAATCCACGTAGCAGCGGCTTATGTGTTGGCTCTGCTCAGGATTGCGCCGCACAGCAGAAGAGATGCGTTGATTTTGCTGGATCCACAAAGGCAGACAGAGCACCTTAAGCCCACTTCCAACGGTCCAGGACTGGAATGGCACCACTTGGCAGGGTAAACTCACAGTTAGCATAGTCCAGGTGCAGGTGTGAGGTTGTTGGAAGACTGTTGTGTCTCTGAGGCTTCAGATCAGGAGGCCAGCCAACTAGCCCTATGAGCCACTCTATGTTCTTGGTTCAAGAGCTGCAGATACAGTCCTTCTCACCTAGGCAAGAGTGCAGCAGGTAGCAGATCAGCACAGCAGAGCAGCAGTCCTTCAGAGCAGTAGTCAAGCAGACTGGCAATCTGTTCAGCAGCACAGCAGTACTTCTTCCTGGTATATTATCCATAGGTCGAAAAGTGTACTGAAGTTGGTGTCTGAGGTGCAGTATTTATACACAGTAGTGCCTTTGAAGTGGGGAGAAGCTTCTAGAGACATGCCTGTGAAGTGCGCAGGTGTCCTGCCTTCCTGGCACTGGCTCCAGATTAACTACAGGGGTATGCAGCCCTTTGTGTGGAGGCAGGACACAGCCTATTCAAGTGCAAGTAGGGCTGGGTCCAGCGCCACCCTCCCATCCTGCCAGTGATGGCCCATCCAGGCACACCTAAGCCCTCCATTGTGTGTGGCTGTCTAGGAAGAATACAGAGAGCCAGTTGTCAGCTACACCCAGTCATGTGACCAGAGACAGGCTACAGCCACTAAATGACTAAAGCAGGAAATGCCAATTTTCTAGAAGTATACAATGAAATTAAGTACCTTGCCTGATTAAATTTAAAATGGCTACTTCCTCATACGATCAAGAAATTTAACTTACATGATCACATTGATTAATCATCATTAGTTATCATCATCTTACTCATTAATTTTTGCATCAAAGGAAACTTTTACATATACACACCATAACAAAACTTAAACATTTATAATACACATTTGACCCACAAAACCTCGATTTGTGCTAAGCCTACACCATTCAGTGCTAAGTTTAAAAACTCAATCAAATTAAGGTAGACATAACTCCAATCCAGTTCAGTTCTTTGAAACATAATGGAATGGTGTAAATGTTCGAATTATAACATCCGTACTCTGTTTTGTGCAGTAAACCAGTGCATTCCATTTGATGCCAAAGAAATGTTCACAGCCTGTACTTTGTAAAGGTATCTTCATTCACCTAAAACCCAAATGCTTCTGTGAATTTCAATTGGTTTTGGAGACCTCTTTTAAAGTCCTCCTTTTTTCACATTAAATTTCTTGATCATATGAGTAAGTAGCCATTTTAAATTGATTCAAGCAAGGTACTTTATTTCATTGTATATTTATTTGTGGTCCAACCTTGCTGAATTCCAAAGAACCAACACCTATGAAAAATATAACTTTGTAAAAGTGGCATTTTCAAAATTGTCATTTAAAATCTGACTTCACCATAAGTTAGGTTTTTTCAATACAATACCAAGGACACCAAACATGAACTGGTTACCTGTTTCTATTTGGAACTTACAGCATATTAAATGTAAAAATGAAACTCCAATGTTAGTCTATGGGAGAGGTAGGCATTGCAGTAGTGAAAAATGAATGTAAGAGTTTTTCTGCTACCAGGACATGTAAAACGTATTAGTACATGTCCAACTTTTTAAATAATCTGCGCCCCGCCCTCTGGGCTGTCCAAAGCCCATCTTAGGGGTGACATGCATGTATTAAAAAGGAAGGTTTGTGCCTTGCAATAGATTTATTTTGCCAGGTCAAAATGGCATTTACAAACTGCACACAGAGACTGCAATGGCAGACCTGAGACATGTTTAAAGTGTTACATAAGTGGGTGGCACAATCAGTTCTACAGGCCCCTAGTAGCATTAATTTCACAGGCCCTTGGCACAGGTAGTGCCACTTTACTAGGGACTTACAAGTGAATTAAATATGCCAATTGGGTATAAGCCAATCTAACATTTTTTAAGGAGAGAGCACAAGCACTTTAGCCCTGGTTAGCTGTGGTAAACTGCACAAAGAGCCCAATTTAGATCTCGGCGGATGGGTTACTCTGTCAAACTGTGATGGATATCCCGTCCGCCAAAATATAAATCCCATAGGACCTAATTGGATTTACATTTCGGCAGATGGGATATCCATTACCGTTGTGACGTAGTAACCCATCCGCTGAAATCTAAATCAGGCCCAGAGACCTAAAGCCAACAAGAAAAAATTCAGCAAAAAGTGGAGGGCAAGGGCGAAAAGTTATGGGATGGCCCTGCGGAAAGGGCCAAGTCCAACAGTAACCCAGTGTTACTCAATGGGAGAGATAGACCTTACAACGTGAAAAACAACTTTAGGAGTTTTTCACTGCCAGGACATGTAAAACTAAAACGCACACGTCCTACCTTTTAAACACACAAAGGTTTATTTTGCCAAGTTGAAATGGCAGTGTAAAAATGTGCATGCAGGCCTGAGACAGGTTTTGCAGTGCTACTTTTAGTGGGTGGCACAATATGTGTTGCTGCCCACTAGTAGCATTTAACTTACAGGCCTGGGTATTGGTAGTACCATTCACTAGGGACTTACAGGTCATTTAAATGTTCCAATTAGGTGTAGTCCAATCTTACCATGTTTAAAGGTGAGAGAACAAGCACTTTAGCACTGGTTAGCAGTGGTAAGGTGCACGGAGTCCTTAAGCATCTCTTTTTTTTATTTCTGTGATTCAAACTGATGTCCTCCTTCATTTGTACCAAGTCAAGACTGAATATGTGTTTTGCCGATTAGCACCACCAATCAGTCTCTTCATTATAAGAAGGGAGATCTGGTTTGGTTATTCACCTGTTTTTGGCAATTATGGAATTCCATTCTAAGCCCTCGCCATGTAAGTCCCTTTCCGGTGGTATAGTTGGTGGGTCAAGGGGTGGTTTCACTTGCTCTTCACCACCAGTGGGAGGAATGTCCTGCTTTCCACATCTTATGGATTAAGCCTGCTCCATTTGTTACCACAATTCCCTTCCCCCCCCCCCACAAAATGTGGTTGCTAGATGTCCCGATTTTGAGGTTAAGGTGATAGTAGATCCTCAACAGATAACAGTATAATTGCAATTTCTCATCACTTGCTAGGGTTATGATACAAGAGAATTACCTTGGGAGCCTGTCTCTTTCATACATGCGCCTCATTTGCTGTCTCCTTTCATCGTTGGTTCCCTCATAAACTTGGTCCTCGTGAAGAGGTACTTCAGGGGTGGGTGCTGTCAGGAATCACTTGCCCTTACTTGGAGACTGACGTGCTTTCCTTGAGGGGTTGGGCTAAGGTTTCACATTCTGACAGACAGAACTATGGCGACTAGAGTGTCAGGTGAATAGCCGTCACAGAGGTCATCATCCAGCTGAAGCAGCATGTCTTCATTGGCATTATGGGCCACAGTGTAGAGAGGATTCCTTCTCAATTCAGAGGGTGCCTGGCAATTATACACTTTGCATGGCTAGTTTGCCCAATAGCCTTCATCTCCCAACTTCATTATTTTGCCCCCTACAGGACCAACTATAGTTTGTGTAATAATGTAGTCTTCTGCACATGTCTCTCCCCTTTTCTCCCTTGCATGTTGCTGCTTTCTGTATTCCTTGTTTTTCCCGGTATTGTTCAGTTTACCTTGTTGTCTTCCTTCTGCCTTTCATTCTCTGTGGCCCTAGGTTCGAGGTGATCCACCATCAGGAAACCAGTAGGAGCTTTTCAGTTTCAACTGCATTATATGCTTTGGCAATACATTTGTATATTGGCTGTATAACACTAGCTTTTCTCACATGTCTGCCACACTGTATAAACTAAAGTAGTCATGTTACCTGGTCTTAAGAGCATTACCTTCCTCCAACCAATGCACCATTTCTGAGAGGTTTCCCTGAGGAGCATCGTTGTCTATCTCTCCACTTCCTCTGCTAAAAAAATAATTGCAAATTGTAGATTTCACCACATACTCATATTGCTCTATACGTAGACCTGTGACACAGTCCTCAGATGTAAGTATAGTAGTGTTGCATTAGAATATGTAACTATATATGTTCCATGGAAAGGCTGGTCGCCTTGAAAGGTTGGTCTTGGGCTGCAGCAGGAATTTTAAGATTTGCAGAAACACTATGGATCCTGTCCATTTCATAGGATAAAGGTAGACTCCACATACTTATCCATCTTCTAAAGACTCTGCAAATCAAAACATGCATCATTAGGAGAGGCTACAGGACAAATACTATTTGCATTCCTGTCTTTCATAGAATGTAAATTGACCCTCACTTTAATAGCTCTATTATGGCAAGTTTAAAGGACTTCAAGCATCTTGAGTCACATGCAATACTGGTTGCAATAAATTGTACATAGGTCTAATTCACTGCCATCGGCATATATTAAAACATTTCAGAAGCCAAAAAGACACTGATGTTGTTGCCCCAGGATCCTGACATAGGAAACCAATGTTGGAGAGGAAACTGAGAAAATGGCACTTCAAAGAAATCAGAAGCTCAGAGGATGAATGCAACCTGTGTGTGTCAGTTCTTACAACAGTTGAGATATTTCACACCATACAACAGAACATTCTGTGTAAAACGTGGATAGAAGATAGTAGTTTACGTAATCTTAGCCTTACTCCTAACAAAAGAGGAAGCCCCTTGTCCACATCTATCACTTTTAATTGTGATATCCTATTAAATCATGTAAGGTGTAGAAACATGGCTGGTTTAGCCAATGACCTAAGAAATTCAGAATTAACCTAACATGCCATAAAAATTAGCACTTTGGCACAGGGAGAAGCCTTAAACATAATTGGACCGAGAACTTCTTAAATAGAAAATTTCTACACACATGATGTCACTGACGGAGAGCTTAAACTGATCATATGAATGACCTGTAGACACTGATGATCTAGCATGTCTCTTCTTTCTTGTATACATGAAAAATGATTCACTGCAACAAGTGAAGGGGAAATATGTCCCTTTAGAAACTAGAGCCCCCTATCTGATTACCAGCTAATATATAACTTTTTTTTTTTTATTGATTTTCACAAAGTTTTATAAACATGGTTACAGTGCAGTACAGGGTATAGCATATTAGAAAGTTGGAGACATTTCAAGGTGCAGGCATAAATATACAAGGTTAACACTGAGTACAATATACCCGTCCTGCAAGGGTGCAGGGAGCTCACACATTGAAGTACCCTACAATCCCTGCGGTGTCCCAGTGGTCCCGGGTATACCCTCCTCCATCCCATCCAACGCAGGGCGTGTTGTGGCAGCGGTGAAATGCCACCAGTGTCCGGTGAGGCCCACAGGTAAGAATGGAATGGTTGCCATATGTCAAGGGACTTAGCAGTGGGTGGCTGTAACTGTGCATATGTATCGCTGTTGGTATTGCAATAGGTCATACTGCGCAGCCATGTGTATAACGTGGGTGTACGTTTACTGCCCCAATTAATAGCCACTTCGCGTTTAGCGATGAGAAGTGTGATGGCAACAAACCGTCGTTTGGGTTTGGGGAGGTCGTATGTGTACCCAAGCAGCACCATCAGTGGCGTGGGTGGGATCACCATCTCTATCATCCGGGAGAGCTCCCCAATAACTGATGTCGAATAGCCCATTATGTTAGCGCAGGTCAACGTAATATGCGCAAAGTCCGCCTCTGGGAAGCGACATCTGGGGCAAGAATGTAACCAAGATGGATCAATACTGTGTAGTGTGCTGGGTGTCTTGTATGCCCTCCAAAGAAATTTAAAGTGCAACAGTTTGTGCCGGTGGTTGGGAGAGACACAGCGTATTTGTGTGCGACACCGACCCCACTGTGTATCAGAGATAGCGTGGCCGAGGTCCTGCTCCTAAGCCGCCCGCACCCAGGAGTTCCGGCACGGCAGCATCGCCAACGCAGCCTTATACATTCTGGCCATAAGGTGACTCCCATCCCCTTCTTTGATGATGCCTGTCAGGATTGGGAACTCAGGGGGCTCTGATGGATAGCTGAAAAGATTAGCCCTCAAGGCTCTCTGAAGTCTCTGTAAAACAAAGTGGTCCATGACTGTGGCCTCGCGAAAGCGGGGGTCCTCCGTGCGCGAGAAGACGTGCCCCTTAGGGAACAGGTCTCCAAATATTACCAAATGAAATTTAGCTAGCGTACACTTTACAAGCGTCTCCTGCAGAATAGGGATCCAGCCATTTCCCGCTAGTGGTAGTTCAGTACATTATGCAGGATCCAGTTATTTTTAGTAATTTGTGCCATGCCCAGCTAGTTGTGGGGAGCGTTTGAATGTTGTGCGTATCCCGCGGGAACCCAACCGGCAGCAGGGTGCTAAAGCTAATATATAACTTGACTGCAGCAATAAAGCCCAAGAATTTCTGATAACAACAGAGATGATTCTTCCAAATGGTTTGGGAAGTCACTGAATATCCAGAAACCCTCAAAGCTCTCAAAATATCACATCACTCTAGAACACAACATTTTGGGGATACTTTAATGGAAACTGATAATTTTGTGAAATTCTACCCAATATTCCAGCAGTTAAAAGAACCACACTTGGACTGGTGAAAAGGGACCCACCACAATCTGAGATTTACTGTCCTTCCCAACACCGAAGTGTGCCCCGAGAATCATGGGGAACAGTTGAAACGTATAACCCAACATTTTCAACTGATGCTGTAGAAATTAATTCATAGCCACTGCCTCCAGAACCAGCTTCCATTGCAAGGACCTTGGGAGAAAACACCAATGGAGCTAGTGTCCTGTCAGTCCTGTCCATTAGAAATATGGAATTCCAACCCACTAGTGGGTTGGACAATCCCAGAAGGTCTGCTTGAATATTGATCATAATTTCATATCTGAAAATCTAGAATTCTTTTTTTCTGGATCTTATAGCATCTTCAAGTGTCTCTGCCATGTTTGTTGATACACCTAACTGTAGAGCTATTATTTATTCTTATCAGGATGTAAGAGTTGAAGCTTTTCTTTGCCAAATGCTTGATTCTAAAGAGATCTCTGAGCAGTTCTAAGTATTTTATAGAGAGCTGATTCTTCCTCCTGTCTTTTTGCTGTCATAAGAATCTAACCTGCTATCTGGCTCTTGGTGAAAAATATATCTTCCATTCTAGGCCTCCATGTGTAACAACTACCCAACTAACTTCTCACTTGAATTTCAAGAAAAGAACAACAATGCACCAGCCTGCCTGAGGTGAATGGTCTTCAGGTACTATGCGGCCCAGTTTTGCATGAGTATCAGAAAAATTGCCATCTTTGACAGCCTTTAGAAAGAGAAGTCATTCACTCGCATAACTGAACAAACCTAAAACAATTTAACATGAATCCCAATAATTTAACTTTTTTGGTAGTTGAAAAATTGTATTGCTGACACTGCCAACTGCACTTGATTCAGCCAATAATCCATGCTTTCCTTCATAAATAACATGTCTTCCAAAAAAGATAACTGCTCTCTCTTGATCTCAGTAATGCAATTATTGACCTTGGAGAAGCACTGTGTAGTAAAAGACAGGCCATGGGGTAGGGACTTAAACTGATACTTTCTCTTGTTACAAACAAACAACGAATCACTCTGCTGAATGAGGGATAAAAGATATTCATCCTTCAGGTCTAACATCACCATTTAGGGAGACAAGAGGATTAAATCCTTAAGGAAATTAATGTACATAGTCCTCTATTGGGCCAACAATGTTAACAACTTCAATTCATCAATGAAGGGAATTCCTTATCCCCTTTTTTACCAAAAATGAACTGCTGAGATTCCAACTTTCACTATTGGCTCACTCTACTTCTTATGCCTCTTTGGTCAACAAACCTAAGCTGGAACCTCTCACTGAAGAAACGTCTGCTATCTCATACCACATGGTCATGGGGAAAACATAGAACTGGTTGGTAATCTGATTGTATTTTATCATTTTGAATAACCTGCATTACTAGAAATGTCCTTACTGAGGGTAGAAAGACGCTTGAGCCCTTTAACCAATAAACACCAGGATTGTGGTTGTCCCGAAGAATTTAGTAAATGTCTGAACGGGCCAGACACCTCTTCTGGCTCTTGGAAAACCATGGTTTTAAACACTTTCTTCAAATTCTGTTAAGCGTTCTCAAAAGTGTTCCACATCTGTGTGCAAATTGAGATCTTACTGAAAAATATGTCTCAAAACAAAATGCATTTAGCCTTCTACACTGTTTTTCCACAATCTCTGAGAAATTAGGGCCAGTTTGCATTAACAGTGCTTTGTGGCTCTAAAGCTGAAGCAGCATGAACTAGTGTTCTCATATAAACCACTGTCTGATTCCAATTCCTCATCAGGGGACGTTTAGTGGTTGGTGAGATTCAGCATCCCCTCAATTCAAAATATGAGTTAAAAGGCACAAAATGTTCACAAGTTTAGCCTGGTAAACCTTCAAGATCCTACCTATTCCCTTCTCATGCTCCCTGTATTTGTTTTTTTTTTAGTTTGCAGCACCACCAAAGATGGATTAATCTCTGGATTCTCTGTGTCTACATCAAGGAGTGCTGCTCCTCGACACTTAGATATTGCAATTTATTCCTGTAACTCTTATCCAGAGAGTTACACTCAAACTTCTAACGGGTAGGGAACTGGAACAGTTTGAGTGTCTTGTGTGCTTGATAGCGTTTGGAAGCATGATGGGTCTAATGCATCCATCATGACCTCAACTTGGGTACCCATAGAATAATTTTCTAAATCCTCCACAATCTCTCAAGATTCACCCCTAGTGTCATTGGAAACAAGAATCACCTCTGCACTGGGATGTTTCTCAACTGTCCTTCTCTTTTTGGGAGGAATAGAAGAAGAGTATTCTACTGAACACCTTCTCTTATGTTACCCTTGAAAGTGGTAGGACCTCTTGCACCTTTGGACCCCGAGCAGTAAGCAAATGGATAAACTGGGGTACCCTACTCACATTTGTTTAATTTTTTTTTATTCTTGAGCATATTGGAAGGGGAGATATTGCACCTCGTTCCCGAACAACAAAAATTCTCATCAGAGTGCGGTTTCTTGGTATTCTATAATAGCAATCTTAAATGTAGTCTAGAAAACCTAGTAGGAATTGAATTCCTAATTATATGATGTGTGATCCTCAGTGTTCAATCCATATCTGAGTGCATGTAAGTGTTTACTGATGTCAGTGGCATGATTGTGGACCGTTCCTCCAAACATCTGTTCTCAACTTTCTCTTCCCTATCAAGAGAAGAAAGAAAGGAAGAGTCTCTTGAGCGTACCCTCATCCTTTTCCACCAGCAGGGATCATTTTGCTGCCAACTTTGATTACATATTGCCTGGTTCTCACAACTGAAAGAACACAAACCCCTCCAAGTAGTTCATTAGAGAAATTGGTGGGGAAAATAATCCAACAGGCCTGCCCTTAGCATCAGGAAAAATATCCTGCTGAAACCAAAAGAAGGGAAGGGCCCTGTCTAGACAGCACATACACAGCTCTGAGAATCGTCTAATTTTACATCCCTGCCCTTTTTTAGGATAATTTATTTTTCATAATATTTCTAGCACAAAGAGGGGACCTGTAAAGGGAAATGGTAATTGAAAGGCACTGCCACCAGCACCAGTGTCACATTCTTGCATCACCCTGTAAGTGGTATGACTGTAGATTGTGGGGCATATGTACGTCATCCTCCATTTGTAGAATAGAGAAAACATTTGCCCTTTCCTTCTTTATTCTTCCTCAGAAGTGTTACCTGCCACAAGTTAAAGGCTGGTTAGGCAGGGTAGCCTCTCCCTCTTTTGGACTTTGTGACGAGGCCTGGAAACCCAGGTGCTCTTGCAGAATGCCCATAGAGGGTTGCTAATTGAAACCACAAACGCATCTTGTGAGTTTGCTGCCAAGGAGACATAGCAGCTGTCACCACTTGCACAGAGAAAATCATAAATGCATTTGGAGGACTTATCTGAAGAAGCAAAGAGTGTTGAGAGGCTTCGCGCAAGGCCATCCCAGTCACCACAAGAGATGGATCCAAACTTTTTCTCCTTATCTCCACTGTGACCAGGAGTGGGCTCTGTACATTGTTTGGGTGGATGGATTTGTGTTTGTGCCCAAGGAGGATTCACTCAGTGAAGATCAACTGGGCTGGGATAGGAAAAACAGAGCACAGGCTCTTCATCATTGATGCTGGCACTGCCACCGTCATCAAGTCAGGACATGCATGTGCACACCAGATATAGAAAACAGAGACTGCAATGTCAGCTGGACTGAGTCAGAGTCAACGTTATCCAGCTTGTTTAGCTGTCTAGGACACACATCACCAGAAACCATGCGGTGCCTGCCTCATGCCAGCCCTCGCAGACTAAGCCTCTTTACACAAGAACAAAGAGAGAAAGGTATTGTGAGACTCCCTTTGAGAAATGACGCTTGGGACTATCCCACTTTTTACCTAACCACAATCACTTGGCTATGGTTAGATGGGATCCGGGGAGTTAAAATAAAAATGTTACCCGCCATTTGCCCCAGAAGGGCCAATGCTCTAACTTGCATTGAATATCCATAAGTTATCTTGCCCAGAGGACTGCCCTAGTTTATTCTTGGCTGCTTCCCATTCATTAATTAGTGAGTTTACTATTATAACTATGTATTACTCGATTTTCATCTGATATTTATGTACAGTATTGTGCTGTGTGTTGAAGTAAAATACTATTTCTGTTTGAGCAAAAGCGCTGGCTGCGCCTTCATCCATTGACTGATATTAGTTGTCCCATTGAGTTCTTAGATTCTCCCCTACACCACCTCCCTGATGCTAAAAGGGTGTATATGGTGCTCTGTTTTGGGCTCACTAGAAGGTGAAGCCCCAGGATGCTAATGGTTGAAAGCTCTGATTATTACAATCTTGCCCAGTAACCCTATCTGCTCAGGGACTTCTGAAAAGGTTCCATCAATTGAGGAATGTATAAATAAAAGTATGGTCTGGAGCGATGGATATCCTGTAGGAGAGCTAGTTAACATTTGTGACTATAGTAACTGGAAGGCCAGGTGTTGGACTTGGCCCTTTCTGCAGGGTCATTTCCCAAACTTTTTGCCTTTACCCTCCTGGTTTCTGAACCCATTTTATTAGGTTTTTGGACTCTGTGCACTTTACCGCTGCTAACCAGTACTAACATGCTTGTGCTCTCTCCCTAAAACCTGGTAGAATTGGCTTATACCTAATTGGCATATTTAATTTACTTGTAAGCCCCTAGGAAAGTGGTAGTACAAGTACCCATGGCCTGTAAATTGAATGGTACCAGTGGGTCTGCAGCAGTGATTGTACCTCCCTCTAAAGTAGCCTTTTTAAACATGTCTATGGCCTGCCATTGCAGCCTGTATGCGCAGTTGTTAAACTGCCATATCGACCTTGAAAGATAAAGCTTTTGCCAGGCCCAAACCATTCTTTTTATTACATATAAATCAACCCTAGGGTAGGCCCTGGACATCCGAGACGGGAGGGTGCAGTGTATTTAAAACGCTGAACATGTACTTTTAAGTTTTACATGTCCTAATAGCGAAAAACTCTTACATTCATTTTCTCTACTGCAAGGCCTACCTCTCACATAGGATAGCATTGAAGTTACTTTATTACATTTAATAAGCTGTAACTTCCAAATGGGAAGAGGTGACCAGTTCATGTTTTGTGTCTTTGGAATTGTAATGAAAAATCCTCCCTTATGGTAAAGTCAGATTTTACATTACAATTTTGAAAATGCCACTTTTAGAAATTTGGCATTTCCTGCCTTAGCCATTTAGTACCTGCAGCCTGTCACTGGCTCATATGAATGGGTTTAACTGACAGTTGGGCTTTGTGTATGCCTCCTAGATAGCCACACACAATAGAGGGCTTAGGTGTGCCTGGATGGGTCATCACTGGCAAGATGGGAGGGCCGAGCTGGGCACAGTCCTACTTACACTTGAATAGGTTGCGTCCTGCCTCCACACAAAAGGCTGCATAACCCCTAGGAGTTAGTCTAGAGCCAGAGCAGGTGTGGCAGGAAACCTGTGCACTTCAAAGGGAAACCTCTAGAAGCCTCTTCCAAGGAGGCACCTGGTATAAATATTGGATTCTAGACACCAACTCTTCAATATACTTCTGGACCTGTGGAGACTCTGCCAGGAAGAAGGACTGCCGTGCTGCTGAAAGAACTGCCACTCTGCTGGTGCTGCTGCCTTGCTGGATCCTGCCCTACTGCCCTCCTACAAGAGTCAGAGGGATTAGACCTGAACCCAGGATGCCCAGAGCTACTCCAAGGGCTTGTCTGCTGGCCTCCTGTTCAGTCTCAGGGACATAAGAACACCTGAACCAGCACCCAGATCCAGCTGGAGCAAGCCCCTGACCCCGAAGTGGCACCCCTCAGGTCCTGGACACTTGATGTGGCCTCAGAAAGGCTGAATTGAAGTTTTTGGATTCTTTGCAACTGTGAACAGGCCCATTGGTGCCGAAACATTGTCACTCGCACAGTCTGCCAACGCGAAGTTCTCCCAGCCCGACTCTTCACTCTACAGCATTGACCACTCCTGGGGAGCGCCACCGCGAAGCTCCGGCCCGCCCATTCACGACGCCTTCAGTATCTCCGTGCTACAGCAATGACCATTAGTGATGTCAGACCTGCTCTTCACGGTACATCGACAACCGTCCGTGACGCTTCTCTGCAAACGGGACTCTTTGCCCTGGGCTATGAAGGTAACTTTTCAGCAGGACTAACCTGTCCCTCTAAACAACCCACATTCCATCAGGGTCGGTCTGAACTTGTGACTTTCTCCCCTTCTTGCCCGACCACATAGCTTTGGGCTTTTGGCACTATTTTCACTTAAATCTATAAAATTGCATATCTTCGGTTCTACTGATTGGATTTTTTTTGTTTTGGTCTTGATTTACTTATTAAATTTTTCACAATTTTTCTAGTTTGGAGTGGGATTTTTCTTGTTATGTTTTCACTTTATAACTGTTTGAAGTGCTACATGAATACTTCCCACATTGCCTTAAGCCTGACTCCTTTGTGCCAAGCTAACAGAGGGTTGAACGCAGGTTAATTTGGGGTTTGCTTGTGCCTCACCCTGACAAGGATTGTGGATGAACTTGAGTAGCATCTCAAACGCCCTCTATCAGTAACCCTATTTCTTACACCAGGCATGAATGGGAATAGAAAAACACTAGATTGGCACCAGCGGATCGCCGGGCAACTATTAGTCCCATGGGCCTCATGACGTTGACATTAATACACTAAACACTTTTAATGGGTATTTTGAGTTGCTCTTTTTCTATTATGAGTGGGTTGCCTACTTCAATGCGTTTCTGTGATCTTCTAGATTTCAACAAAAATGAAAAGTATTTGCATTGGATTTGATGTCATGAGAAAGGCGATTGCAAAAAGTATGTTTTCTAATTAAATTTTAGGCAAAATAGAATACATCATCATATTTTTTATTATAGGGTGTATGTGTTAGCCAAACAAAATATAAACATTATTTATCCAGGGAAAGCAAAATATTGTAATCTCAGTTAGGCTAAATATTTATTTGTAATCTTCGGTGAGACTATGACTTCTGCAGGCAGGCTTGCAATAAACATTTCACATCTTAAAAGGAGATTCTCCGATCTGCATTTCCTCTGTTTGCCATTGGTTTGTGGTAGTTCACACTTCCGTCTGAGAGACTTAGTTTGATGTTTACTTCTACGCCTACGTGGCTTATGGAAAGAAAGAATAAAGCAATGTTTGGTGCATGTATGATCAAATTGTACTTTTATCAACATTTGTTTGATCTCCGTGCACACCCCATAACACCCTAGTTGAACGCTTTGGTCTTCGCTGTCCAGGGCATGCACTAGCTCATAAGGTAGGAGGGCGGGAAGAGAAAGAGACGCATGCTGCGGCCTTGTTGCCTTCCTCTGGAAGTCTTGCAGGCCTCAGTGTGGAATCAGTCGTACTTCTTCTAGAGCGCTCTGCCTTTGCTCGAAAACTCTTACACGTGAACTTCCAAGCCACTGCTTTCGTCTAGCAATGTGTCTGATTCTTAATAATATCCGTAGAAAAGATTGGAATGCAGACACATTTCTGCATAGCGGTGCCCAGTTTGTTTCTTCCTTTTATTGCATTTCCCTACCTTAGGTTGCAAACGTATACATTAACTCCAGATGTACCTTTTAAAGTATTGAGGTAGGAAGCCCAAGTATGAGCCTGTGCTGGATTTTTTGGGCAGAGCAAAGAAGAAAAATGTGGCTGTTTAGAAAATGAGGTGCGTGGAGCATCGCCAAATCAGCGCACAGGATAGTGGCTGTCTGAAAAGCAGTTAAAGATGTAGGTGTGGGGGAGGCTGGGATTGAGTAAAGTAGTGCCGAGCAGTTGAGAACGACAGGAAAACCATCTCTGATCCAATTCAAATGATCGAAAGGTGTTTCAAGGCAGAACGGAAGGTGTGAAATTTGCAGAAAACTAGTGTAAAGAGAAGTTTATGAAGTATAGAGAGAATGAAGCGGCAAGTGGTAAACATGAGGGGAAAGGGAAGATATGGAGGAGAAAGACTCAAATGGTAATTAGACAAAATGAAACAAACAAAATGAGGATTTTCTGAAATAATGCCTTTCTTAGTATAAATTGATACGTGTGCATTAAGTCCTTATGCAGTTAATTAGTTTAATCCAAGAAGCACAATAGCAAACTAGTGCATTTGTCTCTGGACATTTAAACACGCTTCAGAACAACCCATCAATCAGGGGTTTGTTAAAGCGTGACTACTCACCCGTAAGGGTCTCAAGGCGCTAGGGGTGGGGGGGGGGTGCAGGTTCCATCCATCAAGGAGGGGGTCTGTCGAAGAGCCAGGTTTTGAGGTTTCTTGCAAAGATGGGGAGCGATGTCTGTCTGAGGTGGAGCGGAAGGGCATTCCATGCTTTGGCCGCGAGGAAGGAGAAGGAGCGGCCTCCTGATCTGGTCTTTCTGGTGCGGGGGACGACGGCGTAGGAGAGCTGGGCTGATCGTAGGGTCCTTTGGGGTGCGTGGAATTATAGTCGGCTGTTCAGGTATGCTGGTCCAGTGCCGTGGAGGGCCTTGTGTGCCTGGGTGAGCATCTTGAAGGTGATTCTCGCCTCGACAGGGAGCCAGTGGAGTGTGCGCAGGTGCTGGGAGATGTGGCAGTGTTTTGGCAGGTTGAGGACCAGTCTTGCGGCGGCGTTCTGGATGTTCTGTAGCTTGCGGGTGAGGTTTTTGTTTATTCCGGCGTAGAGTGCGTTGCCGTAGTCGAGTCTGCTGGTGACCAGGGCGTGAGTGACGGTCTTTCGGTGTTCGAGGGGATCCATTTGAAGGTCTTACGAAGGAGGCGGAGGGTGTGGAAGCAGGAAGATGAGACAGAGTTGATCTGGCGGTCCATTTTGAGCTCGGAGTCCAGGATGATTCCCAGGTTGCGTGCGTGGTCCGTGGGGGTTGGCGGGTTTCCGAGGGCGGGGGCCACCAGGTGTCGCTCCAGGCATCGGGGTTTGGGCCCATGATGAGTACTTCTGTTTTGTTGGTGTTTAGTTGTAGGCAGCTGTTTTTCATCCATTTGGCGACGGCTTCCATGCCTTCTCAAAGTTGCGTCTGGCGGTGTTGGGCTCGTTGGATAGGGAGAGGATGAGCTGGGTGTCGTCTGCGTATGACACGATGTTGAGTCCGTAGGTTCTGACGATGGGGGCGAGTGGAGCCATGTAGACGTTGAAGAGCGTCGGGCTGAGGGAGGAGCCCTGGGGGACTCCGCAGGTGGTAGGTGTGGGGTCCGAGAGGAAAGGGAGTCTGACCCGCTGCGTCCTGCCGGAGAGGAAGGAGCGGATCCAGTCGAGGGCCTTGTCCTGGATTCCTGCGTCGTAGAGTCTGCGTATTAGGGTGCGGTGGGAGACTGTGTCTAACGCCGCTGATAGGTCGAGGAGGATGAGGGCTACTGTTTCTCCTTTGTCCAGTAGGGTGCGGATGTCGTCTGTTGCGGCGAGGAGGGCGGTTTCCGTACTGTGGTTTTTCTGAAGCCGGATTGGGAGGAGTCGAGGATGTTGTGTTCTTCAATGAATGTGGCGAGCTGGCTGTTGATGGCTTTCTCGATGACTTTCGCTGGGAACGGGAGCAGGGAGATGGGTCTGTAGTTTTTGAGGTCGGTGGGGTCCGCTGAGGGTTTCTTTAGGAGGGGTTGACCTCGGCGTGTTTCCAGTCGTCGGGGAACAAGGCGGTCGCCAGGGAGCGGTTGATGGTGTGGCGGAGCATGGGTGCGATGGTGTCGGCGGCTCTGTTGAAGATGTGGTGGGGGCAGGGGTCCGTGGGGGCCCCTGAGTGGATTGACTTCATTGTCTTCAGTGTGTCTTCGGTGTTGAGGGCTGTCCAGTTGTCAATCGCTGGTTTCCGGGTGTCGGGGGTGGTTGGTGAGGGTTTAGTGTGTTGGTTGTCTTCGTCGAAGTTGTCGTAGATGCTCTTGATTTTGTGGTGGAAAAAGGTGCTGAGTTTGTCGCAGAGGTCTTGTGAGGGAGGGATGTCGGTAGACTCGCTAGTGGGTTGGGCGAACTCCTTGATGATGCTGAAGAGTTCCTTGCTGTTGTGCGCGTGGGTGGAGATTCTGTCTTCAATCGCTTTTTCCTCGTTTCTCTGATGAGTTGATGGTGGGCGTTGGTGGCGGCTCTGAAGTTGTTGTGGGCTTCTGTGGATTTGGTGTTCCTCCAGGCCTTTTCGAGGCGACGGCATGTGCTTCTGGACTCTCGAAGTTCGGTGGTAAACCATCTGGCTTTCTTGGCGCAGGTATTGTTGTTTTTCTTGAGGGGCTATGGTGTTGGTGCTGTCCGAGATCCATCTATGCAGGGTTCGGGCTGCGGTGTTGGGGTCGTCGTTTTCCGCGATGGTTGGGGTGGAGTTGTTGAGTGAGGAGGTGAGCTGGTCATCGGTGATTTTGGTCCAGTTTCTTCGTGGAAGCAGGTGCTGGTGTCTGTGGATGGTGGGTGTTCTGAAGGTGAAGTGGGCGCAACGATGGTTGGTCCATGGGAGTTCAGTGGTGTGGCTGAAGGTGATGGAGTTTCCTGTAGTGAAGAGGGGGTCGAGGGTGTGTCCTGCTGAGTGCGTGGGCTCGGTCATGATCTGGCGCAGTCCAATGTTGTGGAGGTTGTCCAGGAGGGATGTGGTGTTGGGGTCCAGTTGGTTGTCGAGGTGGAAGTTGAGGTCTCCCAGCAGGGTGTAGTTGGTGGATGCGATGGCCTGCGGGGAGATAATGTCCGTGATGGAGTTGGCGAAGGGTCCGCGGGGTCCAGGGGGTCAGTAGATGAGGGTTCCTCGGAGGGTGGCGGTGGGGCTGGCCAGTATCTTGAAGTGAAGGTATTCCATCAGTTCTGTGGGCTCGTCAGGGAGTGTGCTCAGGCGGAGGCTGGATTTGTGGACGATGGCGATTCCTCCTCCTGGGCTGGTGGGGCGGTCCTTCCTGGAGATCTTGTATCCTTGGGGGATGGCGATGGCGATGACCGGTCCCGAGGTGGTGTTGGTCCAGGTTTCGGTGAAGAACGCTACGTCCGGGGTGGTGCTGTCGAGGAGGTCCCAGATTTCTGTGGCGTGTTTGTGGAGGGATCGGACGTTGAGGAGGATGCATTGCAGGGTCTTCGGTTCGGTTGTGTTCTTGTGGGCGGGTTGTGCTGGATCCGTGTTCTTGGCGGTGCTGCAGGTGTGCCGGCGGCGGTGACAGCTGAAGGGTCCGTGGGAGTCGGCTGTTGATGCTAGCTTGCAGTTGTTGTTGCGGCCTGGGTTGAGTGCGTGGAGTGCTGCTGGGTCGTAGCGTTGGCGGGGCGGAGGTCCAGGGTTCCTGGCGCTGGTCGCGGTTGGGTCGCGGACGGGCGCAGCCGGGCTTGCCTTTGACGCGCCTTCGGCGCGCCAGCGTCGCGCCCGTGGCCTGCGGCCGCTGTGCGGCCGCGCATTGGCCGCCATTAAGTAGGGGTCGGGGAGGGCTGGACAGCTGGGAGGCGGGAGCGGGGAGGGGAGCTGGATTGGGCCGGTCGCGCTGGGGGGGAGGGGCCGCGGGGGCAGCAGCGGCGGGGAAAGGTAAAGGGAGGAAATAAGGGATAAAGAAAAAAGGCACAAAAGAGCAGAGATGCAGAAAGGTGAAAGATAAAAGAGGGGAGAAAAACGAGTGAAAACTAGTGAAAGGGCAGAGCGAAAGGAAGGGAAAATGAGCAGAAATAAGGCACAAAAGAGCAGAGATGCAGAAAAGTGCAGACAGGTGAAAGATAAAGAGGGTAGAAAAACGAGTGAAAACAAGTGAAAGGGCAGAGCGAGAGGAAGGGAAAATGAGCAGAAATAAGGCACAAAAGAGCAGAGATGCAGAAAGGTGAAAGATAAAAAGGGTAGAAAAACGAGTGAAAGAGCAGAGTTAGAGGAAGGAGACAGAGGTCCACTGGACCACCAGGGATGAGGCGCAGGAAACCTGCGGGTGGAGGAGGGCCTCGATCACCAACACTCGAGAGTGCAGGGGCAGGCCTCACTTAATGGTGGAGCTGCGAGGGTGGGAGAGCAATTTCACTGACAATGAGTCAGTGGTCTTGCTCGCCTGTCCCCGCAGTGGCCGCCATTAAGTAGGGGTCGGGAGGGCTGGACAGCTGGGAGGCGGGAGCGGGGAGGGGAGCTTGATTGGGCCGGTCGCGCTGGGGGGGAGGGGCCGCGGGGGCAGCAGCGGCGGGGAAAGGTAAAGGGAGGAAATAAGGGATAAAGAAAAAAGGCACAAAAGAGCAGAGCTGCAGAAAGGTGAAAGATAAGAGGGTAGAAAAACGAGTGAAAACTAGTGAAAGGGCAGAGCGAGAGGAAGGGAAAATGAGCAGAAATAAGGCACGAAAGAGCAGAGATGCAGAAAAGTGCAGACAGGTGAAAGATAAAAGAGGGTAGAAAAACGAGTGAAAGAGCAGAGTTAGAGGAAGGAGACAGAGGTCCACTGGATCACCAGGGATGAGGTGCAGGGAAACCTGCGGGTGGAGGAGGGCCTCGATCACCAACACTCGAGAGTGCAGGGGCAGGGGCAGGCCTCACTTAATGGTGGAGCTGCGAGGGTGGGAGAGCAATTTCACTGACAATGAGTCAGTGGTCTTGCTCGCCTGTCCCCGCAGTAGCCGCCGATTAAGTAGGGGTCGAGGAGGGCTGGACAGCTGGTGGCGGGGAGGGAGCTGGATTGGGCCGGTCGCGCTGGGGGGAGGGGCCGCGGGGGCAGCAGCGGTGGGGAAAGGTAAAGGGAGGAAATAAGGGATAAAGAAAAAAGGGAAAATAGGCAGAAATAAGGCACAAAAGAGCAGAGATGCAGAAAGGTGAAAGATAAAAGAGGGTAGAAAAACGAGTGAAAACTAGTGAAAGGGCAGAGCGAGAGGAAGGGAAAATGAGCAGAAATAAGGCACAAAAGAGCAGAGATGCATAAAAGTGCAGAAAGGTGAAAGATAAAGAGGGTAGAAAAACGAGTGAAAACAAGTGAAAGGGCAGAGCGAGAGGAAAGGAGAATGAGCAGAAATAAGGCACAAAAGAGCAGAGATGCAGAAAAGTGCAGAAAGGTGAAAGATAAAAAAGGGTAGAAAAACGAGTGAAAGAGCAGAGTTAGAGGAAGGAGACAGAGGTCCACTGGACCACCAGGGATGAGGCGCAGGGAAACCTGCGGGTGGAGGAGGGCCTCGATCACCAACACTCGAGAGTGCAGTGGCAGGCCTCACTTAATGGTGGAGCGGGTGGGAGAGCAATTTCACTGACAATGAGTGTAGTTGCAAACCTTTACGAAGCTACCACTGCTCAAGTTGGGGTGGCTGCTGATGAATTGTAAAGGAGACGCTTCCCCTTTGGGATTCATGCTGGATGTCCTCTGTGGGAGCAGGCATTGGTCCTGAGGCCCCCCAAATGTGCTACGAAACGGGAAACCTTTTTTTTTTAATGACTTTTTAATGGGCACAGGATGCTCTAAGGGGGTTGCAACCTGTCAAATGAATATGCGTTAGGCAGATTTTTTCTTGCGACACCCACCCGCAAATAGACCGGTTAGCACCTAGGTTTCATTGTAAATGCCATCCACGCTCTCAAACCTAGTGGGGTGCCACTATCCAACAGTTCTAACAAAGCAGACTTGTGATTGTACTTGTGTTTATCTACATGATGTTTGACAACCAGAGCTGCCCTAACCCTACCGCAACCATTGCAGGCTTTCGCCTGGTGGCCAGACCTGATGGCCGAACATGCAGAGATCTTTTGGGCTCTCTTCTCCGTGGACATGGATTCTGCCCTGCAAGACCAGCCACAGGACTCCTGGGACAGCTTCCCTCTCTTCCAGCTGCTAAACAACTTCCTACGAAATGACTGTAAGACCTTTCAGTTGTTATCAGCATTTTGTTGTATGATTTGTTGACTCACCTGTATGCTGTAAGTAAGTTCAATGTTCGGTTACCTGCTCACTTACGCTATCTATTTGTAGTTAATTGTCATTGTTCCGAGTGTTTACCCCTCTTGGATGTCTATTTTGCTGTTTGCGATCTGTGTGGATTGTCTATATGCAGACTATTGACTGTTTAACTAGTAGTAGCCTCTCTGAGCGGTAATTTATATATAAAATGTCTCTCTATTCTATGGTATCTGCCAGAGGTTCTCATTAGAGACCAGACATGGATCTCTTGGGTAACTATGATAAACAAAATGCACTTTACAGTGGGTGAAAGACATGCTGAGGTGGTGCGTGTAAGAATTGGAAGTCGGAGCGAAAACAGCCTTTTTTTAGTGTTTGCCTTATAAACCATGTAGTAGATACCAATAGAACAGAAGTGTGTGTGCCCTGTGTGAAGTAGAAGATGGACACAGACACAGTCCACCAAAGTTGCAGGGTATTTGTGTTTTTGCCTCCAGCTATCGGTGAGTGATGGTTTCAACAGCAAGTAAATGTATTCAGAATTCGCTTCATCATGATTGATTGAAATCCAACACTAAATGTGACCTCTTATGGATACAAATCTAATCTAAAGTTCACTTATCTTGTGAAGAAGCAGAAGTGAGCGGGCTCTGGTGAGTGGAGGCGCAAACACTGGATTGGTGAATGTTGGTTCTGATGCCTACATCCTCATGTTCGCGTCTGTCGGTTCAAGTAGACTGTGAGAATCTGTATCTCTGTAGCAATATGGTAAACACTGAAATGAAGGCAAATGACCAAAGAACTAGGGAGATGGTTTGTTTGCCACATAAAATGCAGTTGAAAAGCAGGCAGCCGTGTCTTGTTGACAGCTACAAAACAGTAGAGATGCACGACTTACTAAGAACACTTTTTTATTTCTTTAATACAAATGTGTTCCTGCTAAGAGTGATAGCTGAAGTTGTGGGGATTTTGTGCACTATGCCTATAATTCTTAGGGTTTCTGCATTAAACATATCTGCCCCCCAGGTGTTCCTCCGTGCCTGTGCAGACATTGTGATAGATTATTATTGGTGCAGAGGCAGTGTTGTCTCATGTGATGTGTGGAATTTATATACAATGGCTGGCGGTTAGTGTGTCCACCTCACTGGCTGGCCAAAAGTTCCAGCGGTCACATGTGACCTCTGTTAGTGCCTGACAGTCACTTGTTGGCCTGCTTGGTACCTGTGCTGCATAAATCACCTGGCCGGTGTCTATGAAACAGAGTCGGTGAAGATTCAGTTTATGTGACTAGAGGAGTACTTTGTGTGCTGAGGATGACAGGAGTGTGTGTTACAGGTACAGCCTCTCCTGTGTTCTCCATCCCTGAAAAGATTTATGTGATGATTTTTTTCATTTTGGTTTAATTTTTTTTGACTGTCTAAGAAAAACTGCCTGTTTTCCTTGTTTCCTGCCTACGCCAAGCTTATCCCAAAAACTGGATGAGAATACCATAGTATCTGTTACAGTGAGCCACCGATAGGATCAGAATACCAGTCAATTTGACCACTGGGAAGGGGTGAAAATAAAAAAAAGTTTGAGTGTCCTTATATTTACAGCAAAAAGAACAGATGGACGGAATGCTGGACAAATCAAACATTCACCACAGTCACAGATCTGGGTTAAATCCATTGTTTTTTGCACGCCACACCATTCCAATTTATACCCAGCCATATGCAAATCAGTCTTGGCCCTGCTCCACATGGGAACAGTCCAGCACGAACAGCCAGGCCAGGTCCTCCCTGGACCAGAAACAAGCATCCTGGGACCGGTTTCAGGGTATCACGCCTCATCAGCCAGGCTAACTTGAATCTGGTGGCATAGCGAGCACGGGACCCACGTCTGGGCATACCCTTCCCACTTAGGGCGACAAATGCAAAAAGGACACTGAATAACATTTACTGAAGATTCCCCCTTCGAAAGGATGGCATAATCGCTGGCCAGTTGTGTCACATGGGCTATTTTTCTGATTAGAAGGCATTCACAGGGGATAAATCTGGTTCATCCATGTGGGATTCATTGTAGTTTTGAGTACATGTATTTGTTTTTACAGGTTCACTGAAACACAGCAGCCACACTATTGAAAGTGTTAGAAAATAGCCCGTATCATAAAACGTTTTACTTGTTTATGCTCAATTATACCAATGCCACAAGAGAAAGTAGAAAAGAACAAAAAACTCAAGAAACGTACAAGGAAAATAATGTTATACCATTCATACTAGCACATGCTATGGCACACGGCCATTGGAGACCCCTGTTATATCCTCGACCCCACCCCTCAATTCAAATTAACCTTTAGCATCTCACCTCCCCACATCCTCCAACCGATACCAACTCTCATCCTTTGAGTATTAGACCATAAAGTCCTGCAGATTAAAGTGTCCCTCATTTGTTACCTCCCCTCCTAATGTAGCTCTCCAAATCTATTCATAAATATACTCTCCTACAGTGTAATGGCCCCTTCCAGAAAGGATCCTTGCTGCCTCCTAGCTTCCAATCATGTAGCTTATAGCCATACTATTCCCCTGCCCACTCGCATGCCTGATCATATGTTGATCAGTACACTAAGGTGCTTTTTCATCAGTAGCTGCCTAATCTGGGGGGTCTCTACAACAGACAAATATTATTCAATCTGGCTGGGGATATTAAAACTAGGTAAATGATTCAGAGAAACAAGATTAGAAAGTGTGTCCCAATCAACCAAATGTGCCCCACGGTCGAAATAAATTAATTCCTACCATTCTAAATCGCAGTTATGGGGGATGTCCCTATCACTCCCATTCCTAATTATTATTTGGAATAGGTCAGTACACCCATTTATTTTGCGAATTTGAGTACTTTTCTAATACAGAAAATGGCTTTTTAAATATTGCCCTTACTGTGCAATCACTCAAAATGTTTCTGCCTATTTAAAAAAAAAAAAAAAAAAAAACTTGCCTCCAAATTCAGATACCTCCATTTGCCACACCTCTTCTTATTGAGTCTCATAATAGTGAGTTTTTGTTATATATTCAATTACCTATCTCTTTCATTAAATGAGGAGACATTGTGGGACCAACAACCTTTTTAGCAGGTGTTAAACGTTCATATACGTTTGTGTCAAGTTGTCATGGAAATGCCATTACGTACCATATATGTATTAAAAGCGCAAAGCTGAAACGAATAGTCTTCATGTAAGATCACCCTGCAGTTTTGCATTCGTTTTGACCTTGTTATTTTAGTCTCTGCTTACCGTGTTAATGAGTGTTCATTTTATGTAGCTGACCATTCTAGGTACTGTCATATAAGTTTACTTTAAAGTTACTTTTCAGTTAAATGCCATGCCGTGTGGGAATCTACCATCTCCTTTTTTTGCCAGAAAGTGGTGATTCTCCAATTAAATGAAAAAGAGGGCACTGACTCTTTGGTAAAAATTTTGATAAAACCAAGAAGAAAGCCTAACCCATTAGGCTTAAGAAGTCAAGACATTTTTTAACATCTTCCTCCTATCGTGTCCTTAGCTGGTACACCAGCAGGTGGTCAGGGTGAATTCACAGAAGCTTTACAGCGATTGGTTGTACACTTCAGAGCAGCCTCATATCCAAATGGTAAGGCACACCTTTTAAACCAGGCTTCACTTATGTAAAGTGACCATTGAAAATTATGTAGCCACCGTACATATTTTAGCATCTAAATGTGACTTTGAAGACCAGCTTCGAGATCAGATTATGCTACACTATACCAGCAAAAAGGTTCAAGGGCAATTGTTAAGACATCATAATCCTATTCTTAAAGAAGTTGTGGATGTTGCCAAAAAGTGTTGAACTTTCTGTTAGATCTGGAAAAACTGTAAATGATGACAAACAAAACAATACTGAAATAGCTGTAGTTAAGGGGCAAAAACTATGTGAAAAATGTTCTCTGATAAATATAGAGACAAAGTCACAGGTATAACAGACAGGGGACAACTGAAAATCTTTGAGGGTGGGTTAGGCAGTCATGTTGATTTCATTAAACTTGTCCTACACTTGTAAAGAGTGTTTCAAGTGTAAAAAGATAATGCATTTTTTCTCATGTTTGAAATAATAGTAAAAAAATAAGAAATTGGTTCCAATTCAGGATTGTGATTTGGACAATCAGGAAAAAACAATTTTAGTATCATGTGTTGATGATCAAAGCATGACACAGAGAAAATATGGATGCCCAGTTGGAGAAAGATTTTTCAAAAGTTGACTCAGAACAGTATATACCTCCCAAGTGCACTATTAGCACTGATGGAAGGTCAGTGAAAGCGGATTCAGGGTCGCTTTCACAATTATTTCAGATAATTTATCTGCACAAGCTGGAAGAATAAGATTTTCTTAGTTATGAAAAAGCATTCATGTATGCGGGTAGTTTAATTTATGTGTGTTATTTTGTATCCACTATTTTTTCAGGCAGTGACGGCTTGCTCGGAACGGGGGTGGTGGGTGGAGGGATGAAAAAAAATGACAACAATGAAGTTACCTTGTCCGCCCCGCCACTGCACGCCTCTCCCACCGCCTCTCCTCTGTCTGTTGGAAGCACCGGAAGCACCCAGGCTTCCGGACTCTCCCAGCCAATCACAACGCTGCAGGAGAAGCGCCGTGATTGGTCTGAGCGTCCTGTTTGGATGCTCAGGCAGTGCCTGGAGAGGCTGGCCATGTTCTCCACGGGGCTGTGCAACACAGCCCAATGGAGAACATGGCATGTGCGCATGACAGTTTGGCCGGCCCCTGAGTGCCGGTCAAACTGTCATGTGCACTTAGAGGAGTGCAAACCCCTCCTCCCCTGCTCTGGCATCACGGAGCCAGCCCCGCCCCGACTCCAGCAATGAAAAAGAAAATGATAATAATGTCATATTATTATCATTTTCTTTTTTGCACTGCTGAAATAGCATTGGAGCGACGCTCCTCCACCTTCGCGGAGGAGCCGCCACTGGTTTCAGGGGAGAAGTATATTGGGAAAGGAATGTGCCCACGGGTGGACTAATGAAATTAATAGTTTTAGAAGTGTATTCCGTAAAGAACTGGGAAAGGGTAAAGGTTTTCTCACAACATTCATTCGAAAATTGATGCACCTTCTGTTAGACCAGTGATACTCCAAGTACGGAAGCGGCCCTCTTGATCTTTAAATGCGCCCCCCCTGGTGAACAGCAGCACGAGCTGCTGTTTAGTTGCTGAGCACTAATATTCAGAAAAAATGTTAAATAAACGAGCAAGCGTTTATTAACCTGCAAATAAATGCTTGCCCATTTATTTAATATTTGTTTAGACCTCTTTACACATTCCCTGACCCACGCAGACCCCCTACCACCACCCTGCTGGCATCATTGCAGCCCTCGGTCACATCACAGACCGTACTTTGTGGCCCCTGGGCAAATGTTTGCGAGTACCACTGTGTTAGACACACATTGTGCAGTGTACTGTTGAGTGTTAGAAGTGAGTTTAAACTATTAATAAATAATTTGTGTGATGAAGATGCTATTGAGTCCGTAGAAGCTTGATAGTGGGTTTCCATAATAATTTAAGATGAGGTGTATGTCCTATAAACTCTAAGTTTTTCTGAACCAAAATTCCACTTTGACTCATTTTGGAGAGGATCTTTGATTTTGATTACCTAGATGCATTATAATGCTAAAACACCTCATGGGTGCCACAGAAATATCGGCTATTACATAGACACGTTCTTTCATTTTAGCTTTTAGGGCCGGATGTACGACCCGCCAATTTGCGAGTCGAAACTTGCGTCGCATTTGCGACTCGCAAATTGGTATGCACAACAGTGTCTGAGACACTGTTTGCGATTCCCAATTGGGTTGCAAATTACGAGGCTCATGAATATTCATGAGCCACTCACAATTTGCGACCCCATTGGAAATGGCGTGCACTCCCAGGGATGGTGGCCTGCTGGGCTCAGCAGACCTCCATGTCTGGGACTGCTTTTAAATAAAGCATTTTTTAAAAATGCAGCCCGTTTTCCTTAAAGGAAAATGGGATGCATTTGAAAAAAAATAAAATGAAACGTTTTCGTTTCATTTTTTAAGGGCAGGTAGTGGTCCCTGGGACCACTGCCTGCCCTTAAAAAATATTTTGGGGGCCAGTCACAAAGGGGAAGGGGTCCCCTGGGGACCCTTTCCCATTTGCGACTCCATTACCACCCTTTTGAAGAGGGTGGTAATTTGCGAGTATTTTGCGACCGCAATTGCGGTTGCAAAACATTCATACATGGCTGTGCGGTCGCTATCCGGAAGGGAACGCCCCTTCCTAATAGCGACTCGCAATTCCTAAATAGCGAGTCGCAAATAAATTGCGACTCGCTATTTAGGAATTGTACATGGTCCTGTGTACTTCTGCATGCGCAAACGGGTCGCAAACCCGTTTGCGCATGCAATTTAGGGTCGTACATCTGGCCCTTAGTATGGTGACTGAGCCGTAAAATCAACTTTGCTTTTATACAAGCCTTAGGTTCGTACACTAGCCTTGTGTGGTTCGGAAATTGGTGAATTTGGGAAAATGTTAGCTGTAGAGAACATGAGACTGTTCGTGAATGTTGCTTAGTTCAGAACCCATGCCCCTCTGCTCTGTCGCTCTGGTTCAGATCCAGGATCAGGTTTTTCCTAGAAGTGGTCCTAGATAGTATCAAACATGAGGTCTATCTCATACCTCTTCTTCATTGGTTTCGAACCTGGGGCTATGAGGAACTTAAACCTTACAAAGAAGATCTTACAAATGTTTTACACGTGAAGGCTTCACATGACTTACCATCATTAGCCTATGCTTGTATTACCATGGTTACTTTTGGCTTTGAGAAGTTTTGGCTTCTCCGAACTATCTACAGTGAACATCACCATAGCAAACCAAACACTGTTGGCCTTGGGTAACATCAGCATAATTGTAAAGCCTTCACTAAATTATTTTTGATGCCCAAGTCCTGTCTGGTATTTAAAGTGTAGGGCCCTTTAGGGTCAATATTCTCTGTTATGATTTGCCTGGGCATTTCCCCGGGCAGCCTTTAGCAGAAGTGGGGAGCTTTTAGTGTCTCCACTAGCCAATGTTTTCATTGCCATAGGATGAGGGAATTACAGCCCATTTACTTTTTGTTTTCCCTGATTATAAATATAAAAAAGTGCTTTTTCTACAACTAGGGCCTTACTATAACTACCCCTACAGGCGACCGTCAGTAGGATATATATATATATATATATCGCCATACTCCGCTTTACACTTCTCCTTGCTTGGAAAAAAGACGGACGACGAACCCAGATTTGGTGCATTCAGGTGTTTATTTTCAGTGCGCAACCATAACTGCCATGACGCGTTTCGGCCAAACTCGGCCTTGATCACATGACATATATATATATATATATATTTATATAGATATTACCTACTGGCGGGTGCCAGTAGGTAGTTATAGTTAGGACCTAGTTTCCATAGTAAAAGCGTTTTTTGATTTGCCATTATCTTTGGCGCTGCTTGACGAATCTTTGCGAACTTTTCGAAACTAATGGCCTGCTCCGGTCAGCTCCTGTCTTGAAAGTTTCGGGGTGATTCGTCAAGCGGGGGCCGAGAAAAAAGGGGGGTCCCAAAACCCGTTTTCTCCATGTTAATTTCCATAGGAAACTTTAGACAAAGCTACAGCCTGAACTGCTGAACGGAATTACACCAAATTTGGCAAAAAGTTAGCGCTTGGTTCAGAAAGCGTTTTTTTTTTTTTTTTTTTTAAATGGTGTAAATCCGTTCAGTAGTTCCTGAAATATTCATATTTAAAAAAATTATATATCTGGTGACCGCGGTGGATCCGTGAACCCTCCAGAGCACAAGCTTGATTCTGATTGGCTGACAACACTTCAAACCAGGAAGTGTTGGCAGCCATCTTGTGACTCAGTTGAACCGAGTGACAAGAAAAAAGGACAAAAAACACGAAAAGGGGGCAGGGTAGAAACACCCTGACCCGCTAGGCCTGCTCAGGGGGTCCCACAGGGACCCCCAGGGCCTAAAAAAGCATTTTTGTAAAAATATTTTCAGCTGGATTCGCGAATCTGGCTGAAAAAATAAAAAAAACTTTTGAATAAGCCCCCGGGTGGGCCAGGTCCCGGGGGCAATGTGCCAAATATATGCGGGGGCTGAGTGGGCCCCCGCAGCCCCGTGGACTGCCACCTCCCTGGGGATTTATTATTTATGGGTGGGGGGCCTCGCAGGCCCACCAAGCCCCCGGGACCGCCACCTCCCTGGGGCTTTCTTAAACAATGGGCGGGGAGGCCTCGCGGGCCGCCCCGGGGACCGCCACCTCCCCGGGGCTCCAATACATTAAAATTAGTATGGGGGTTGCTCCTGCCCCTCCCCACACTGCCCCGGGGACCACTACCTCCCCGGGGCACTAATTATGCTAATGCGGGGGTCCGTTGCGGACCCCCGGCGCCGGGGACCACCACCTCCATGGGGCTACAAACATGTTGGGAGGGGGGCCACGTGGCCCTCCTCCTGGAGCCGCCCTTGGCCCTGGGGACTGCCACCCCCCAGGGCCGGCTCCAGCAATGTACCGGGGTGCCCACCCCCGGGACATTGCAGTTTGCAATGACAGGGCGGGAGCATGGCTCCCGCCCTGCCATAGCAAACACTGCTTTGCTTCATGAAAGCGAGAGCAGGAAACCTGCTCTCGCTTCCACAAAGCAAAGCATATTGCTTTTGGACAAGGGGAGCTGCATGTCAGCAGCTCCCCTTGTCGAAAAGCAATGCCGGCTCCTGCAGGAGGTGGGGAGCCAGCTGGGACCGCGGTGGCATTGGGGCTCCCCCCACGGTCCCCAACGTTGAGGCCAGGTGCTGGGGGCCCCGGGGACAATAGTGGCCCAGGAAAGGGGGCCACACGACCCCCTTCTGTATAAATATATATATTTTTTTTTAAATGAGGCCAGGCCCCGGGGGATGGGGTCCCCAGGGCCGAGATCGGCCTTGGGAGGGAGCCGCGCAGCCACTTTCCCGTTTTTTTTTTTTTTAATTTAAAAAATGGGTCAGGTCCTGGGGGATGGGGTCCCCAGGGCCCACAAAATATTAAGAGAAGGGGGCCACACAGCCCCCTTCTAAAAATATCAAAAGAAAAGCCGGCATCTCGCTGGAGGCCCCGACCCCTCCCTCCACCACTCTGCAAACGCGCCTCGTGGCGCGTTCTAGGTGGGGGATTAGGTCCCCTTGAATGCTAAGGGTCCTTAGGGGCTAACTAGGCCATTAGGTACCTCCAGTAAGCCCCACACAGTGGGATTGCTGAGAGGTGGTCCGAGGCCATGCCCCTTTTTACAACACTCTGCAAACGTGCCTCTTGGCGCATTGCTGGTGGGGCGAAGAGGTCCTCTTGTGTCCTGAGGACCTCAGGACTAAAGTGGACTTCAAACCCCGAGCAGCAGTGCGCCAGGAGGCGCGTTTGCAGAGTGGTGTAAAAAGGGGGCAATGCCTCGCACCACTCTCAGCAATCCAGCGGTGTGGGGCTTACTGGAGGTACCTGGTGGGCTAGTTGGCCCCCAGGGACCCTCAGGATTCAAGGGGACTTAATCCCCCAACCAAGAACGTGCCAGGAGGTGCATTTACAGAGTGGTGGAGAAACGGGGCGTGGCCTGTGTCCACCTGTCCGCAATCCCACTATCTGGGGCATACTGGAGGTATCAGGTAGGCTAGTTGGCCCCTAATGACCCCCAGCAGCGAAGGGGACTTTAATACCCATCCATGATCGCGCCAGGGAGTGCGTTTGCAGAGTGGTGGGGAAATGGGGCGTGACCTGCTATGACAACTTGGCAATCTCGCTCTGTGAGACTTACTGGAGTTAATAGGAGGGGTAGTTGGCCCCAAGGTTGACCTTGGGGGCCAACTACCTCTCCTGTTACCTCCAGTAAGTCACACACAGTGGGATTTCTAAGAGGTCTTCGGAGGCCACACCCACCTTTCTCCAGCACTCTGCAAACGTGCCTCCTGGCACAGTACTGGTTGGGGGATGAAGTCCTCTTTACTCCTGAGGGACTTTGGCGGCCAAGTAGCCCTCCTGGTACCTCCTGTAAGTCCTATGCTGTGGATTTCCTGAGCGCTGGTCAGAGGCCCAGGCCCCTTTCTGCACCACTCTGCAAACGCGACTACTACCTTATAGTTAGAAATTAGCATTTAAAAAACCTTAGAAATTCACTGAAAAAACCATAGGTTTCAGGGACGTTATAGTTAGAAATTAGCATTTAAAAAACCTTAGAAATTCACTGATAAAACCATAGGTTTCAGGGACGTTATAGTTAGAAATTAGCATTTAAAAATCCTTGGAAATTCACTGAAAAAACCACAGGTTTCAGGGACGTTATAGTTAGTCTGACATTTCACTCGTACAAAACCAGAGAAATTCGGCCGTTATAGTTAGTTGAGCTAACTATAACTCGTGCCCCCGCAATGCATTGCTGATGACGTCACATATTACATCACTCATGACATGGTCAGTGACATCACTGATGACATCTCAAATGACATCACTGATGACATCATCCACGTAATATCTGATGCACCTCCTCACACCCTAATATAACCTTTGCTACACCCACTCTAAAATACAGACTAGCATTCTCGAAACCATAGACACATCAATACTAGTTAGTACATACCGACTCACTGATTCATAGGTCTACACACATCCACTCACTAACCCATACAGTCACTCATACACGCAATCACTCATCAATACAGCCACTGATATATGCACTCATACACTCATACAGACACCCACACACCGACACTCACCCACAGAGGTACTCAAACACCTAGTCAGTCAACCAAAGAATCAAGAACACTGCCATTTAGTCACCTATACAGTTATACACACACCACCTCACTTATTCATGCAGATTGTATCACATTGTTACTCTCTTCTACAATCACTGACACAAGCACACACTCATCCATACAGCCACTCTCACAATCACTCTCTCACATTGAGTCACTTATATACACCAACACTCGCATATACTGCCTTTCACATATGTAGTTACTTACACATATACCACAGAGACATCCATTCACTCACCAGCACAGCCATATGCACAGTCAGTCACTCATACAGCCCCTCGCACACGCACTCATGAACCCAAACACCCAGTGAATCACCCACTCACTCATCCATGCAGGGAGTCACACACCCCATCACCCACCCACACAGACACTCAGGCACCCATACAGGTACTCAGACAACTAATCAGTAACCCATATAGACACTCATCTACCTACTCACCAACCCATGCAGCCACTTACACACCAACTGACAGACTGATGTAGACATTCACACAGATTAGTCATTCACCCATGTATTCACTAAGACACGTTTACTCACTCACTTATACAGTCAGTCACACACCCACTAAATTATCAATTCAGACATTGATACACCCCCTCATTCCTCAATACACCTTGGTGTATATATACATATAAATTAAACTTTTTTTAAAAATTCAGTTACTGGATGATGTCATCAGTGATGCCATCAGTGATGTCAGTCATTTGAGATGTCATCAGTGATGTCACTGACCATGTCATGAGTGATGTAATATGTGACGTCATCAGCATTGCATTGCGGGGGCGCGAGTTATAGCTAGCTCAACTAACTATAACGGCCGAATTTCTCTGGTTTTGCACGAATGAAATGTCCAACTAATTATAACTTCCCTGAAACCTGTGGTTTTTTCAGTGAATTTCCAAGGTTTTTTAAATGCTAATTTCTAACTATAACGTCCCTGAAACCTCTGGTTTTTTCAGTGAATTTCTAAGGTTTTTAAATGCTAATTTCTAACTATAACGTCCCTGAAGCCTATTTTTTTTAGTGAATATATATATATATATATATATATATATATATATATATATATATATATATATTCACTGAAAAAACCATAGGTTTCAGACACGTTATAGTTACAAATTAGCATTTAAAAACCTTTGAAATTCACTGAAAAACCATAGGTTTTAGGGACAGTTATAGTTACTTGGACATTGCACTCAGTACAAAACCCGTGAAATTCCCCGTTATAGTTAGTTCAGCTAACTATAACTCGCGCCCCGCAATGCACTGCTGATGACGTCACATATTACATCACTCATGACATGGTCAGTGACATCACTGATGACATCACTGATGACATCTCAAATGACATCACTGATGACATCATCCACGTGATAATCTGATGCACCTCCTCACACCCTAATATAACCTTTGATACACCCACTCTAAATTACAGACTGCCATTCGCAAAACCATAGACACTCCAACACCAATAACTACATACCCACTCACTGATTCTTAGGTCTACACACACACATCCACTCACTCACCCGTACAGTCACTCATACTTACGGTCACTCAGTACAGGACTATCATATGCACTCTTACTCCTATATAGACACTCAAACAACGCCACTCATCCATAGAGATACTCACACACCTAGTCAGTCATGCAAATAATTAAACACACTGCCATTTACTCACCTATACAGTTATACACACACCAGCTCACTTACTCATACAAATAGTAGCACATTGTTACGCTCTTATACAATCACTGATACAAGCACACAATCATCCATACAGCCACTATCACAATCACTCACTCTTGCTTATAGCTATTTATATACTCCAACACACATATATACTGCCTTTCACATATGTAGTTACTCACACATGTACCACTGGGACATACATTCACTCACTAACACACTCTTACACACACTTACCCACCCATACAGTCTATCACAGATGCACTCTTGAAACCATCCACCCAGTGAATCACCCACTCACACATCTATGCACAGAGTTGCACACACCCCTCCCACACAAACACTCAGGCACCCATACAGATACTCAGACAAGCATTCAATAACTCATATAGAAAATCATTTAGCTATTCACAAACACATGCAGCCACTTACACAGCAACAGACAGACGGATACAGACATACACCCAGTTTAGTCACTAACCCATGCATTCAGTAAGATACGTTAAATCACTCACTTATAGAGTCAGTCACGCACCTACTAAATCATCCATACAGACACTTACACACCCACTCATTCTTCAATACGTCTTTTCCTATATATTTTAAAAATATTTAAACTTTACAGAAACACACAGTCACTGGATGATGTCATCAGTGATGTCATTTGAGATGTCATCAGTGATGTCATCAGTGATGTCACTGACCATGTCATGAGTGATGTAATATGTGACGTCATCAGCAGTGCATTGCGGGGCGCGAGTTATAGTTAGCTGAACTAACTATAACGGGGAATTTCACGGGTTTTGTACGAGTGCAATGTCCAAGTAACTATAACTGTCCCTAAAACCTATGGTTTTTTCAGTGAATTTCAAAGGTTTTTAAATGCTAATTTCTAACTATAATGTGTCTGAAACCTATGGTTTTTTCAGTGAATTTCAAAGGTTTTTTAAATGCTAATTTCTAACTATAACGTGCCTGAAACCTATGGTTTTTTCAGTGAATTTCAAAGGTTTTTTAAATGCTAATTTCTAACTATAACGTGCCTGAAACCTATGGTTTTTTCAGTGAATTTCAAAGGTTTTTTAAATGCTAATTTCTAACTATAACGTGCCTGAAACCTATGATTTTTAAGTGAATTTCAAAGGTTTTTTAAATGCTAGTTTCTAACTATGCCAACAGAGGTAGGACATGTGAAGAAAGAAGAAAAAACGCACAGAAAGAAGCAAAAGATGTGCAGAAAGAACCAACAGAGGAGCAGAAAGAGGCCTTGTTGCAAAATCATCCTGTGCCCACAACTTTTTCAGACGGGTACTGGTGGTAACTGACTCTGACTAACCAGAGCCAGTGCGCGTTTGCACAGTGGTGAAGGAAGGGGGCCTGAGGTGACATGTGTGCAAACGCGCCCCGTGGCGCGTTTTAAGTTGCGGGATTATGTCCCCTTGAATCCTGAGGGTCCCTGGGGCCCAACTAGCCCCCCAGGTACCTACAGTTAGGACCACAGAGCTGAGTTGCAGAGAGGCGTTCCGAGGCCACGCACCTTTTTCACATCTCTGCAACGCAACTCTGTTGTGCTTACTGAAGGTACCTGGTGGGCTAGTTGGCCCCCAGGATTCAAAGGGAATTAACTCCCCAACTTAAAACGCACCACAGGGCGTGTTTGCGCACATGTCACCTGAGGCACCGCCCCCTCCCTTCACCACTGTGCAAACGCGCCGCGTGGCGCGTTTTAAGTTGGGGGATTAGGTCACCTTGAATCCTGAGAGTCCCTGTGGCCCAACTAGCCCACCAGGTACTTCCAGTAAGCACCACAGGCCTGCGTTGCAACGCCTGTAACAAATTGTGCAGTTGTGTTTAGGTAGTGAAGAGGGTCGTGCTGGGGGTAGTGTTTTAGGGTTTAGGGTAGTGCAGTGGTGTTTGTGTAGTGTAGGGGGTCATGCTGGGGGTAGATTTAGGGTTTAGGGTAGTGCAGTGGTGTTTGGGTAGTGTAGGGAGTCGTGCTGGGGGGAGTGTTTTAGGGTTTAGGGTAGTACAGTGGTGTTTGGGTAGTGTAGGGGGTCGTGCTGGGGGTTAGTGTTTTAGGGTTTTAGGGTTTAGGGTAGTGCAGTGGTGTTCGGGTAGTGTAGGGGGTCGTGCTGGGTGGAGTGTTTTAGGGTTTAGGGTAGTGCAATGGTGTTTGGGTAGTGTAGGGGGTACTGCTGGGGGTAGTGTTTTAGGGTTTAGGGTAGTGCAATGGTGTTTGGGTAGTGTAGGGGGTACTGCTAGGGGTAGTGTTTTAGGGTTTAGGGTAGTGCAGTGGTATTTGGGTAGCGTAGGGGGTACTGCTGGGGGTAGTGTTTTATGGTTTAGGGTAGTGCAGTGGTGTTTGGGTAGTGTAGGGGTTCATGCTGGGGTAGTTTTTTAGGGTTTAGGGTAGTGCAGTGGTGTTTGTGTAGTGTAGGAGGTCGTGTTTTAGGGTTTAGGGTAGTGCAGTGGTCTTTGGGTAGTGTAGGGAGTAGTGCAGGGGGTATTGTTTTAGAGTTTAGGGTAGTGCAGTGGTCTTTGGGTAGTGTAGGGGGTTGTGCGGGGGTAGTGTTTTAGGGATTAGGGTAGTGCATTGGTATTTGGGTAGTGTAGGGGGTAATGCGGGGGTAGTGTTTTAGGGTTTAGGGCAGTGCAGTGGTGTTTAGGTAGTGTAGGGGGTCGTGCTGGGGGAGTGTTTTAGGGTTTAGGGCAGTGCAGTGGTGTTCGGGTAGTGTAGGGGGTCGTGCTGGGGGAGTGTTTTAGGGTTTAGGGCAGTGCAGTCGTGTTCGGGTAGTGTAGGGGGTCGTGCTGGGGGAGTATTTTAGGGTTTAGGGTAGTGCAGTGGTGTTCGGGTAGTGTAGGGGGTCATGCTGGGGGTAGTGTTCTAGGGTTTAGGGCAGTGCAGTGGTGTTCGGGCAGTGTCGGGGGTCGTGCTGGGGGTGGTGTTTTAGGGTTTAGGGCAGTGCAGTGGTGTTCGGACAGTGTAGGGGGTCGTGCTGGGGGTGGTGTTTCAGGGTTTAGGGCAGTGCAGTGATGTTTGGGCAGTGAAGGGGGTCGTGCAGGGGGTGGTGTTTCAGGGTTTAGGGCAGTGCAGTGGTGTTCGGGCAGTGTAGGGGTCGTGCAGGGGTGGTGTTTCAGGGTTTAGGGCAGTGGTGTTCGGGCAGTGTAGGGGGTCATGCTGGGGGTGGTGTTTCAGGATTTGGGGCAGTGCAGTGGTGTTCGAGCAGTAAAGGGGTCGTGCTGGGGGTGGTGTTTCAGGGTTTAGGGCAGTGCAGTGGTGTTCCGGCAGTGTAGGGGGTCGTGCAGGGGGTGGTGTTTCAGGGTTTAGTGCAGTGGTGTTCGGGCAGTGTAGGGGGTCGTGCTGGGGTGGTGTTTCAGGGTTTAGGGCAGTGCAGTGGTGTTCGGGCAGTGTAGGGTGTCGTGCTGAGGGGTGGTGTTTCAGGGTTTAGGGCAGTGCAGTAGTGTTTGGGCAGTGTAGGGGGTCGTGCTGGGGGAGTGTTTTAGGGTTTAGGGCAGTGCAGTCGTGTTCGGGTAGTGTAGGGGGTCGTGCTGGGGGAGTATTTTAGGGTTTAGGGTAGTGCAGTGGTGTTCGGGTAGTGTAGGGGGTCATGCTGGGGGTAGTGTTCTAGGGTTTAGGGCAGTGCAGTGGTGTTCGGGCAGTGTAGGGGGTCGTGCTGGGGGTGGTGTTTTAGGGTTTAGGGCAGTGCAGTGGTGTTCGGGCAGTGTAGGGGGTCATCTTGGGGGTGGTGTTTCAGGGTTTAGGGCAGTGCAGTGGTGTTCGGGCAGTGTAGGGGGTCGTGCAGGGGTGGTGTTTCAGGGTTTAGGGCAGTGCAGTGGTGTTCGGGCAGTGTAGGGGGTCGTGCAGGGGTGGTGTTTCAGGGTTTAGGGCAGTGGTGTTCAGGCAGTGTAGGGGGTCATGCTGGGGGTGGTGTTTCAGGGTTTAGGGCAGTGCAGTGGTGTTCAAGCAGTAAAGGGGGTCATGCTGGGGGTGGTGTTTCAGGGTTTAGGGCAGTGCAGTGGTGTTCGGGCAGTGTAGGGGGCGGTGCAGGGGGTGGTGTTTCAGGGTTTAGGGCAGTGCAGTGGTGTTCGGGCAGTGTAGGGGGTGGTGCAGGGGGTGGTGTTTCAGGGTTTAGTGCAGTGGTGTTCGGGCAGTGTAGGGGGTCGTGCAGGGGTGGTGTTTCAGGGTTTAGGGCAGTGCAGTGGTGTTCGGGCAGTGTAGGGGGCGGTGCAGGGGGTGGTGTTTCAGGGTTTAGGGCAGTACAGTGGTGTTCGGGCATTGTAGGGGGTGGTGCTGGGGCTGGTGTTTCAGGGTTTAGGGCAGTGCAGTGGTGTTCGGGCAGTGTAGGGGGTCGTGCTGGGGCTGGTGTTTCAGGGTTTAGGGCAGTGCAGTGGTGTTCGGGCAGTGTAGGGGGTCATGCTGGGGCTGGTGTTTCAGGGTTTAGGGCAGTGCAGTGGTGTTCGGGCAGTGTAGGGGGTCATGCTGGGGCTGGTGTTTCAGGGTTTAGGGCAATGCAGTGGTGTTCGGGCAGTGTAGGGGTCTTGCTGGGGCTGGTGTTTCAGGGTTTAGGGCAGTGCAGTGGTCTTCGGGCAGTGTAGGGGGTCGTGCTGGGGGTGGTGTTTCAGGGTTTAGGGCAGTGCAGTGGTGTTCGGGCAGTGTAGGGGGTCGTGCTGGGGCTAGTGTTTCAGGGTTTAGGGCAGAGCAATGGTGCTCAGGCAGTGTAGGGGGTTGTGCTGGGGGTGATGTTTCAGGGTTTATGGCAGTGCAGTGGTGTTAGGGCAGTGTAGGGGGTCATGCTGGGGGTGGTGTTTCAGGGTTTAGGGCAGTGCAGTGGTGTTCCGGCAGTGTAGGGGGTCGTGCAGGGGGTGGTGTTTCAGGGTTTAGTGCAGTGGTGTTCGTGCAGTGTAGGGGGTCGTGCCGGGGTGGTGTTTCAGGGTTTAGGGCAGTGCAGTGGTGTTCGGGCAGTGTAGGGTGTCGTGCTGAGGGGTGGTGTTTCAGGGTTTAGGGCAGTGCAGTAGTGTTTGGGCAGTGTAGGGGGTCGTGCAGGGGGTGGTGTTTCAGGGTTTAGGGCAGTGCAGTGGTGTTCGGCCAGTGTAGGTAGTCTTGCTGGGGGTGGTGTTTCAGGGTTTAGGGCAGTGCAGTAGTTTTCGGGCAGTGTAGGCGGTTGTGCTGGGGCTGGTGTTTCAGGGTTTAGGGCAGTGCAGTGGTGTTCGGGCAGTGTACGGGGTTGTGCTGGGGCTGGTGTTTCAGGGTTTAGGGCAGTGCAGTGGTGTGCGGGCAGTGTACGGGGTTGTGCTGGGGCTGGTGTTTCAGGGTTTAGGGCAGTGCAGTGGTGTTCGGGCAGTGTAGGGGGTCGCGCTGGGGGTGGTGTTTCAGGGTTTAGGGCAGTGCAGTGGTGTTCGGGCAGTGTAGGGGGTCGCGCTGCGGCTGGTGTTTCAGGGTTTAGGGCAGTGCAGTGGTGTTCGGGCAGTGTAGGGGGTCGTGCTGGGGCTGGTGTTTCAGGGTTTTGGGCAGAGCAGTGGTGTTCGGGCAGTGTAGGGGGTCGTGCTGGGGGTGGTGTTTCAGGGTTTAGAGCAGTGCAGTGGTGTTCGGGCAGTGTAGGGGGTCTTGCTGGGGGTGGTGTTTCAGGGTTTAGGGCAGTGCAGTGGTGTTTGGGCAGTGTAGGGGGTCTTGCTGGGGGTGGTGTTTCAGGGTTTAGGGCAGTGGTGTTCGGGCAGTGTAGGGGGTCTTGCTGGGGGTGATGTTTCAGGGTTTAGGGCAGTGCAGTGGTGTTCGGGCAGTGTAGGGGGTCTTGCTGGGGGTAATGTTTCAGGGTTTAGGGCGGTGCAGTGGTGTTCGTGCAGTGTAGGGGGTCGTGCTGGGGGTGGTGTTTCAGGGTTTAGGGCAGTGCAGTAGTGTTCTGGCAGTGTAGGATGTCATGCAGGGGGTGGTGTTTCAGGGTTTAGGGCAGTGCAGTGGTGTTCTGGCAGTGTAGGGGGTCATGCTGGGGGTGGGGTTTCAGGGTTTAGGGCAGTACAGTGGTGTTCGGGCAGTGTAGGGGTCGTGCAGGGGGTGGTGTTTCAGGGTAGTGCAGTGGTGTTCGGGCAGTGTAGTGAGTCGTGCTGGGGCTGGTGTTTCAGGGTTTAGGGCAGTGCAGTGGTGTTCGGGCAGTGTAGGGGTCTTGCTGGGGGTGATGTTTCAGGGTTTAGGGCAGTGGTGTTCGGGCAGTGTAGGGGGTCTTGCTGGGGGTGATGTTTCAGGGTTTAGGGCAGTGCAGTGGTGTTCGGGCAGTGTAGGGGGTCTTGCTGGGGGTAGTGTTTCTGGGTTTAGGGCAGTGCAGTAGTGTTCGAGCAGTGTAGGGGGTTGTGCAGGGGGTGGTGTTTCAGGGTTTAGGGCAGTGCAGTGGTGTTCGGGCAGTGTAGGGGGTCGCGCTGGGGGTGGTGTTTCAGGGTTTAGGGCAGTGCAGTGGTGTTCGGGCAGTGTAGGGGGTCATGCACGGGGTGGTGTTTCAGGGTTTAGGGCAGTGCAGTGGTGTTCGGGCAGTGTAGGGTGTTGTGCTGGGGCTGGTGTTTCAGGGTTCAGGGCAGTGCAGTGGTGTTCAGGCAGTGTAGGGGTCATGCTGAGGCTGGTGTTTCACGGTTTAGGGCATGTGCAGTGGTGTTCGGGCAGTGTAGGGGGTCGTGCTGGGGCTGGTGTTTCAGGGTTTAGGGCAGTGCAGTGGTGTTCGGGCAGTGTAGGCGGTCGTGCTGGGGCTGGTGTTTCAGGGTTTAGGGCAGTGCAGTGGTGTTCGGGCAGTGTAGGGGGTCGTGCTGGGGCTGGTGTTTCAGGGTTTAGGGCAGTGCAGTGGTGCTCGGGCAGTGTAGGGGGTCGTGCTGGGGGTGATGTTTCAGGGTTTAGGGTAGTGCAGTGGTGTTCGGGCAGTGTAGGGGGTCGTGCAGGGGCTGGTGTTTCAAGGTTTAGGGCAGTGCAGTGGTGTTCGGGCAGTGTAGGGGGTCGTGCTGGGGCTGGTGTTTCAGGGTTTTGGGCAGAGCAGTGGTGTTCGGGCAGTGTAGGGGGTCATGCTGGGGGTAGTGTTTCAGGGTTTAGGGCAGTGCAGTGGTGTTCGGGCAGTGTAGGGGGTCGTGCTGGGGGTAGTGTTTCAGGGTTTAGGTCAGTGGTGTTCGGGCAGTGTAGGGGGTCTTGCTGGGGGTGATGTTTCAGGGTTTAGGGCAGTGCAGTGGTGTTCGGGCAGTGTAGGGGGTCTTGCTGGGGGTAGTGTTTCAGTGTTTAGGGCAGTGCAGTGGTGTTCGGGCAGTGTAGGGGGTCATGCTGGGGGTGGTGTTTCAGGGTTTAGGGCAGTGCAGTGGTGTTCGGGCAGTGTAGGGGGTCGTGAAGGGGTGGTGTTTCAGGGTTTAGGGCAGTGCAGTGGTGTTCGGGCAGTGTAGGGGGTCGTGCTAGGGGTGGTGTTTCAGGGTTTAGGGCAGTGCAGTGGTGTTCGGGCAGTGTAGGGGTCATGCAGGGGCTGGTGTTTCAGGGTTTAGGGCAGTGCAGTGGTGTTCGGGCAGTGTAGGGGGTCGTGCTGGGGGTAGTGTTTTAGGGTTTAGGGTAGTGCAGTGGTTGTGTAGTGTAGGGGGTCATGTTTTAGGGTAGTGCAGTGGTGTTTGGGTAGTGTAGGGGGTCGTGCTGGTGGTAGTGTTTTAGGATTTAGGTTAGTGCAGTGGTGTTTGGGTAGTGTAGGGGGTCGTGCTGGGGGTAGTGTTTTAGGGTTTAGGATAGTGCAGTGGTGCTTGTGTAGTGTAGGGGTCGTGCTGGGGGTAGTGTTTTAGGGTTTAAGGTAGTGCAGTGGTGTTTTTGTAGTGTAGGGGGTCATGTTTTAAGATGCAATGCTCCAATACCTGACCAGTCTGCACTACATAAAACTGCAAAAAACTAAAAATAAAAAGTGTTTTGCACACTTTTGTCATTGGGCTATATGTGGGCTACATCTGGGTAATATTTGTGCTACATTTGGGCTCTTTTTTCACTGGTGGCCATCTTGGAAGACTTCTTTGTTATGAAGTTTCCTAATTTCTTCATTTACTGCAGTCTTCTCAGTAGGAAATGCTTTCAGTTTTTACTTTGATTCCATCAAGAAGGCATTCAGATGTGTCTCACATCTGCCATAAATTCAGAATGTTAGCACTCTAGTTGCTCCTTAGATCACTGGAGTAAAGCTACTGCTCACCAGGGAGTTAACTGGTAGTCTGCTGCTGGTATTGAAAGTGATTGTTTCAGTCTGCATGTCAGAATTTTCTAATGAAATAGAAGAGGATATGAGATCTCACTTAAAACATGCCCTAATTTTTCTTTCTGCAGCACTAACCATAATTTCTATTTCAAAAAGAACCCCTCATTTTCGGAGCCTACACCGGGAGCAGACGTGAATCGTCCCGGCTCCCGGTCAACGCTGGTGGCTCGAGTCTATAATCACCCACAGCCTTCGCCAAAATCGCTCCCGGACATCACCATCTGCACCGGACCTGTTGGCGAGTGCGCAGGGGCCTTGGGAATCCGCAATTATGCTGATGTGAGCCTTTTGGGCCTCAACTGTGCCGGCCGCGAAACCTCACAAAATGGCGGCCGCCAGGTCTGCAGCGCAAAACGGCTGCTAAACGCTGGCTCTCCTCTGCGGGAAAATCGATTAATTCACTGGCGCGACCCCTCCCTTGTACGACCCCGGAGCGCAATACCAGTGCTGCTGTGAACCCAGGTGGCGTCAGAACTCGGAGGAGCGCAGCAGTGACCGCGATCTACATCAAAAGGCACACGAGTGGGGACTTCCATTGTGGCAAGAAAGGTAGGAGCAACAACGGGCCAGCCTGGAGGGAGTGTGGAGCAGCGGGACCCCAGGGGACTTGGTCCGGTGGGCACCGAGCAGGATTTCAGTGTCCGGTAACTCCACGCCTGACTCTGCCTGACCTTAAGATGTCGGCTCGCATCTCGTCGAGCAGTTAACTGACGGCTGTCCTGATTCCATGCTTGCCATCCGGGACACTTACTACCAGCTAGCGCCCTTAAAGCAAGGAGGCATGTAAAATCCCGCGCCTTCATGGTATGTGCAAGCCCACTGACACGGCCCAGCACCACCCATACCCCTCCTACCGGTGCCTGCCATCCTATGCCTGAAACGCTGCGCTACCAAGGGGAAGGTGACAGAAGTGAATGAGCTTTGTCTTCGCTAACCTCCATTGACGGTGCTACATTCGAGGAGTAAAGAGGCTCCTGCCTTCCGTGACCGGCAAAACCACCTGCCACGCTAAGGGCGGTGCGGGGCTCGCACCTATGCCGCCAAAAAGGCGACACCACCTGCCACACAAAGGGCGGAGCGGGGCTCGCACTTATGCTGCCAAAGAAGGCGACAACTTAGGTCACCAATTTTTTCCCCCACAGACTAAAGACAGCCACCTGAACACGGTGATCCCACGACTGCCATGGCTCTCACCAAAGAAGACCCCAAGCCTTGCCTGACACCAAAATGGCGCCCGCCAGGGAAATACCATCGGTGAGGGAGGATCCCGAGGTTTTTAACTGGTCAAAAAGCATTACGGAATAAAGAATCTCAGTACAAGAGACAAGACAAACTGCTGAGTCACGGGGTTAATCAGTCCCCCTTAAGCATCTCTCCTTACCCGGGACTTGCCTGACTCTAAAATGGCGCCCAGACTTCAATTTATGACTATGAAACCCCATCTAAGCGTTGGGCCCGTTTACTCTACCTTCTTGGGCCCCCACGAGGTTTTTCACTCCCACTGCTGATCTGACCCGCTTCCCAGCCCCTGTCTCTCCCCCCCTCCCTTTCCCCCTGTCTCTCCCCCCTTCCCTCTTTCCTCTCCTGGGTGACTTGTTTCTTCTGTATCAGACTTTTGCAACTCTAACTATTGTAACCATGTGCCCTTTACCAAAGCACTCCTTCTCCCCTTGTTGGGGAGGGATCCAGCATTTATACCCTGGAGTCTCAGAGACCCTCTGAGAGAGTCCACAGCGTCAAGGGAGCCACACACAGCGGAGGTGTGGGAATAGCGCCCTTTGCCAAGCACTCCCTCTCCCCTTGTTGGGGAGAGTTCCAGTATGTATGCCCTGGAGTCTCAGAGACCCCTCTGAGAGAGTCCACAGCGTAAAGGGAGCCACACACAACGGAGGTGTGGGAATGACACCATTTCCACTGGGATCACAGCACCCCGGACGTTGGACACTGTTTTTCCTCGTCTCCCGGTTGTGTTTCTTTCACCCTCCCCTCCTCTTTCCCTCTTTCATTCTTTGTCTACCTCCCCAGCTCCTATCCCCTCTCCCCTGAATCTCTCCCCTTGCCTGCTTTTTCCTTACGTATATGTTTTTAACGCATGTAACTACGCTCCAGCAACTTGTAACTATGCTTTGAAACTGTGTAACTTGTAACTATGTAACTTGTAACTATGCTGAAACAATGCTCGTCCTCATGTAAAGCGCTCTGATACCTCCGGGTCTAGCCAGCGCTATATAAAACTTTTCAAATAAAAAAATAAATAAATAAATAAGTGTTACCGGTTTATTCCAATCAAGATGGCTTCAGGTGTGCCATACTTTTGTCATAAGTAAGGCTGTTAGCGCTCTAGTTGTTCTTTAGAACACTCTGGGAAGCTGCAGTAGAACACAAAGGCATCAACTGACAGGCTGCTCCTGTTGAAATATAACAGGAAGATATTTGAGATCTCACTTAAAACATGTCCTAATTTTTCTTTCTACAGCACTAACCATAATTTCTATGACAAAATGAACCCCCTCATTTTGTTCCTTTTTAAATTAAATGTTTTAAGTGTTACCAGTTTATTCCAATCAAGATGGCTTCAGGTGTGCCATACTTTTGTCATAGGTAAGGCTGTTAGCACTCTAGTTGTTCTTTAGAACACTCTGGGAAGCTGCAGTAGAACACAAAGGCATCAACTGGCAGGCTGCTCCTGTTGAAATATAACAGGAAGATATTTGAGATCACACTTGAAACATGTCCTAATTTTTCTTTCTACAGCATTAACCATAATTTCTATGACAAAATGAACCCCATCATTTTGTTCCTTTTTAAATTAAATTGTTTGTGTTACCAGTTTATTCCAATCAAGATGGCTTCAGGTGTGCCATACTTTTGTCATAAGTAAGGCTGTTAGCACTCTAGTTGTTCTTTAGAACACTCTGGGAAGCTGCAGTAGAACACAAAGGAATCAACTGACAGTCTCTGCCCTTGTTGGATGTACATGTTTTACTGAGAATGTCAGACTTCATTCTCACATGAGTGAGAAAGATAATGTGAATTTACAGAAAATATGCTCTCATTTTAGCTTCTGGAGCACCTTCCAAACCTCCATGGGACAAGCATGAGAAAATAGTGTTCTCTCAAACATGATTCATGATATCCCAGCAGAAGGTTTTTCACATGGTAAAATCACCTTAGAATACACCACAATTCCTAAAATTAGTATGGTACCATCAACAAATAAATTCTAATGTAACTAAAGCCTGTTATCACCCTTTATAGTTCTCCTTTTGGTGACCCTCAAAATCTTCTATTCACTACAATGCATTTCAATGAGGTACTATCATTTATATTGGTCCCAAGATGGCTGCCAGCAATTCCAGGATGAAGTGCTGACAGCCAATCAGATCTCACGATGACATGTGTGGTTAGGCTCCGCCCAGATATATATGTGACTTTACTTTTGATTTTCTCAGGAACTACTGAACGGATTTACACCATTTAAGCAAAAGGCACGACACTGAACCAAGGGCTACCTCTTTGCCAAATTTGGTGTAATTCCGTTCAGCAGTTCGGGCTGTAGCTGCGACTAAAGGTTCCTATGGAAAAATGAATGGGGAAAACGCGTTTTGGGACCCCCTTTTTCTCGGCCCCCGCTTGACGTATCACCCCGAGACTTTCAGGATAGGAGCGGACCGGAGCGCCCCAACAAGTTGGAAACTTTCGCGAAGATTCGTCAACCGGCGCCAACGTTATTTCAAATAGAATGTCGCGGATTTCCTATGGATAATAGGTTGTAACTATAACTATCTACTGGCGACCGCCAGTAGATATATATATATATATATATATATATATATACACACACACACACACAGTATGTCTCCGGTCTCTCTTTGCAATCATCCACGCTGAGGCAGGAGCAGTATTGCTTTTGAGCAAGGGGAGCTGTATGTCAGCAGCTCTCCTTGCTCAAAAGCAATGCCGGCTCCCGCAGGAGGCAGGGAGCTGGCGGGACCGTGGGGGCATTGGGGCTCCCCCCATGATCCCCTATGGTAAGGCCGGGGGATGGGGTCCCCGGGGCCAGAAGTGGCCTAGAAGGGGTGCCACGCGGCCCCCCTCCCCAATAAATTAAATATGCGCTGTGAGGCTTCTTTGTAAATTACCATTTGATTGCCATATCCCATTGTCGTGGGTTATGCATATGTTTCTTTTATGCTTATTTCATTTTGGTTTTGTTTCCACGTCAATTTAGTTTGTTTAAACTATCATGAGCTATGATAATGGGTATTATACCTTTATTGGTTCAAAACGTGATGTTAGTCTGTCTTCTTATATGAAGAGACCTTAATTACCATATATAATTTTCTTTATGTCTATGTATTTGTCTTGTGACTTTTTCCATGAGCACTTAAATACAGCCACTTCCGGGTCAGGAAGTGACTTTGACAAAGACCTTGAGGTTGAAATGCGTCAGTCAATAAACTTTTGCTCTTAAAAAATATCCTGAGTGCGACTTTGCCTTCTGTTGTTCGACTGGAGGATTTGTATATATATATATAATATATATATATATGTATATATATATATATATATATATATATACAGTATGTCTCCGGTCTCTCTTTGCAATCATCCACGCTGAGGCAGGAGCAGTATTGCTTTTGAGCAAGGGGAGCTGTATGTCAGCAGCTCTCCTTGCTCAAAAGCAATGCCGGCTCCCGCAGGGAGCTGGCGGGACCGTGGGGGCATTGGGGCTCCCCCCATGATCCCCTATGGTAAGGCCAGGCCCCGGGGGATGGGGTCCCCGGGGCCAGAAGTGGCCTAGAAGGGGTGCCACGCGGCCCCCCTCCCCAATAAATTAAATATGTTTTTGGTTTTTTTTAAACGGAAAGGCAGGCCCCGGGGGATGGGGTCCCCGGGGCCACAATTGGCCTGAAGAGCGGGGCCACGCAGCCCCCCTCTAAAATTATTATTTTTTTTAAATAAAAAGGCTGCCAGGCCCAGGGGGATGGGGTCCCTGGGGCCAATAATGGCCTCAGGAGGGGGGCCACGCAGCCCCCTCCTTTAAAAAAAAGTATTAAACATGTGGCCATGCCCCGGGGGATGAGGTCCCCGGGGCCAAAATTGGCCTCGGGAGGGGGGCCACGCAGCCCCCTTCCCGTTTAAACATTTTTTTTATGAAAACAGGTCAGGCCCTGGGGGATGGGGTCCTCAGGGCCCCAAATATTGTAAAAGAAGGGGGGCCACACAGCCCCCTTCTAAAAAAAATAAATTTTTTTAAAAAGCCGGCATCTCGCCAGAGGCCTGCCCCCTCCCTGCAGCAGTCTGCAATCGCGCCCCCTGGCGTGTTCTAAGTTGGAGTATAAAGTCCCCTTCATTCCTGAGGGTCCCTGGGGCCCAACTAGCCCACCCGGTACCTCCAGTATGCGCCACAGAGCTGCGTTGCAGAGAGGTGGTCTGAGGCCACACCCCTTTTTACACCACTCTGCAAACGCACCTCTTGGCGCACTGGTGGTGGGGCGATGAGGTCCTCTTGTGTCCTGAGGACCTCAGGACACAAGTGGACCTCATCGCCCCACCAGCAGTGCGCCAGGAACTGCGTTTGCAGAGTGGTGTAGAAAGGGGACGTGGCCTCAGACCACCTCTCTGCAACGCAGCTCTGTGGCGCATACTGGAGGTACCTGACAGGCTAGTTGGCCCCCAGGGACCCTCAGGAATGAAGGGGACTTAATACCCCAACTTAGAACGCACCAGGAGGCGCGTTTGCAGAGTGGTGGGGAAAGGGGGCGTGGCCTTTGTCCACCTCTCAGCAATCCCACTGTGTGGGGCTTACTGGAGGTAAGACATATGCTAGTTGGCCCCTAAAGGACCCCCAGCAGCGAAGGGGACTTCAATCCCCATCCAAGAGCGCGCCAGGGAGCGCGTTTGCAGAGTGGTGGGCAAAGGGGGAGTGGCCTTCTATGAGAACTTAGCAATCCTGCTGTGTGGGACTTACTGGAGGTAATAGGAGGGGTAGTTGGCCCCCAATGTTGTCGTTGGGGGCCAACTACCCCTCTTGTTACCTGCAGTAACACCCACACAGTGGGATTGCTAAGACGTCTAAGGAGGACATGCCCCCCTTTCTCCAACACTCTGGAAACGCGCCTCCTGGCAGACTACGGGATGGGGGATGAAGTCCAATTTACTCCGGAGAGACTTTGGGGGCCAAGAAGCCCTGTTGGTACCTCCTCTAAGTTCTATGCAGCGGAATTCCTGAGCACTGGTCGGAGGCCCAGCACCCTTTCTCCACCACTCTGCAAATGTGACTACTACTTAAAGAAGCGTCTTTCTGCTCCTCTGACTTAGAGGTAGTTTTAATCCCCCTGCCCTATTATGTACTAGGGCCTTACAGAGGAGGTCATGCCAATCACAGGGGTACCCCAATGCATAGTGTTCCCTAGTGTATGTAGGTGTTTTCACTGTATTCTAAGTGTCTTTTAGCATAGCACTGGCTCTTGGCCTGGTTAGTCAGAGTCAGTTACCACCAGTACCCGTCAGCAAAAAGTTGGGGGCGCAGGATGACTTTGCAACAAGGCCTCTTTCTGCTCCTCTGTCGGTTCTTTGTGCACATCTCTTGCTTCTTTCTGCAACTTTCTTCGTCTTTCTGGACTTCTGTTGCCTCTTTCTGCATTTCTGTTGCCTCTTTCTGCGCCTTTCTTCCTCTTTCTGCACATGTCCTACCTCTGTAGGCATAGTTAGAAATTAGCATTTAAAAAACCTTTGAAAATCACTGAAAAAACCACAGGTTTCAGGGACGTTATAGTTAGAAATAAGCATTTAAAAAACCTTTGAAATTCACTGAAAAAACCATAGGTTTCAGGGACGTTATAGTTAGAAATTAGCATTTAAAAAACCTTTGAAATTCCCTGAAAAAACCACAGGTTTCAGGGACGTTATAGTTAGAAATTAGCATTTAAAAAACCTTAGAAATTCACAAAAAAAAACCACAGGTTTCAGGGGCGTTATAGTTAGTTGGACATTTCACTCGTACGAAACCAGTGAAATTCGGCCGTTATAGTTAGTTCAGCTAACTATAACTCGCGCCCCTGCAATGCACTGCTGATGACGTCACATAGTACATCACTCATGACATGGTCAGTGACATCACTGATGACATCTCAAATGACATCACTGATGACATCACTGATGACATCATCCAGTGACTGTGTGTTTCTATAAAGTTTAAATATGTTTAATATATATAGGCCAAGGTGTATTGAAGAATGAGTGGGTGTATGAGTGTCTGAATGGATGATTTACTAGGTGCGTGACTGACTCTATAAGTGAGTGATTAAACGTATCTTACTGAATGCATGGGTTAGTGACTAAACTGTGTGAATGTCTGTATCAGTCTGTCTGTTGGTGTGTAAGCGGATGCATGGGTTGGTGAAGAGCTACATGAGTGTCTATATGGGTTATTGATTGGTTGTCTGAGTATCTGTATGGGTGCCTGAGAGTTTGTGTGTGTGGGGGGGGTGTGACTCTGTGCATAGATGTGTGAGTGGGTGATTCACTGGGTGTATGGATTCAAGAGTGCATCTGTGATTGACTGTATGGGTGGGTAAGTGTGTGTATGGGTGTGTTGGTGAGTGAATGGATGTCTCAGTAGTATATGTGTGATTAACTACATATGTGAAAGGCAGTATATGTGAGTGTTGGAGTATATAAATGACTATATGTGAGAGTGAGTGATTGTGAGATTGGCTGTATGGATGAGTGTGTGCTTGTATCAGTGATTGTATAAGAGCGTAAGTATGTGTTAGTATCTGTATGAGTAAGTGAGGTGGTGTGTATATAACTGTATAGGTGAGTAAATGGGAGTGTGATTAATTCTTTGCATGACTGACTAGGTGTGTGAGTAACTCTATGGATGAGTGGCAGTGTGTGAGTGTCTATATAGGTGTATGAGTGCATATTGTAGTCCTGTACTGATGAGTGACCGAAAGTATGAGTGACTGTATGGGTGAGTGAGTAGATGGGTGTGTAGACCTAAGAATCAGTGAGTGGGTATGTAGTTATTGGTGTTGGAGTGTCTATGGTTTTGAGAATGGCAGTCTGTAATTTAGAGTGGGTGTATCAAAGGTTATATTGGGGTGTGAGAAGATGCACCAAATTATCACATGGATGATGTCATCAGTGATGTCATCAGTGATGTCACTGACCATGTCATGAGTGATGTACTATGTGACGTCATCAGCAGTGCATTGCAGGGGCGCGAGTTATAGTTAGCTGAACTAACTATAACGGCCGAATTTCACTGGTTTCGTACGAGTGAAATGTCCAACTAACTATAACGTCCCTGAAACCTGTGTTTTTTTGTGTGAATTTCTAAGGTTTTTAAATGCTAATTTCTAACTATAACGTCCCTGAAACCTGCGTTTTTTTCAGTGAATTTCTAAGGTTTTTAAATGCTAATTTCTAACTATAACGTCCCTGAAACCTGCGTTTTTTCAGTGAATTTCTAAGGCTTTTTAAAGGCTAATTTCTAACTATAACGCCCATGAAACCTGTGGTTTTTTCAGTGAATTTCAAAGGTTTTTTAAATGCTAATTTCTAACTATAACGTCCCTGAAACCTATGATTTTTTCAGTGAATTTCAAAGATTTTTTTAAATGCTAATTTCTAACTATAACGTCCCTGAAACCTGTGGTTTTTTCAGTGAATATATATATATATTACGACAATTCTTCCCTTATTTAAGAAGAAGTCCAGGACACTGCAGGATGCTGAATTTCATTTATTGCAGTAAAGACAGCCCTCTACCAACGTGTTTCACCTTTCGCTTGTTCACGGTATGGCGAGCATTGTTTCACATCCGGTTTACATACAATCATGCATAAACATAAAAAGTGGACAAGTGCATTACTGGCTCAAATACTTGGGCGCCATCTTATAGTGTTGTTTTTCCTGTTTTCACAAGGCTTAATACATTACGAATTAAACGCAAGTGTGAGTATTGCTATCACAAGGACAATGAGTAAACTTTCACAATGATAGCAATACTCACACTTGCGTACAATTCGTAATGCATTAAGCCTTGTGAGAACGGGAAACCAACACTATAAGATGGCGCCCAAGTATTTGAACCAGTAATGCACTTGTCCACTTTTTATGTTTACGCATGATTGTATGTAAACGGATGTGAAACAATGCTCGCCATACCGTGAACAAGCCGAAAGGTGAAACGCGTTGGTAGAGGGCTGTCTTTACTGCAATAAATGAAATTCAGCATCCTGGAGTGTCCTGGACTTCTTCTTAAATAAGGGAAGAATTGTCGTAATGTTGTGGATTGCCGGAATCTGCTCCAGGACCGCCGCGTGGCTAAGCCCCGTACTACCAGACCTTTGTGATATATATATATATATATATATATATATATATATACACTTATATATTTATGTGAATAGTACCAGCTAATACTATGCTTTGCTGCAAAAATTGCAAAAGGCTTTGTTGCTTCTCTAGTTCAGCGTGGATTGCACTGTGTTAATCCAATGCATAAAAACTCGGTAAGAAAGTCTTTTCATTTGAAATGAGCAGGTTTAGAGTGTCAGTGGTGTTGCAGAGTGCCCCATATAATAGGAGATGCTCTCCATCTAAAACTTGGGAACTACTTTGAGCTTCCTGCTTTGTTTTGCATTATATTACACAGTGGCAGTCACCACTGTGTAGTTATAATTAGGACTGTGTTTCCATAGGAAATTGTTTTTGTTTGCTAATAACTTTTGCACCGTTTGAGGAATCTTCAAGAAACTTTCCAGGAAATAGGTTCATCCACTGCAGCTCCTTCCTGGAAAGATTTGGGGTGATCTGTCATGTGGGGGCTGAGAAAAAGGAGAGGGGGTCCCAAAACGCGTTTGGACTGGCTGGTACGTGGTATACATATTGGACCTCCAGAGCCACTCATCGGAACAATCCTGGGCCTGTAGATTTTACAGAAGGACTGCCCTGCTGTCAGACAACTGCCCTGCTGCTTGAGGACTGCCTTGCTCATTGAGAAGTAAGACTGGATCTGCTTTCCTTCATCCCTCGCTAACCTAAGTGACTCCAAGGGGAACTTGGCCGGTTTCCTGTTTGAGGTACAGGTACATATTAACCTCCAGAGGCCTCCCTGCAACTACTCAGCTGACCGGCTGCAAGTGGACCTTCCTGAACCCTGCCGGCCTCTGATGAAGTGAGTTCTTGGTCCCTATGAGGTGCGCCCCAGGTCCTGGACCATCAGTCTGCGTTCCTTCTAAGAACAAATGATGAAAACCTGAAGTTTTGGCTCTTCTCGACTTAGACTGGGCCCCTTTGCACCAAGACTCTGATGCCCTCAACAGTCGCCAACCTGAAGCTCAGGTGAGACCTGCTCTTCGAGTTACAGAGATGGCCAGCAGCGACCGGCAATGTGAGGTTGTTACTAAGTACTACAGCAATGACAGCCTGCATTGACTGCCTACACGAAGCTCCAACAACAACTATCTGTGACGCCCACCTGGCTCTTTGTGCTACTACGACGACAGCCCTCACCGCCAGGCCTGCTCTTTGTGCTACTGTGATGACCATCCGCAACGTTCTCCCTGCCCCTAACGGCCTCCTCCACCATGAAAGGAATCCTTTGAGAAGGTAACTCTGTGTCAAGGCGAAGGTGTCATTGTGAGTCTGAGCTATCACAGCACACACCTTTGTATTGTCATCTGCTAAGAAGTTAACATGTCTGGCAGGTGAGCTGAGGTTAATACTCTGGAAATCCTATTGCTCAGGCAGAATGGTTACAGGGTTTGTTGTCTTGTCAGGATCTCTTGCACTAACCTTACTGAGTGCTAGTTCTGCAGGAACGATGCAGATTTCAAATCCTGCTCCTATTTTTTCTTGACCCTGTGAGGAAACAATGTAGTCCTGACCAATCTGATAGGGGAAAGAGGAGTGGAATGAGACAAAAATTAAGGCATCTAGTTATGAAGTGGCTGGAGTCATCAGTTGATCATCATCCCCTCAGTCCTCTAGTCACTCGACCTGTCACAACAGGGTAACTATAGTGCGGTGTGATTCTGCACAGCAAAGAAACACTGGTACACAACTGGTTATACACAACACAAAAGCTTCCATCAGGTTCTACTTGCTTATTACTCAAGTAATCAATATCCTCTCTTAACATATCTCTTTCTTAGTGCAGGGAAGGTTCTAGTGTCTTACAAATCTGTTTACTGATACCCTACTTAACGAGAGAAATGTTGTGTTACAAACTGTCAATGGCTAGACACAAGGAAATTCTCTGGGTCTTGACTTGGCCTATCTGAGATAGGGACGACACCATCCAGAAGCCACACTTTATAAATCTAGTTAAAGGGCAGTAATCTGCAAGAAGATGTCTTAGAAGCTGGAGAACAAATTTGAAAGGCATAAAAAATTAAGTGGAGATGTTGGCCCAAATTTCTGATGACAGGTCTTGAATGAAGAATTCAGAAAAGATAATGTACAAACATATTGAAGGCAGCAGGTCAGAAAGTACCTCCAGTCTAGAGCTGAACAGGAGAAAATATAGTGACAAAAATCAAGACCAAGAAAGCGCAACAAACCTGTTGAAAAATATCACTTCAACTGTGTTGAAACACAAAGAGCTGCTTTCTGCTGCTAAGTGTCGGAACTGGGTTATATAGGAGAGGGTGTACGTATTTCCTTGGGAAATGTCAAATAATACTTCAGCAGAATATTCTCTGTCTGGATGTTCAAATGCATTCTTAATGTGATTCAAAAAGATTGATTAAATATTTAAACATGGATCCTCTGCAGACACCTACAGCTAACCCTCGACTGAACTGCTCCAGACAGAATACTTATAAGGTACCCCCACTTTTAATCTGTCAGAAGATACAAAAGAGCAAAATGCACAGTGCGGTCTTGCAGGAATTCTTGCAACTTGGTGGGTTCCCCTGAGAATTGAGCTGAGCTGAAACTCACTGACAGAAGGTCCCCCAATCTGTTATTTGAAACTTGTTTTTAAGGCTGCATTTTCAGTTCTAAGCTCTATTAATTCTTGATTTTGTTGTAAGGCTTCTGTCCATGAGAAGGAATGCCAGAAACTGGAAGAAAAAGTTGAAGGGCATAAAGACCTCCACAGAGAAGTTGGCCTAAATTTCTGATCATGGGACTTGACTGAGGAATTCAGAGGAGTGGCCAAGGTGAAGCCCAGAGAAAAGGTACAAAGTGACCTGAAAACAGCAGGGTAGAAATGTAAAAAAAAAAAAAAAATGTAAGTCCGTTTTTATATAGGCAGCTACTCACCCTTACGGGTCTCAAGGCGCTGGGGGCCGTCGTGGAAATTAAGTGAGCTATTGCCCAGAGTCACATGGTGCTGAGCTGCCGCCGGAGCCGGGGATCGAACCGTGAACCCTGTGCTCTGAAGTCAGCTGCCCTGGCCGCTGCACCACACCTCTCCACCTGAAAGTACCTCTAATCTAGAGCTTTACAGTAGAAAACATAGTGGCAAAAATCAAGGCAGGAAAGGGCTGATTAATGCGTTGAAAATAGAGAGTTGACAGTGTTGCAACACAGAGAGCACTCTCCTTTATCTCCACAAGTTAGACGCTATAATTGGGTTAGGAAAAAATAAGGCAGAAATAAATGGAGAGAATGAAATCAATACGCAACAAGGAAAGCTCTGGAAGGCACTGAAGTAAAATATTTGCACCGGTGAATAAACAGTAAGTGCCATAGAATGCAGCAGATGCGCTCCTGTGTCATTATCGGTCCTGAGGTGACTGGGGCATAGAGAATCAGTGTCTAAGGCAAAACTTGTTTGGAGGAGGATCCATGATGTGCTGAACTGTGGGAGGAACCTAGGGCGCAAGTCGATCCCAGCAACAAGTGCCAACAGACACTTAATCCACCTGCCATGCCCACAATCCTCAGCAACCCAACTCATGCAAGAAAGACAACCCACAAGACAGTCCACCACAAGGTCACAGTGTGGATTGTGACTTGAGTCTGACAGTACTACGCCTCCCTCAAGCTCCTACTCTACCTGGAAAGGTACAATAAAATTGTTGAAGCAGTATTGGAGCATGGACAAATTAGCAAATGCCCAAGATTGTTCACTCAGTGGATAATCTTTCCAATGAATTAGAAACTAGAGGCGATTTCAAAAAATTGGAATCACATATCTCTTCAACCTCCTGTTAATGACTCAATTTGAAACAGTCATGCTTGTTGGCTAACAGTTCTCTCTCTAAGACAGAGTACATAGCATCAGAACATAGGACAAATAGGACGCAGGAAGCTCTAAGCCGTTGTCTATGAGAGTCAGCAATAAAATGCTTCTGTTGCCCTCTCTGAGGCATTTAATTGTATTATGAGTTGATAAATGGGATCTGGATACCTTAGGACTGGAACATGTATAACGTCCTTCTTTAAGTCTTGAATTGCTGTCTCGGCTTCTAGGGTGCAGACAAAACCTTTGGTTAGGCTGAGCTTCTTTAATATATTAGCAATATAATAGGTGTTATAGGCGGAATCAGAAATAAACTGACAATAGACGTTTGCCAGTTCCATACTAGTTCAACACATTAGCAAAGATACGATCCATGAATCTCTAGAAAATTGCAGGCAACCAGAGTAAAAATTGTGAATGCAGCACACATGGAAAGAGGAAGCAATGAGGAGAAATTAATATATTTCTCCTTGTTACACCTTGGCTGGTATTACCTAGGCCAAAAGGCATGACTCCGTAATTGAAATGACTAAAGGAACTGAAATGCTGTATTCCACTTGTCATCTTCAATTAATTTTAATGAGATGTTATGTTCCCCCCCCCCGATCTAATCTTGTAAAAAACTGTTACCCCACCAAAACAATTAACAATATCCTTAATTTGTGGTACAAGATACCGATCCTTAACTATGATCTTAATTAGACCCTTGACCTTGCCAGGTAGGTCGCTCCCCCACCACACAGCTCCGCCTGTGCTGTCTGCCCGCTGCTCCTGTAGGTAAGATCGCCCTCCGCTTGTGGCCCCGGTGCCAGTTTTGTCTGCTTGTCTCCCCTTTTCCTTTCTGTGCCCCTCGCTGCCCCACTGTTGTTGTGCCCGTGATTTGCCTGCTCTCCCCCGTTTTTCCTTCTGTGCCCCTCGCTGCCCCACTGTTGTTGTGCCCGTGATTTGCCTGCTCTCCCCCGTTTTTTCCTTTCTGTGCCCCTCGCTGCCCCACTGTTGTTGTGCCCGTGATTTGCCTGCTCTCCCCCGTTTTTCCTTCTGTGCCCCTCGCTGCCCCACTGTTGTTGTGCCCGTGATTTGCCTGCTCTCCCCCGTTTTTTCCTTTCTGTGCCCCTCGCTGCCCCACTGTTGTTGTGCCCGTGATTTGCCTGCTCTCCCCCGTTTTTCCTTCTGTGCCCCTCGCTGCCCCACTGTTGTTGTGCCCGTGATTTGCCTGCTCTCCCCCGTTTTTCCTTCTGTGCCCCTCGCTGCCCCACTGTTGTTGTGCCCGTGATTTGCCTGCTCTCCCCCCGTTTTTTCCTTTCTGTGCCCCTCGCTGCCCCACTGTTGTTGTGCCCGTGATTTGCCTGCTCTCCCCCCGTTTTTCCTTCTGTGCCCCTCGCTGCCCCACTGTTGTTGTGCCCGTGATTTGCCTGCTCTCCCCCGTTTTTCCTTCTGTGCCCCTCGCTGCCCCACTGTTGTTGTGCCCGTGATTTGCCTGCTCTCCCCCGTTTTTTCCTTTCTGTGCCCCTCGCTGCCCCACTGTTGTTGTGCCCGTGATTTGCCTGCTCTCCCCCGTTTTTCCTTCTGTGCCCCTCGCTGCCCCACTGTTGTTGTGCCCGTGATTTGCCTGCTCTCCCCCGTTTTTCCTTCTGTGCCCCTCGCTGCCCCACTGTTGTTGTGCCCGTGATTTGCCTGCTCTCCCCCCGTTTTTTCCTTTCTGTGCCCCTCGCTGCCCCACTGTTGTTGTGCCCGTGATTTGCCTGCTCTCCCCCGTTTTTCCTTCTGTGCCCCTCGCTGCCCCACTGTTGTTGTGCCCGTGATTTGCCTGCTCTCCCCCGTTTTTCCTTCTGTGCCCCTCGCTGCCCCACTGTTGTTGTGCCCGTGATTTGCCTGCTCTCCCCCCGTTTTTTCCTTTCTGTGCCCCTCGCTGCCCCACTGTTGTTGTGCCCGTGATTTGCCTGCTCTCCCCCGTTTTTCCTTCTGTGCCCCTCGCTGCCCCACTGTTGTTGTGCCCGTGATTTGCCTGCTCTCCCCCGTTTTTCCTTCTGTGCCCCTCGCTGCCCCACTGTTGTTGTGCCCGTGATTTGCCTGCTCTCCCCCCGTTTTTTCCTTTCTGTGCCCCTCGCTGCCCCACTGTTGTTGTGCCCGTGATTTGCCTGCTCTCCCCCCGCTTTTCCTTCTGTGCCCCTCGCTGCCCCACTGTTGTTGTGCCCGTGATTTGCCTGCTCTCCCCCGTTTTTCCTTCTGTGCCCCTCGCTGCCCCACTGTTGTTGTGCCCGTGATTTGCCTGCTCTCCCCCGTTTTTTTCCTTTCTGTGCCCCTCGCTGCCCCACTGTTGTTGTGCCCGTGATTTGCCTGCTCTCCCCCGTTTTTCCTTCTGTGCCCCTCGCTGCCCCACTGTTGTTGTGCCCGTGATTTGCCTGCTCTCCCCCGTTTTTCCTTCTGTGCCCCTCGCTGCCTATCGCCATACCCGCCGCTGCGTCCCCTGCGGCCCCGCCCCTGACTGCCCATTCGCTGCCCCTGCCTCCCGCCTCCCAGCTGCTCCTCCCTCCCACCTCCCCATAAATGGCGGCCGCTGCACGGTGAGGAGAGCGACCCTTGACCTTGCCAGGTAGGTCGCTCCCCCACCACACAGCTCCGCCTGTGCTGTCTGCCCGCTGCTCCTGTAGGTAAGATCGCCCTCCGCTTGTGGCCCCGGTGCCAGTTTTGTCTGCTTGTCTCCCCTTTTCCTTTCTGTGCCCCTCGCTGCCCCACTGTTGTTGTGCCCGTGATTTGCCTGCTCTCCCCCGTTTTTCCTTCTGTGCCCCTCGCTGCCCCACTGTTGTTGTGCCCGTGATTTGCCTGCTCTCCCCCCGTTTTTTCCTTTCTGTGCCCCTCGCTGCCCCACTGTTGTTGTGCCCGTGATTTGCCTGCTCTCCCCCGTTTTTCCTTCTGTGCCCCTCGCTGCCCCACTGTTGTTGTGCCCGTGATTTGCCTGCTCTCCCCCCGCTTTTTTCCTTTCTGTGCCCCTCGCTGCCCCACTGTTGTTGTGCCCGTGATTTGCCTGCTCTCCCCCGTTTTTCCTTCTGTGCCCCTCGCTGCCCCACTGTTGTTGTGCCCGTGATTTGCCTGCTCTCCCCCGTTTTTCCTTCTGTGCCCCTCGCTGCCCCACTGTTGTTGTGCCCGTGATTTGCCTGCTCTCCCCCCGTTTTTTCCTTTCTGTGCCCCTCGCTGCCCCACTGTTGTTGTGCCCGTGATTTGCCTGCTCTCCCCCGTTTTTCCTTCTGTGCCCCTCGCTGCCCCACTGTTGTTGTGCCCGTGATTTGCCTGCTCTCCCCCGTTTTTCCTTCTGTGCCCCTCGCTGCCCCACTGTTGTTGTGCCCGTGATTTGCCTGCTCTCCCCCCGTTTTTTCCTTTCTGTGCCCCTCGCTGCCCCACTGTTGTTGTGCCCGTGATTTGCCTGCTCTCCCCCGTTTTCCTTCTGTGCCCCTCGCTGCCCCACTGTTGTTGTGCCCGTGATTTGCCTGCTCTCCCCCGTTTTTCCTTCTGTGCCCCTCGCTGCCCCACTGTTGTTGTGCCCGTGATTTGCCTGCTCTCCCCCGTTTTTTCCTTTCTGTGCCCCTCGCTGCCCCACTGTTGTTGTGCCCGTGATTTGCCTGCTCTCCCCCGTTTTTCCTTCTGTGCCCCTCGCTGCCCCACTGTTGTTGTGCCCGTGATTTGCCTGCTCTCCCCCCGTTTTTCCTTCTGTGCCCCTCGCTGCCCCACTGTTGTTGTGCCCGTGATTTGCCTGCTCTCCCCCGTTTTTTTCCTTTCTGTGCCCCTCGCTGCCCCACTGTTGTTGTGCCCGTGATTTGCCTGCTCTCCCCCGTTTTTCCTTATGTGCCCCTCGCTGCCCCACTGTTGTTGTGCCCGTGATTTGCCTGCTCTCCCCCGTTTTTCCTTCTGTGCCCCTCGCTGCCTATCGCCATACCCGCCGCTGCGTCCCCTGCGGCCCCGCCCCCTGACTGCCCATTCGCTGCCCCTGCCTCCCGCCTCCCAGCTGCTCCTCCCTCCCACCTCCCCATAAATGGCGGCCGCTGCACGGTGAGGAGAGCGACCCTTGACCTTGCCAGGTAGGTCGCTCCCCACCACACAGCTCCGCCTGTGCTGTCTGCCCGCTGCTCCTGTAGGTAAGATCGCCCTCCGCTTGTGGCCCCGGTGCCAGTTTTGTCTGCTTGTCTCCCCTTTTCCTTTCTGTGCCCCTCGCTGCCCCACTGTTGTTGTGCCCGTGATTTGCCTGCTCTCCCCCGTTTTTCCTTCTGTGCCCCTCGCTGCCCCACTGTTGTTGTGCCCGTGATTTGCCTGCTCTCCCCCGTTTTTTCCTTTCTGTGCCCCTCGCTGCCCCACTGTTGTTGTGCCCGTGATTTGCCTGCTCTCCCCCCGTTTTTCCTTCTGTGCCCCTCGCTGCCCCACTGTTGTTGTGCCCGTGATTTGCCTGCTCTCCCCCGTTTTTTCCTTTCTGTGCCCCTCGCTGCCCCACTGTTGTTGTGCCCGTGATTTGCCTGCTCTCCCCCGTTTTTCCTTCTGTGCCCCTCGCTGCCCCACTGTTGTTGTGCCCGTGATTTGCCTGCTCTCCCCCCGTTTTTCCTTCTGTGCCCCTCGCTGCCCCACTGTTGTTGTGCCCGTGATTTGCCTGCTCTCCCCCGTTTTTTCCTTTCTGTGCCCCTCGCTGCCCCACTGTTGTTGTGCCCGTGATTTGCCTGCTCTCCCCCCGTTTTTCCTTCTGTGCCCCTCGCTGCCCCACTGTTGTTGTGCCCGTGATTTGCCTGCTCTCCCCCGTTTTTCCTTCTGTGCCCCTCGCTGCCCCACTGTTGTTGTGCCCGTGATTTGCCTGCTCTCCCCCCGTTTTTTTCCTTTCTGTGCCCCTCGCTGCCCCACTGTTGTTGTGCCCGTGATTTGCCTGCTCTCCCCCGTTTTTCCTTCTGTGCCCCTCGCTGCCCCACTGTTGTTGTGCCCGTGATTTGCCTGCTCTCCCCCCGTTTTTCCTTCTGTGCCCCTCGCTGCCTATCGCCATACCCGCCGCTGCGCTCCCTGCGGCCCCACCCCCTGACTGCCCATTCGCTGCCCCTGCCTCCCGCCTCCCAGCTGCTCCTCCCTCCCACCTCCCCATAAATGGCGGCCGCTGCACGGCCGCGCAGCGGACGTGCGCAGCGGCCGCGCGCTGGCGCGCCGAAGGCGCGCCTAAGGCAAGCCCGTCTGCGCCCGTCCGCGACTGGACCGCGCCCAGCGCCAGAACCCCTGGATCCCACCGATGCAACACCACTCGACGGACCTACGACGCCGCCACACTCACCGCACTCAATGCCGGCCGGAACCCTGCCTGCTACCGAGCCTCACCGAGACGCACCCACGGACCCTTCACCTGCCAAACCTGCCGATTCACCTGCCCCCTGACGTGCACCACCTCCGCCAAGTCGAGCAACAGCAGCAACCACCTGAAATGCATCCTGCTGAACACCCGCTCCGTCCACAGGCACGCCGTGGAACTCTGGGACCTGCTCGACGCAACAGCACCGGACATCGCCTTCCTCACCGAAACCTGGATGAACGCCTCCTCAGCGCCTGACATCGCCATAGCCATCCCGGATGGATACAAGATCACCCGGAGGGACCGCGTCAACCAGACGGGAGGAGGCATCGCCATCGTACACAAGAACACCATCCGCATCTCGACTAACTCCGACGAGACCTTCACCGCCGCCGAACACCTACACTTCCAGATACACACGGACCCCAAGACCACCCTCCGAGGCACCCTCATCTACAGACCCCCGGGACCACGCACACTATTCAGCGAAGACATCGCAGACTTCATCAGCCCGCACGCCATGCCCTCCGCCGACTACATCCTCCTAGGGGACCTCAACTTCCACCTGGAGAACAACAACGACAGAAACACCACCGCCCTGCTGGACAACCTCGCCAACCTCGGACTCAAGCAACTGGTGAACACGCCCACCCACTACGCCGGCCACACGCTTGACCCCGTCTTCTCGTCCAGCAAGCACATCTCCTTCAGCCACGCCACCGGACTCCACTGGACCGACCACAGCTGCGTCCACTTCAGCTTCAGAAAGACTGCGACCCACCACCACCCGCAACAGGCTCCCCGCCGGAGCTGGAGCAAGATCACCGCCGAGCAGCTCACCGCCTCCCTCAGCCAGAACACACCCACCGACACAACGGACCCAAACGAAGCAGCCAGCAACCTCGCCAAGTGGCTGACCGCCTGCGCCGACGACCTCGCACCACTAAAAACCCTCCCAGCAGACCCGGAAGCAAGAAAACCCCTTGGTTCACCAACGAACTCAAGGAATCCAAGAAGAACTGCCGCACTCTCGAGAAAACCTGGCGACTCGTCCAGACCACAGACAACAGGACCGCCCTCAAGCACGCCACCCGCAAACACCACCAGCTGATCCGTGCCACCAAGAAGTCGGCACTCAAAGAACGACTGGACAACAACGCCCATGACAGCAAGGAACTTTTCAGCATCGTCAAAGAGTTCTCCAACCCCAGCGCCGGAAACAACGACATCACCCCCTCGCAAGACCTCTGCAACTCACTCTCCGCGTTCTTCCACCGCAAGATCACCGACATACACAACAGCTTCGACGCACAAACAACGCACCCTACCGCCGAACCAATGCCCGCCACCACCACCCTCTGCAACTGGACCCCGATCAACACCGAAGACACCACCCGCACGATGAACTCCATCCACTCCGGATCACCAACCGACCCCTGCCCACACCACGTCTTCAACAAAGCCGACGCCACCATCGCACCCCATCTCCGGGACATCATCAACTCCTCCTTCCACACCGCCACCTTCCCGGAGAGCTGGAAGCACGCCGAGCTTACCGCCCTCCTGAAGAAACCAACGGCGGACCCCACCGACCTCAAGAACTACCGCCCCATCTCGCTCCTTCCGTTTCCGGCCAAAGTCATCGAGAAGACCGTCAACAGACAGCTTGCCGCCTTCCTCGAGACGAATGGATCCCTCGACCCCTCGCAGTCCGGGTTTCGGGCCAACCACAGCACCGAGACCGCCCTTATCGCAGCCACCGACGACATCAGAACCCTAACCGACAATGGGGAAACAGCTGCCCTCATCCTCCTGGACCTCTCCGCGGCGTTCGACACCGTCTGCCACCGCACCCTAGTGAAGCGCCTCAGCAACATCGGAATCCGAGAGAAAGCACTGGAATGGATCATCTCGTTCCTCGCCGGAAGAACCCAGAGAGTCCGCCTCTCCCCGTTCAGATCCGAAGCCACCGAAGTCATCTGCGGCGTTCCACAAGGATCCTCACTCAGCCCGACCCTCTTCAACGTCTACATGAGCCCCCTCGCAGCCATCGCACGCCGACACAACCTCAACATCATCTCCTACGCCGACGACACCCAGCTGATCCTCTCCTCACCAACGACCCCACCACCGCCAGAGCCAACCTGCACGACGGGATGAGAGACGTCGCCGACTGGATGAGGAACAGCCGCCTTAAACTGAACTCAGACAAGACGGAAGTCCTCATCCTGGGCTCATCACCCTCCGCCTGGGACGACTCCTGGTGGCCCCCGGCCCTGGGCACCGCACCCAAGCCAACGGACCACGCACGCAACCTGGGCTTTATCCTGGACTCCTCCCTATCGATGACCAGACAAGTCAACGCCGTCTCATCTTCATGCTTCAACACCCTGCGCATGCTCCGCAAGATCTTCAGATGGATCCCCACTGAAACCAGGAAGACCGTCACCCAGGCACTCGTCACCAGCCGACTGGACTATGGGAACACCCTCTACGCCGGAACCACAGCCAAACTTCAAAAGAGACTCCAGCGCATCCAGAACGCCTCCGCACGACTCATCCTGGACATCCCCCGACACAGCCACATCACCGTACACCTGAAAGACCTGCACTGGCTCCCCGTCAGCAAGAGAATCACGTTCAGACTCCTCACCCACGCACACAAGGCCCTCCACGACCTGGGCCCAAAGTACCTCAACGACCGCATGTCCTTCTACACGCCCACACGCCAGCTACGATCAACCAGCCACGCCCTCGCCACCGTACCACGCATCCGCAGAACCACCGCCGGAGGAAGATCCTTCTCCTACCTGGCGGCCAAGACCTGGAACTCCCTCCCCACTCACCTTCGGCGAACCCAGGACCATCTCGCCTTCAGGAAGCAGCTCAAGACCTGGCTGTTCGAGCAGTAACTTACCCCCTCCCCCAGCGCCTTGAGACCCTCCCGGGTGAGTAGCGCGCTCTATAAATGCCGTGATTGATTAGGGCTCGGTATAGGATCACAGTTTTTTTTATTTCTTTGGAACAAAAAATGTTGATGCCCCACCAGACAAGTGGATGGAGTGATTGACCAATCTGTAAATTCTCCTCCAAATACTGTTTTAGTCATTCTTTTTCCGATAGAGACAGTGCATAAATATGTCCAAAACAACTGTTCCACTGGAGACCTACAGCCATAAGTTCCATAACATTTATCTCTATGAAACCGTAAAAATGAGGACACAATCCTGGTACTCCAGCTTATGAATGTGTTGTCTTTGGAGCCAAAGAAGACCAAACATCCCTGGAAACCTTGGGGTTGATGATGCTATCAAATCCTAAGGTCTTACAATGAGTTCCAATCAAAATCTCTAGAGGAACTATAATTTGTTTTACCAGACCTGAACCTAGCAGAGACCCTTTGACAGCTTGGACTTGCTCAAGAGACTTCCCAGAACTAAATGGGATTTGTTGTTTTTGGGCCCACTTTTCATCCAAATACATTACACAAGCTACTAAATCAAGAAGAGCTGTTGTTGCTGTTTTAAATCCATTGAATTATTTAGCTGGCTTGGGATAAAAAAATAAACATAAATATGGGCTATCTGCGATATAAGACTGACCAAGACTATAAAGTTTCTCACTACGACTTCCTTACTCCCTTACAACAGAGGGTCTCTGGTTGTTTCCCTGATTCAGTTAATGTGATTGAATAGTTTCTGATAGAAGACTGGGAATAGTACAATACATTCACAACCCAGCTTTTCTTCTTAAGTCCTTTTCTGCTTCACTAGGAGGACCTTCGTTCATACAAATTTGCATTAGCTCTTCAGGGGGTAACGTTTGTGATACTAAGAACAGGTAGCTGGATACCAAAATATATAAGGAAAATTAAAATAGAAACAAACAGAGAAAATCATGACCATATCTACGAAGGTACCTTCTGGAAGGTCTTGAAGTAATATATATGTACCAGATGATCCAGCCTATGCTGAATAAACAGTAATTGCCAAAGAATGCAGTAGGAGCACTGCTGCTGAATCACCGGTCCCAAGGTGGCTGGGGCATAGAAGATCTGGGTCGAAGGCGAGCCTGCCCAGAGAAGAATCCATGACACGCTGAAGGAGTGGGTGGGTTCCATTCGGAAATTGTAACACGGAAAGGGACCTGAGAGCTCTAGACAGAATCAGTGGGCCTCTTGACTCTGTCTGTAGTGCATAAATAAACCTGTGTTGATATTACTTTTCAACTTGGTGATTACTGTGTTTTTCTTTACGGGGAGGATGCATTCACTTGAACCCTTTATTTGGGACGTGACTCGTGAGTGTCTTCAGAGAGAACAGAAAAGGGAGTGGGGAAGGGTAGATTTGCAGGACGGTAAAGGAAGGCATATTCGAGGATGCATGGTGGAGAAATATTTAGAGCTGGGAAGAGAAGTCGGTTCATGAAGATGATGTATGAAAGGGGCTGCAACAGGAAAGGGGCAGGCTGGAAACAGACAGTTGGCATAGTTTGGCCATTTTTTTTTTTTTTTTTTAAACATATTTTATTAAAGCGGTATATCCAGCAAACAATCGAATACCATTAATCAGTGCAATTACATGTTATCTTGGAGATTCACATAGGATACAATAGGGGAATGTATCTCATAATTGCATTTCAAACTTTTCACTCCATCGCATGTAATGTATAACAAAAAAAGAAAAATGATTACAACTATATAGCATTCTTCGAGTGTTATTGTACAGAGGCCCATTTTCTTGGATTTTGTGATGTCACAGGCCTCCCCAGAACAACAGTTATGTTATTCATGTTCCTCCCAGTTGTATATTTAACAATAGAAAAAACCCTGTCTATCGAAATATTCACCCCCCCTCCCACTCCCGTAGACTCAGCCTAAATTGTAAACAGTTATTCAGCTTTTCCCAATGTAGCCTAATCATAGAAATTTTAATATTGCATACCACAACTGGAACCAGCAGTGTATTGAAATGATGTACTCTAGCTCCTGATGACCACATTTTTCAGTACAGTTGTAGGTCAGCTGCGATGAACCCTTCTAACATTATATTCCATTCCATGGAAATGGGCTTTTTTCGCAACCCCCTGTGCTCCTCCCTCTGTAGTTCCGCACTCTCCACTCTTCCCCATCTCAACATTTCGCTACGCCATTCCTGTAGTGACGGCGGTCTGGCGGTTTTCCATTTCATTGTGATGTTACGTTTAGCTAATATTAATGCCAGGTTATTAAATCTGGAGACCGGGTTATTCTTTTTTCCTTTTGGGCCTAGCCCTAGCAAGCAGAACTCCAGCGATTCAGTATTACACAACGGGGCAATGTCCCGCAATATCGCATTAATGGATGCCCAATAGTGTCGTACTCATGGGCAGCTCCATAACATATGTATCAGACCCGCTTCTGGGGAGTGACAACGTGGGCATACATCTAGTGCATCTGGAAACATAGTACTCAACCTGCGTGGGGTCAGATAGGCCCTGTGTAGGAGCATGAGTTGGATAAACTTAAATGTAGGGTTCCTTGATATTTTCCGAGGGTATTCCAATACAGTGCCCCATTCTTTGTCAGTTAATGCTCGGCCCACATCTGCTTCGGAGGGGTTTATTTTTTTAAATTTATTTTGACAGTTTTGTATAGCGCGAACAAGACCCTTGCGGGTATCAGAGCGCTTTACAAGGCAGATATAGGTGGATGGCATATACATATAGAAAACACAGAATTATGCGAATACAGATATAGGTGGATGACATATACGTATAGAAAAACACAGAATTAAGCGAATAAAGTATTGTTAACTATTAGCGGTTAGCATATATCTACAGGAGTGTATAAGAAAATGTTCAAGGGAATTTAGACATGAATATCGATTTCACTTCCTTTTTGAAAAAAGCAGTGGACGGATTAAGTCTTGTTGCTGGGGGTAAGGAGTTCCAAATCCTGGGAGCCATTCCTGAGAAGGTACGATTATATGTTTTCTTCTTGGAGAAACGTTGTGGTTTAAGTAGAAGATTATCAGAGCTCCTGCTAGATCTGTTACCACCCGATAGTACTAGTTTCTCCGCTAGGTACCTCGGGGTTTTGTGATGCAATGCCTTATGTGTCATACAAGCGATTTTTAAATGGATTCTGGCCTCAAAAGGTAACCAGTTGAGGGCCTGCAGGTCAGGGGAAATGTGGCAGTTTCTTTTGTTGCCAGTGACGAGTCTAGCGGCTGTATTGATTGCGGCCCTTAGCGGAGCGGTCGTTGATTTAGGAAGGCCACAAAGAGCGACACTCCCATAGTCAACTCTAGGAATTACTAGAGTTTGGACTGCCTGTTTAAAGTCATTTGCGGGTATGAAGGGTTTCAATTTTCTCAGGGTGTTTATCTGAAAATGTGCTCCTTTAGTTGCAGCGCTGATGTGCTTCTGCATATTTAGTTCATTATCCAGGGTTACTCCTAGGGATTTAGCGGAATCGATGATGAGAGGTTGACCGTCAAGTGCAGTTAGGTGCTTCATCCACTCTTGGATGATGGATGTTTGGTTGGGGGGAGCGATTAGGAGGAATTCTGTCTTTAGTGTGTTTAGTTTTAAATGGTTCCTAGCCAGCCAGGTCTGTGTCTTTTGGAGCGTTGAGTTAAGGGACTTGATGTCTTCAAGATAGTTGACCTTAATGTAGAGCTGTGTGTCGTCGGCGTACATGTGATAATGGATGTTTGCGGAGTTGAGAAGCTCAGTGAGTGGTTCCATAAACAAATTGAAGAGTGTTGGGGAGAGGGAGGATCCCTGGGGTACTCCCAAAGTGACTGGGGTGGGGTTAGATAAGGATTGGTTAATCTTGAATCTTTGTGTTCTGTTTTGAAGGAAGGAGGTGAACCAGTTTAACACCGTTCCAGATAGTCCCATTCTTTGCTTCAAGAGGTCCATTAGGTTGTCATGTTTGATTGTATCGAAGGCTGAGGATAAGTCCAGTAAGATTAGCAAGCAGGCTTTGTTTTGATCCAGTATTTGTAATGCGTCATCCATTATGTGAGTCATGGCTGATTCGGTACTGTGCCCTGAACGAAAGCCTGATTGGAATTGGTCGAGTAGGTTGAAATGGTCTATGTGGTTACTAAGCTGCATGTGGACACATTTTTCGAGCAGTTTGGCCAGGGTTGAGATGTTAGATATTGGGCGATAGTTATTCAAGTCTGAGGGATCTGCTGTTACTTTCTTTAGGATGGGGGAAACCTGACCAGTTTTGAGGATGTCAGGGATGATGGTTCCTTGCAGAAGAGAGGTATTAATAATCTTAGTCCATAGGGGCACTAGCAGTGGAATGAAGGTCTTTAGGTGGGATGCTGGGAGAGGGTTTGTGAAATGGTTGGAGGGATTCAAAGTAGTGAGTGTGTTTAGGATAGTTTCTTCGCTGTAGAAGTTGAAGGCGGTCCAGGAGGCGTTGTTCTTGAGGTCGAGCTTTGCAGAGCAGTTAAGCGGGGTCTCTGGTGTGGTCGGTGCGGGGATTGAGTGTGGGTCGGTCAGGGATAATAGATCGTTAAGTAGGTCTGTCTTTAAGTTTTCAGTTTTTGTTGTGAAAAAAGAGGCAAGATCTTCGGAATTGGGAAGCGTATTCGGATTGGCTTGGGGGAGTGGGTGACACCCTTAGATTGAGCTTTGATTATTTCGAACAGTTTTTTGGGGCGATTTTTAGCTTGGTCTAACTGTTTGCATATGAAATCAGCTTTTGTGCGTCTAATCCTTCTGTAATAGGCATTTCTGGTGCTTCTTAGTATTTTGAGGTGGGTAGCGGATGGGGCGGCTCTCCATTGTCTTTCAATTGTTCTCAGTGATCTTCTGTCCTCATTTAGTCTACCATCATACCAGGGGTTTGAGATTTTGGTGGTGACTCTTTTTAGTTGCAGGGGAGCTAGGGTGTCGAGTACCCTGTTCATAGAGTTGAAGTAGTGAGTGGTTATATCCGGTTGGAGCGATAACGCTGCTACTGCGCGGATCCCTTTGTATAGCCACTTCGTTAAATGTCGCCCGTTGCCCATCGAATATTGCATAGTGAGCAGTGTGTGTGGTGCTGGTTCTATCCCCCCTGGAGCCCACGTTTTGCATATATATCGAGAAACACTAGCTTGTAGAAGAAACAATGTGTTTGGCACGCCATGTTCCCGGACAAAGACATCGTGGGGCATCAGACCACCGTCCAAAAAGAACGTGCCCACTGTTTGCACTCCCTCATTTTCCCAGACCCGTATTCTTCTATGTGTAACAGTGCCCGAGTGTGTGGGGATCCCTAACAGGGGTATAGCGGGGGCGTATGGAACCATCGCTTTGGTGTATTTTAAAGCATTCCTCCAATTTAACAACGCGATCCTCAGCAATTGCGGCGCCGTTTGGGGAATTTTGCTGCCGGGTAATAAGAGTGTATGTAGGTCTCCCCTTTGCCATGCTAATTGGGACATGCCAATCTCCTGCAGATTGCGTCCCGCCACCCAATACGCTAGCCATTGTAGCTGACTCGCATAGCAGTAAGCCCTCAGGTCCGGGACCCCCAGCCCTCCTTGTCTAGTATCTAATTGTAGTTTCGTAATCCCAATGCGTCTCCGGCCCTTTCCCCATATCAAATCTGTCAGAAGGGAGGATAGCAATTGAAAAATCTGCGCCGGGACCATAATAGGCAGATTAGTAAAATAATATAATAGTCTAGGGAGCATCACCATTTTGGCGAGCGCCACTCTGCCCGCCACCGATTTTGGTAAGGTAGTCCAGAATTTTATTTGGGGTTTAAGGGCATTTATTGCGCGGCTTAGGTTTCCATTTAGCAGATCTTTCGTTCCCCTGTATATTTGAATTCCTAAATATTTAAAGGTTGTTGGTGCTATATGAAATGTCCACTTCCCAAACTCAAGAGTCCCGCTACGTGTCGTGTCATTAAAGAAATAAACATATGACTTGTTCTCATTTATCGATAGCCCGGAAAGGCTCTGGAACGCATCAAAAATGGAAGGTATAGGTTCATATTCCTCATCCAAATTCTTGAAATATAAGATTAAATCATCTGCATATGCAGAGACCATATGTGTGTTAGTCCCCATCGCAATCCCCCTATAGTCCGATATAGCACGCAGCTTGTGCAAGAGAGGTTCTAGAGCTAAGATGAACAGTAAGGGTGATAATGGACAGCCCTGTCTGGTACCCCGTGCCACATTATATTGCTGCGAAATATGTTGTCCCGTGCGCGCCCGCGCCGTGGGATTTAGATATAATAATCTCACCCACTTTATATAATCTTCCGGTATATGAAATCTGGAAAGAACGGAGAACATATAAGTCCAGTGTAGGGAGTCAAAGGCCTGGCGTAGGTCAAGTGAAATGCAGCCCACAGCAGTAGCCGTCGGCGTCGTCTGTTCCATTATTTGGTGCAATCGCCTAATGTTAAGTGCCGTACTTCTGCCCGGGACAAAACCGCATTGGTCAATGTGTATCAATTGCGGAATGAACTGGCATAGCCTATTTGCTAATAATTTACTTAATATTTTATAGTCCGTATTTAACAATGAGAGAGGCCTATATCCTGCCATGTCCGTGCTATCTCGGCCTGGCTTTATAAGCGAGACCACTGTCGCTTGCAGCGTGGTAAGCGGAAGGGTGCCAGATTCTAGGGATGTCTGATATAACCGCTGTAAGCGTGGCACTAATAAGTCAGAGTATATGGCATAGAATTCAATGGGCAGTCCATCCCCTCCAGGTGCCTTGTTACGGGGTAAGCTGTTAATTGCCCGTTTGATTTCCATGGTAGTCACCGGTTGTCCCAACTCATCTTTATGATTTTGCAGTAATTGGGGTAGCTGCAGATCCACAAAGAAGGCCTCAAAGTCTATTATCTGCTTTTCATATAGTGTTTCATAGTAATTTTTTAAAGCAGTGTTTATGTCAAGTTGTGTACACACTATATCGCCTTCCATATCCCTGATTTCTAATATGGGGGACACCGGCGGGGTATCCTTGACAAGTCTAGCGAGTAGTGGGCCCGCTCTGTCCGCCACAGGCGGTAATCTGTGTGTACAGGCGGTAATCTATAAGTCGTAGGTCCTCTAGTAGTTCTGCGTGTTGTATATGCGCTTCTTGTAACTGCTCTTGTTGTGTATCATTTACTGCAGCTTCCTGTTCCAATCTACCCAGTCTATTTTCGATGTCTGTGAGTTGTACCATAAGGGTATGTCGCACTCCAGCCTTCGTACTAATTGCTACTCCCCTGACTACAGTCTTAAAAGCATCCCATTCAATCTGACATGTAGTCGCCGTATTTTCATTTTCAGCAAAATAATTGTCTATGGCTGTGGCGAGTGTGCTACGAAAGACCTGGTCTTCTAAAAGCAGTGGTTGCAACTTCCATGTCGGTACTGGCGTAGGTATTCTACCCCACTGGAGCGTTATTTCCACTGGATTATGATCAGATAGTGTTTTACCCAGATGTGTTGAGGCGCTGATAGAGTCTAAAAGTGTTAAGGAGCAAAATATTCTGTCAATCCTAGTATGGAGCTTGTGTGGTGGGGAGTAAAAGGAGTATTCCCTTTCTGTAGGATGTGTCGCACGCCATGCATCCCCTAATCCCCACCCATCCGCCCATCCTTTCAGTGTTTCAGCCAGCTTCCTACAGCCAGTGTTGTGTAATGGGGGGTGAGACCTGTCCAAGTCAATATCCAGCCCTGCATTAAAGTCTCCCCCCAGTACCCAGGGGTAAGTCTCCCATCCCACTAATATCGTGCTAAGGGTCTCCAGGAATTTATCCTGGTCAGTATTTGGAGCGTATATGCTTCCCAATATAATATGTTCGCCATCCAGCATACCACGTATAAAGACATATCGTCCATGTGAGTCTATCTTCTGCTCTACTAACTTAAAAGGGATACCACTCCTGATCCAGATCGCAGCTCCTCGAGCAAATCCTGAGTAGGATGTGAAAAACAATTGCCCCCGTGTTAGATTTGGGGGTCTCTAGTTGGCAGAGGGATGTACCCTTGTCCAAATAGGGACCCTTGCGTCTAGTCAGGGAGAGTAGGTACACTCTCGAAATAACCCCTGCTCACCCTCTTGGTAGCTTGGCACGAGCAGACAGGCTTAGTTCAGAGGCAGTGTGTAAAGCATTTGTGAACACATACAGTAATCAAGTGACAACACTACAAATGGACACCACACAGGTTATATATTTATAAAAATAGGTATACTTTATATAGATTTATCACAAGACCATAAACGACAAAAATAATCCACAATACTGTTAAGAATACTTAGTTCTGATCAAAAAGGCTTAATTCAAGGTTCTGTGCGAGTCGGTAGCCTCCTCCGGCTACGGCGATGTCGAGAACAAACAGAGTCTAACAAATCCAGCTGACCGCGTCGAGACGGGCCAACACAGCGTAGACAGACTCGGTCACAGTACCTTTTACTTGAAGCGGCAGGCACGGGCGTGCGAGCCGGATGGCTGTTCGTCGCGGTCGTGATGCAAAAATGGAAGCGTTGCAGGACGCGTTGTCCCTCGATGCGGTGCAGGCAGCGGCTCGTTGACGTCGTCGAGACGGAGTCGGTGAGACCAGGGCCGTGCGTTGCAGGGCGAGACGGTGCTTCGATGCGGTGCTGGCAGGTTGCGGTGCGGCGACGGAGCCGGATTCAGGAGCTGGCGTCGATCAGTCCGGACAGCGGTGCGAGTCGGGCGGTGCGTCGCAAAGCGTGCGAGCGGTGCCCAACTCCGGTGCGGTCACAGGACTCGAACTCAGCAGCAGTGACCGTGTCGGTCGGACCAGTTCGATTCGGCGTAGCGAAGCGTTGCAGGACGCGTTGTCCCTCGATGCGGTGCAGGCAGCGGCTCGTTGACGGAGTCGGTGAGACCAGGGCCGTGCGTTGCAGGGCGAGACGGTGCTTCGATGCGGTGCTTGCAGGACACCGAGTCGGTCGTGAGAGTCGGTCACAGCTCCCTACCTCTGTAGCCACTGAAACAGAGTTTCCAGCAGCAATTCACAAAGGGGGTGAAGTCCAATGGTCCTGGGACTTCGGTCAGGGGGCAAGCTCTCTTCCAAGCCCTTGGAGATCCTTCACAAGTTGATGAAAGTCACAGCAAAGCAAAAGTTCCTTTCTCCTCTCTTTGGCAGTCAGGCAAACCACTGCAGGCCAATCCCCCAAGCAGCACTTCAGGCTTAGGGATAGTTTCTCCTCAGTTTCTTCTTGGTTCCGCTCCTCAGTAAAGGTTTCTTCTTGTTCCCAAAAGTGATCTAATCTTCCTGGGGTCTGGGTGCCCCTCTTATACCCTGATTCTCTTTGTTCTCTGGAGGCAGAGAGGCCTCTGCCTAGTCCAAAACCAGTTCTGGTCAGTCCTGGAGCACTTTGTTTTTCTGACTCCTTCTTTCCTTTCAGAATGTGGGGCAGAGTGCTCAGCCGCCCGGCAGGAGGTGGAGCCAGCATTGTGGAAGGCAGGCACAGCCCTATTCAGACCTGCGCTGACTCACCCTGTCTCCTGTAGCCACCCCCAGCCCCTGTCACTCAATCTCCAGACAAGGAATACACAACCTAGCAGAGGCAGGCTTGGATAGTTAGGCAAGAAAATACCCACTTTCTAAAAGTGGTATTTTCGAACACAGAATGTTAAAACCAACTTCACTAAAAGATGTATTTTATCATCCTGAGTTCAGGCATACTAAATTCGTTTTTCTACCAGGTTCCTGGGTCAGTTCTGACTATAAGGTGTAATAGTCAGTCTGCCCATTCTGGCCTATGGGGAGCAGGTAGCCTTGCAATAGTGAAAACGAAAATGGCTGTAATTCACTATTAGGACATGCCACACACACCAGGGCATGTCCTACCTTATACTTACAATGCACCCTGCCCTAGGGCCTACTTTAGGGGTGACCAACATGCAGTAAAGGGAAGGTTTAGGGACTGGTAAGTGGGTGTACTCACCAAGTCGACATGGCAGCCCGAGGCTGCACACAGGCTCTGCGATGGCAGGCCCGAGACATATTTTACAGGCCGCTTCTGTGGGTGGCACAACCAGTGCTGCGAGCCCACCAGCGGCATTGGATTTACAAGCCCTGGGCACACTGAGTGCACTGTACTAGGGACTGACAAGTAAACCAATCATCCAATCATGGAGTCACTAATACATGTATCAATTAATGATAGGGAGCACTTGCACTTTGTCACTGATTAGCAGCGGCAAAGTGCCCATGAGCATCTAGTCCAGCAAAAACATATCGGCAACCGTGGAGGCATTATGAAAAAATGGAAGGGAGACCCACGCCAAGGATGCCAGGTCTAACACGTGTCCCCTCCAGCTGAAATGTGGGGAGAACTATCCTACCCCTAGGGAGTTCTCATCGCTAAGGCGGAAAAATCTGGACAGTCCATCAGCATTGGCGTGTTCTGTACCAGGGCGGTGTTCCACCGTAAAGTCCATCCCCTGTAGGGAAATGGACCACCTCAACAGCTTTGGATTCTCACCCCTCATCTGCATCAACCATCTGAGGGGCCTGTGGTCTGTCTGAACCCGGAAGTGAGTCCCAAACAGGTATGGTCTCAGCTTCTTCAGTGCCCAGACCACAGCAAATGCCTCACGCTCAATAGCACTCCATCTCTGTTCCCGGGAAGTAACCTCCTACTGATGAAGGCTACAGGTTGGTCTAGGCCCTCCTCATTGATCTGTGATAGAACAGCCCCTACACCATGCTCTGAAGCGTCGGTCTGAACAATGAACTCATTGGAGAAGTTGGGTGCCTGGAGCACAGGCGCCGTGCACATGGCAGTCTTCAAGGTGTCAAAAGCTTTTTGACAGGCGTCAGTCCAAATCACTTTCCTGGGCTGCTTCTTGGAAGTCAGCTCGGTCAAGGGGGCAACAATGCTGCCATACCCCTTGACGAATCTCCGGTAATACCCGGTGAGTCCTAGGAAGGCTCTCACCTCTGTCTGGGTCTGGGGGGCTCCCAAGCCAGAATGGTATCAATTTTCGGTTGGAGGGGCGCCACCTGGCCGCTCCCAACCTGGTGTCCCAAGTACACCACAGAACCCTGCCCAATCTGGCACTTACTCGCCTTGATTGTGAGGCCTGCCCTCCGCAGCGCCATCAACACTTCCCAGAGGTGGCGCAGATGCTCTTCCCAACGGGCACTGAACACTGCGATGTCATCCAGGTAGGCGGCACTGAAATCCTCCAGTCCAACCAACACCTGGTTGACCAACCTCTGAAAGGTGGCAGGGGCATTCTTCATCCCAAAGGGCATCACCCGGAACTGGTAGTGCCCATCTGGTGTGGAGAATGCTGACCTCTCTTTTGCCCCATCAGTCAAGGCGATCTGCCAGTATCCAGACGTTAAGTCAAACGTGCTGAGGTACCGCGCAGCCCCTAACCGATCTATGAGCTCATCAGCTCTGGGGATGGGGTGGGCGTCAGTCCTGGTGACGGAATTGAGTCCCCTGTAGTCCACACAGAACCGGAGTTCTGGTGTGGCACCAGGCGCGGCAGCTTTTGGAACCAAGACCACGGGGCTGGCCCAAGGGCTGTTAGAGGACTCAATCACCCCTAGCGCAAACATCTTGGAGACCTCCTCCTTGATGCAGGCTCTGACCCTGTCAGTCACCCTGTAAGCCTTGTGCTTCACAGGAAGACTGTCCCCAGTGTCCACATCATGGACGCACCAATGGGTGACACTGGGAACCAGGGAGAACAGGTCAGGGAACTGTCCCAACAGTTGGCGACAGTCACCCTGCTGCTCAGGTGTCAGGGAGGTAGAGAGGTTTACTCCCTCCACTGATCCATCTTGCTCTCGGGCTGACAGGAGGTCAGGAAGAGGCTCGGTCTCCTCCTCCATTCCATCATCTGTAGCTAAGAGCATGCCCACTTGGGACCTCTCCAAGTGGGGCTTCAGGCGGTTCACATGCAGGACCCGCAAGGGGTTCCTGGGAGACTGCAAGTCCACCAAATAGGTAACTGGACTCTTGCGCTCCACCACCGTAAAAGGGCCGGTCCACCTGTCCTGGAGCGCACAGGGCTCCACAGGGGCCATGACCCACACTTTCTGACCAGGCTGAAGCTCTACCAGAGTGGCATTCTGGTCGTACCACCGCTTCATCTCCTCCTGGCTGGCTTCCAGATTTGCCTCAGCAAGCTCTCTGAAACGCCTAGTCTGGTTCCTGAAGGCCAGCATGTAACTGTATACATCCTGGGGAGGTTTCCTGGGAGATTGCTCCCAGCCTTCCTTGACCAAACTCAGAGGTCCTCGCACCGGGTGTCCATAGAGGAGCTCAAAGGGACTGAACCCTAGAGACTTCTGTGGCACCTCCCGGTATGCAAACAACAGGCATGGTAAGAGGACGTCCCATTTACGCCTCATGGGTTCTTCCAGACCCATAATCATGCCCTTGAGGGTCCGGTTGAATCTCTCAACCAGACCATTTCCTTGAGGGTGGTAAGGAGTGGTGAACTTGTAAGTTACACCGCACTCCTGCCACAGGGACTTCATGTACTTGGACACGAAGTTGGTACCTCTGTCAGACACCACCTCTTGAGGGAATCCCACACGTGAGAAAATTCCCATCAGTGCCCGTCCCACCACGGGGGCCGTCACTGTCCTCAGAGGGATGGCTTCAGGGTACCGGGTGGCATGGTCCACCAAGACCAGGATAAACCTGTTGCCCATGGCTGTCTTGGGGTCCAGTGGCCCCACAATGTCAATACCCACCCGTTCAAAGGGGGTGCTGACCACAGGGAATGGCTGGAGAGGAGCCTTGTGCTTCCTCCCACTTTTCCACTTGCCTGGCAAGTCTGGCATGTCCTGCAGTGAGTGGTGGCACTCCTGCGCATCTGGGGCCAATAGAAATGGGTAACAAGCCTGTCAAAGGTCTTGTCCTGCCCCAGATGTCCCGCTAACGGTACATCATGAGCCAACCCCAGTAGGAAGGCTCTGAAGCGCTGGGGTACCACCAGCACACGGGCTGACCCAGGCTCAGCAACCTTAGGCTCTGAATACAGGAGACCATTCTCCCAGTAAACCCAATGTGATCCAGACTGATCACCTGCTGCCTGGTCTGTGGCCTGTTGCCTCAGACCCACGAGAGAAGGGCATGTGTTCTGCTCCTTGCAGAACTCTTCCCTGGAGGGTCCTCCTTCTTGCTGCCAATGGGTCAGCTCAGGTAGGTCCCCCAGTTCAGCTACCTGTTCCCCTGTAGGTTCCAGGGCATCCCCCTCAGGGTCTGCCTCCTCCTGGACCGTGGGAACCTCGGGGGCCGGTTTCCCGCGCCCCGGCCTCCTCTCTCTCCGGCAGGCACCTGGGCCTCCCTCTCAGGCTCCAGGTCCTCTTGAACACCTTTAGCTGCCATTGACCGGGTGGTCACACATGCCCAATCAGGCAAGCCCAACATTTCTAAATGCGCACTCCGCTCCACCTTAGCCCAAGGTGAGCTCTCCAAATCGTTCCCTAACAAACAGTCAACAGGCATGGCTGGCCTCACAGCTACTTGAAGAGTACCCGAGACCCCCCCACTCAAAGGGAACCTGAGCCACCTTGCAGTGACTCTCTGTGTTGTCAGCGGCAACAACCGGATAGAATGCATCAGGGATAACCTGCTCTTTAGACACCAGGTGACACTTGACAGCTGTCACACTGGCTCCTGTGTCTCTCAGAGCCTCCACCCTATGGCCATTGATGGTCACCCACTGCCTGTATTTCTTAGTGTTCTCAGGCAGCGGGGTCCTAGGGACCATCTCAGAGTCTCCTAATGAGACAAGGGAAAACACTGTGGGATCCCCCCACCTTGGGCACCCAACTCCTCCCCCAGGGCTACACTAGCCAACTGCCGGGGGACTGCACTGGTGGGTGCTGGTTTTCCATGCAAAGGGCAACGAGGATCGTTTGCCTTGTGGCCAGGGGCGCCACACTTGTAACATACCAGTGGTCCCTGGTGAACAGGGGGCCTGTCAGGGCCACTGGCTTCTTCTCAGGGGAGGCTGGGAACCTTTCCCTTGGTTCCCTTGGGGTCTACTTTGGGGCCCTTTATGGAACTCCTTCTGTTTACCCTTGTCCCCCCCACTCTTCTGCTGGGGACCCTGCCCACCCTTGGCGGAGTCTCCCACGTGACCCTTGTGGACCCGGGTACTCACCCAGCGGTCCGCCTCCTCAGCAAGCTGCCTAGGGTTAGTCAGCTTACTATCAATCAGGTGCTGGCGTAGCTCAGGAAAACAATTACCGGACAAGTGCTCCCAGGCAATCAAATCAAAGAGCGCCTGAAAATCAGTCGCTTTGCTACCCTTTACCCAACCATCCAAGGCTCTGCAAAAGAAGGTCACATATTCAACCCAGGTACTGCTTTCAATCTTACTACAGTTCCTGAACCTTTGCCTATAAAGCTCAGGGGTCAAACCATATCTAGTCATTAAGGCATCCTTCATGTGGCTGTACGAATTATAGACTTCAGAGGGCAAATCCAACAAGGTATCCCGCCCTTCACTGAGGAACCGTCCCCACAACCCCGCTCCCCAATCCTTCTCAGGGACCCGGTGGGAAGACATGGCTACCTCATAGGCTTTGAACCACTGCCCTATGTCGTCATTTTTAAAAAACTCCTTCACCACATCTTTGGGAATATACACCCTAGCTTCAACAGGCACAGGCGGTACACTGCCACCAGAGGGAGTAATCTCTAAGCTCTTGGCCTTCAATTCCAACTCCCTCAAAACTTTCTCATGTTCAAACTGCATTTTCTTTTCCTCTAGGGCTAATTTCCTTGTTTGCATTTCGAATTCTAACTGCTTATTCAGCTTGAGTTTGGTCAGCTCTATTTCGTGCATCCTACTCTCTTTCCTGTCCTCCAACTCCTCTGGAGACAGTCCTCTGGCAGAAACACTGCTACCTACTGGGAAGGTGGTCTTCTAGCCCCTAGACCCAATAGCCCCTCCAGCTGCCCTTCTGCATTCTCAGCCCCTCCACAGGGGCACTCCTTGATTCGACCCAGGCCCTCAGCGCCTTTTGGAGGTCCTCCTTCCTGGAGATCCCGGTCATGGACACTTTAAACTTTTTGCAGAATTGCTTGAGCTGCTTAAGGGTGTAGCATTCTAGCCTCTCTTCTTCCCAATCACATTCAACAGAGGCTACTGATGCTGGTTTCTCCATAGTGACTGAACTTGGCATTTGCAAAAATAGGAAATCCCAGAAAAAATGCTATTAAAGTATGTGGTTGCGTTTTGGTCTGCACTCACTAAGTAGTGTTCACCAATCACTGTACATGAGTCACAAATGCAAGTCCAGAATCCTCACCGCTGACCACCAATGTTAGATTTGGGGGTCTCTAGTTGGCAGAGGGATGTACCCTTGTCCAAATAGGGACCCTTGCGTCTAGTCAGGGAGAGTAGGTACACTCTCGAAATAACCCCTGCTCACCCTCTTGGTAGCTTGGCACGAGCAGACAGGCTTAGTTCAGAGGCAGTGTGTAAAGCATTTGTGAACACATACAGTAATCAAGTGACAACACTACAAATGGACACCACACAGGTTATATATTTATAAAAATAGGTATACTTTATATAGATTTATCACAAGACCATAAACGACAAAAATAATCCACAATACTGTTAAGAATACTTAGTTCTGATCAAAAGGCTCAATTCAAGGTTCTGTGCGAGTCGGTAGCCTCCTCCGGCTACGGCGATGTCGAGAACAAACAGAGTCTAACAAATCCAGCTGACCGCGTCGAGACGGGCCAACACAGCGTAGACAGACTCGGTCACAGTACCTTTACTTGAAGCGGCAGGCACGGGCGTGCGAGCCGGATGGCTGTTCGTCGCGGTCGTGATGCAAAAATGGAAGCGTTGCAGGACGCGTTGTCCCTCGATGCGGTGCAGGCAGCGGCTCGTTGACGTCGTCGAGACGGAGTCGGTGAGACCAGGGCCGTGCGTTGCAGGGCGAGACGGTGCTTCGATGCGGTGCTGGCAGGTTGCGGTGCGGCGACGGAGCCGGATTCAGGAGCTGGCGTCGATCAGTCCGGACAGCGGTGCGAGTCGGGCGGTGCGTCGCAAAGCGTGCGAGCGGTGCCCAACTCCGGTGCGGTCACAGGACTCGAACTCAGCAGCAGTGACCGTGTCGGTCGGACCAGTTCGATTCGGCGTAGCGAAGCGTTGCAGGACGCGTTGTCCCTCGATGCGGTGCAGGCAGCGGCTCGTTGACGGAGTCGGTGAGACCAGGGCCGTGCGTTGCAGGGCGAGACGGTGCTTCGATGCGGTGCTTGCAGGACACCGAGTCGGTCGTGAGAGTCGGTCACAGCTCCCTACCTCTGTAGCCACTGAAACAGAGTTTCCAGCAGCAATTCACAAAGGGGGTGAAGTCCAATGGTCCTGGGACTTCGGTCAGGGGGCAAGCTCTCTTCCAAGCCCTTGGAGATCCTTCACAAGTTGATGAAAGTCACAGCAAAGCAAAAGTTCCTTTCTCCTCTCTTTGGCAGTCAGGCAAACCACTGCAGGCCAATCCCCCAAGCAGCACTTCAGGCTTAGGGATAGTTTCTCCTCAGTTTCTTCTTGGTTCCGCTCCTCAGTAAAGGTTTCTTCTTGTTCCCAAAAGTGATCTAATCTTCCTGGGGTCTGGGTGCCCCTCTTATACCCTGATTCTCTTTGTTCTCTGGAGGCAGAGAGGCCTCTGCCTAGTCCAAAACCAGTTCTGGTCAGTCCTGGAGCACTTTGTTTTTCTGACTCCTTCTTTCCTTTCAGAATGTGGGGCAGAGTGCTCAGCCGCCCGGCAGGAGGTGGAGCCAGCATTGTGGAAGGCAGGCACAGCCCTATTCAGACCTGCGCTGACTCACCCTGTCTCCTGTAGCCACCCCCAGCCCCTGTCACTCAATCTCCAGACAAGGAATACACAACCTAGCAGAGGCAGGCTTGGATAGTTAGGCAAGAAAATACCCACTTTCTAAAAGTGGTATTTTCGAACACAGAATGTTAAAACCAACTTCACTAAAAGATGTATTTTATCATCCTGAGTTCAGGCATACTAAATTCGTTTTTCTACCAGGTTCCCTGGGTCAGTTCTGACTATAAGGTGTAATAGTCAGTCTGCCCATTCTGGCCTATGGGGAGCAGGTAGCCTTGCAATAGTGAAAAACGAAAATGGCTGTAATTCACTATTAGGACATGCCACACACACCAGGGCATGTCCTACCTTATACTTACAATGCACCCTGCCCTAGGGCCTACTTTAGGGGTGACCAACATGCAGTAAAGGGAAGGTTTAGGGACTGGTAAGTGGGTGTACTCACCAAGTCGACATGGCAGCCCGAGGCTGCACACAGGCTCTGCGATGGCAGGCCCGAGACATATTTTACAGGCCGCTTCTGTGGGTGGCACAACCAGTGCTGCGAGCCCACCAGCGGCATTGGATTTACAAGCCCTGGGCACACTGAGTGCACTGTACTAGGGACTGACAAGTAAACCAATCATCCAATCATGGAGTCACTAATACATGTATCAATTAATGATAGGGAGCACTTGCACTTTGTCACTGATTAGCAGCGGCAAAGTGCCCATGAGCATCTAGTCCAGCAAAAACATATCGGCAACCGTGGAGGCATTATGAAAAAATGGAAGGGAGACCCACGCCAAGGATGCCAGGTCTAACACCCCGCCATTTCTTGTGCAGTTTAACTGCTTCGTTATGGCTCAAGTGGGTCTCCTGAAGAAACGCAACATTAACTTTCCGTCTGCTCAACTGTGCCAATACTCTGTCGCTTATGAACAGAGCCTAATCCCCTTACGTTCCAGGAGCAGTACGTATATTTGCTAGGATGTGTCATTTGGTCCCCCATAGAGTGGTCTATTCTGGCCAAAAAGGACATTAGGCCGAACTAGTGTCACATGAATTGAATTGCAGCTGAGCCTACAAATTTACCAAAACTCCCCAATACTAGGTTCCCCCATAGAACAGCAGAGGACCAAACCATATCAAAAAGTTCAACAGGAACTCTACATAAACAATACCACAGTGCAGTCGCCGGGGGGGGGGCAACCGCCATATTTGCAACCTTCATTACCCCGTGTTTGGTTACAACATTCACATCGCTCCAGGTCAAGCCCCATCAGTATGTAATAAACATTGAGAACAGGGTTACCAGTTTTCTTTGCGCATAAGAAAGCATACTTGGCAATACTTCATACAATACCAATCACCAAGGGGCCCAGTACACCATTTCAGAAAGTATCCGCAGTCTGTGGAGTCACTGATGGAAATAAGGTGAGACTGGCGTCAGAGTCTGAACGGACTGTGGCCTCATCTGAGGAGCGGAGAGACCCAGCATGAGATCTGGCATCATGTTCCGCCAGGGCTGCTGCCGTCAGGAGAGCGTCCTTTTGGCTGCTTGAAATCTGTTCCAGAGACGGGCTCATACCAGCCCCAATTCCACGGCTCCGGTTCCCCTCCGAGTAGACTGCATCCCCATTCTTTGATGAGGATCTTGGAGAACTGCCCTGCCGGATCGAGTTCTGGGAAGCAGGAGGAGTAAAGGTGATCTCCAGCCAGTCCGCTACTTCCTCAGGATTCTCAAAAAATATTGTTTTTTGGCCTGAGATGACTTTCAAACGGGCTGGGAAAAGTAAGGCGTATTTCAGATTGTGCGCCCTCAGTTTCTTTTTAACGTCCTGAAAAGTAGCTCTCGCCTTCTGTACTGCTAGTGTGAAACCCGGGTATAGGGAGATCGTTTTGTTCTCATAGCGGATTGGGGCATTCTCTCTTGCAGCTCTTAGAATTGTGTCCCGGTCTGTATAATTCAGGATGCGTGCTATTAGTGGTCTGGGCGGCGCTCCCGGAGGAGGCGGTCTAGGTGGCACCCTGTGTGCTCTCTCCACACTGTATAGATTCGTTAGTCCCTCTCTAGCTACGTGCTCCCGCAGCCAGGTTTCCACGAATTGGGTGGCATTACGCCCTTCACTTTTTTCCGGTATTCCCAATATGCGGACATTATTCCTGCGAGATCTCCCTTCGGCATCATCCACCCTGTCCTGGAGCCCCCGCAGCTGGCGCTGTAGTTGTTCCATTTGAGAAGCATGTACATTTTGTTGGGGTATCAAGTCATCTAGGGCAAGTTTGTTGGATTTTACCTTTTCTGCCAGTTGCTTGTGATCCGCCTGTAAGAGGTTGAGGCTAGTGGAGAGCGACCCTATTTGCGTTTCGATCGCCTTACGTGAATCTCTAATTTCTTGTAGTATTAAATCCAGTTTTTCAGTAGTCTGTTCCGTTCCCGTTGGCGGTATCACATCAGCATCTTCGCCCTGTACTCGGTCCCCGCTCGTCTTAGTATGCGTATCTTCCGAACCAGTGGGATCAGGCTGCTTATTCTTAGGGCGTCCCATGATGTAGTGGGGATGTGTCCACACCCACCTACTCTCTTCGTGACCACAAGCGAGTGAGAACCGCCCTCTCTCTCCACTTACTGTAGCTAGGAGTCGGTCAGTGACACTGACCATTCATGTTCGAGCACACAGAAGTTTGTGCAGGCCTGGTGGTCAGGAGGGTCGCAATCTCAGTCAGGCTCCAGAACGCCACTCCATTAAGGCGTCAGAGACTCGCCGGTCACATCCGCTAGCGTCACTCCAGGTCTCCGCAGACACTCCCCGTATATCTATATCAATCTCGTCATACAGTGGTAGTGCGGCAGTGTATTCAGGCCTCCTCTGGTCTAAACCGGAGCATCAGAGACCCATCAATGATCGTTGTCGGCCCGCTCGGCCGACCCTGTGGAGCTTGTCAGCCGCTATCCCAGTACAGTGGTGTTGTAGGCACCGTCCCACTTCTTATCACAGCCCGCAGGCCTCAGTGGCGCAGTTCTATTGTTCGCCCACGCCACAGCGCTCTTAATCAGCCACCACACAATGCCCCACACTACCTTCATTTTCACAGCATTGCGTCCATCTGTGGGGCAATCCGGCGCTCTCCGTGCAGCACTATTGTCTTGTGACCAGGTCCCAAGGCCTCAAAGTATCGCCCCAGGGTGCCGCCGCAACCCTGTGATTTACGTGTGCCGACGGCAGGATTCTTAGGTTGCGGCTCCGCGGGAACAGCACTGCTGCACACTATTTTCACTCACCAGGGGGGTCGTCAATGTCTCCGGCAGCAGTTCACCCCCATCCCCCCGTGTGCGCTTCTCCAATCTGTCCGTTTGGCCGCGAGCCCCCTCTCAGTATCAGCAGACTCCCGGCGTTCTGAAGGGAAGCGTTTCTCCAACCCGCCGCTGACCGCCATTTTGAGTTTCCTCCCGATCAGCGGTCCGACGATTTCAGGACGGCATGTGTCCAGGCAGTGCCGGTCACAGAGTCCAGTCAGCGAGTACCCTCCACCAGTCGGGTGGCCCTTCTTCACATTTAATACAGACCATTACTCCAGCCAGTGGCCTGTATCTCGCTCAGCGCCATTTCTGCCAGTACGCTGCGGTTAGGGGCGGTAATGCGTAAATCCTTTAATTCGGTGTCCGGGACCCCCGCAATCGGACCGCCGGTGCCCTAGATGTTTCGTTGCACCAGACAGTGATTTGCAGCTTCCTTGGCCCCCGTTCTTACAGGATTCTGGGCAAAGTGTCGGGGCACGGCACGGAGCTCTCTCAGCTCACGTCCGCCATGCTCGGCAGTTAGCCACACCCCCCATAGTTTGGCCATTTACTGGAGAACTGCACATCACGGAATTAAATGCCTGAAAAAATCAGGAAAAGGAACTCAGAAGATGGGCTGCCGTGGACCACCCCCATAGTCTGGGGTAAACCTGCACCAGGAGGAACGGAAGGGTTGTTACCTTTGTCTACCCACCTGCACAGCTTTCAGATGCTTGTCTCGCCACACTCTCTGCAATACACAATGCTGTTGTAATGTTTCCGCCCATATCCTACCAAGCTTGGCTGATGGCTCTTCCTCCAGTTTTTGCTTTTTCACTTCATAACAATGGCTAACAGGATGTCAAGGCCTTAGCATTGCTCCCTCTAGTCCTTTAAGGATGTGAGGACCCTTAAAATTATAACAATGCCATGCATGCGGCATAATAAAGACAGTGACACTCTTTGTGGATAAAATATGTCACAAGTTTATTGATTACACAGGTTGAGTACGCTTACAGGCGATCCAGGTGTCGATGGTGAGTTCCTTGAACAGCTGACACCCATCCTGAGAATGCGGCCTGGTCCTGGAAGATGACTCCTTATAAGACCACCTGGTCTTAATCCTCCCCTCCTGTTGCCCAGGGCAATAAAATAGAGGGGTGAGACCCCTCCCCCTTACAGTGTCCCCATGTTTTCAGCTCACATTCTAGCAGGGGAGCAACACTAGGATGCTGTCTTGTCTATGTCGCCCTGCGTGCAACGTGGCCCGCTGCATTTATGCTCACCTCTTACCTTTACTTATAGCCGGCTTTTGCTAAGATAGCACCCTGGGCGGAGAGAAATGTGTCGCCCTTACTGACACAAACATCCCCAGACCTCCCCCAGCGCATCTAAATCACCGGTAGCTTAGCTGCCTCACGCAGATGATGGATTTGTTGATGTGTGTCAGCAGGGGTCAGAGGGTGAAGGGAGGACAAGGAAGGGGGCTAAAGGGCTATTATGATAATGAAGGACTAAAACCACTTCAAACTGGCAAATCTGCGGCTGTCCGAGGCCCCCGCAGGGGGCCACTAAAGAGGGCAGCCCTCTAGTGCCAGCTGGGCACCCCACACCCCCCTTAGGGGCAGGGACTCAGGGAGGAGTCCCCCAAGCCTGGTCGCAGCGCGACAGGCGAGAATCACGTCCGGGGCGCGAGGACAGGGGAGGGGTATATAGGCCTCCCCCCACCATCTTGTCGTCCTCTTTCGCGCGCCCGGACACGCCGTCTGCTGGACGTGTCCGTGAGACGTGTGCCGAGATCGCCAGGAGTCAGGAGCAGCGTGCGGGGTGAGTTTACCCCTCTCCCCATCCCCATTAATGGGTGTCCCCAGGCTGAGGGCCTTACCCGGCCATCGCCGAGGTTTTTGTCCGCCTGAGGGCGAGGTGGGGTTTGGGCTGTTCTCGGCTCGCATAGGCCATTAGTTTGGCCTGGGGGCAACTCGGACATGATGGGCGGCCCTGGTCTTGTCCTGGCTTAGTGCCGGCCCGGGGTGCGCCGGGGCGAATGAGGGCCAGTCTCCTGCTCTTGTTGGGCGGGGGATGCAGGCCGGGGCTAGAGCGCAACGGGCGCTGTGCCTCCCCTGCCTTTGGTAGCTTGCCGGCAGTGCCTCTTCCATCCGGCTCCCAAGGGGGCCGGTCCACAAGCCGCGAGCAGCGTTGCGGCCCTGTAGGAAAGGCCTGTGCAGCGTGCGGGAGGGTGGGGGCGTACGCATGGTGTCAGCGGCGGCCCTATTGCACGGGGGCTCCAAAGCGGCGGCATGCAGGCCAATATGTTTGGGGTTTTGGGCCGGCAGGGCCCCAGGCTCGTGAGACGCCTTGCGGACTGTGAGGGTGCAAGCGAGAGCCGCGTGGTCGCCAGCCGTGACTTTAACCGTCTTCGGCTGGGGCCGCGTGCGAGTACCGTGCCCCTACTTGAAATACTGCCCCGTAATCCCTGGGGTACGCGTCCTCACGGGTTTCTGGCGGACCTACTGGGTAGCAACAGAGGACCCGGCCGGGTGTTTGCAGGGTACCCCGCGGGCTGGGGGTCATGGGCCTGTGTAGTGGCAACAAGGCACGCTCGCCGAGACCGCGCAAATGGCGAAGTGCCTACCCCTTTGTGGTGTCCCCCGGGCGAGGCTTTGTGTTGGAGGCTAGAGGATGCGCTGCATGCCGAGCCCGGGGCGCGTCGTCCCCCTGCAGTGGGCGTGTGGGGTAGTGCGAGCGGTTGATGGTTTCGCTTTCCGAGGCTTAATGAGATGCCCGGAGTTAAAGTCCCACGCCGTCTTGGCATCGGAGATATTGGCTGCATGGGTAAGAAAACTGGGCTGTCCCGGTACTATAGGGCACAGTTTACAGTCGTCGAGGCCCCGGCTTACCCACTTACAACTCGCCTGTCCACCCGCTGAGCTCCTGATTGGGGGGGTTAGTGTTTGTTCCCCTCAGTTAGATTTCCGGTTGACTGGGGGCTTCAGGAGGGGGCAATCGAGCGTGTTGCTAATGTGCAGCCTGAGTTGCCAACTGGGGAGCCTGGTACCGAGCGCGGCGTCTGCCGCACCCGTGATCCTGGGCAGGACGCAGTGTTTACAAGATGGTCGGGTCGTTGGGCGGCAGCATGTGGGGGCTGCAGCTTGGACCTAACGCCGCCGCCGGTGTCACGCAGTGCTTATTTACTGCATCGGTGGGGTTTGGGTGCTGCAGGCACCGAGGGTACGCATCCGCTGGTCGAGGAGTTGAGAGGCGAGAGCCCCGGCCCGAGTGCAGTGCATGTCCTACATGCCCTTGGTGAGCTCATTCCTGACCGCCGGCCGGCCTCGGGGACTTGTGCTGCGTGGTGGGGAGGGGCGGCGAGCTCTGCGGGGCTCCCTCTCCGTGGCTGTAGGCTGTGAGGCAGACCGGGGACTTGGCTCGCGTGGGTACAGACAAGTACCGCCGTCCTTGTCTGTGCTTATACATGTTTGTACAACACTGGTTGCGTCCTCCTAGGCAAGGTGGTGTTATTGTTAACCCACGTCCTTGAAGAAATAAATGTTGACGGATGTATTTACTGCAGCCACTGTGGTGTTATTGTTACCCCACGAAATGGAGAAATAAATGTTGACAGATGTATACACTGCAGCATCTGTCTCCTTTATACAGTGTAATGACGCACCCAAGCCCGCGCTGGAGTAGTTGCCTGCTCCGGAAAGCGAGGCTGGGCCACGGGTCGATGGCCCTCTCAGATCAGGCCTCCCGTTGCCGTACCAGGATAGCCTCGTCCACATGTGCTATAACTTTCACCATCGATACACCCTCGTAATGCTCGTTATTATAAACACCAAAGGCATGCTCCTTCCTTTGGAGGCAGTACCAAAGCAGCCCGTCTTTACCCGGGCCGGGAGCATAGTCATTTACTATTGTTTTCGACAAATTAAGCACCCAACGTGTGAAATCTGTGAGGTCCCTGGGCACAGCTGGGCCGCCGCACGTCAGGATATCTGGGCGTGTCGCGTGTCTTTTCCTGCTCGGGCATCGATTTACATGGGCAGACATGGCCAGTGCACCATGTTGTATTCTGCGCGGGTATCTAAAGTGGGTTGTTTTAATTACCGTTTGCCTCAAATGCAATTTTAATGGGTGCAGTGTGTGAGGAGATATTAGATATCTTGCAGAGAAATATGGTGTTGGTTTCATGCAACATCCATGAAAAGTATAGTTTAGATCAAAACAGGACCTCCAAATGAGTGGGTGGGGTGTCACAGACATTATTTGCAGTAATATAAGTGAGCTGCTGCTGTGTTTCATAGGTGGAAAACACAAGTCACTACCCCTGAATATTGAGGCAACCACAATCGAACTTGGCCAGAGTGCTCGTGCAGTACCAGCAACCGGGCAAAAGAGGGTAATTGGATAGCAGCTCAAGATAATTACTCCTTGAGGTACACATGGGCCAGCATTCTTATGCAGCATTCTTATGCGACTGCACTATGGAGCTGTGCCTCATGGCCCATGATCCCAGCTGGCTGGTTCGTGTATGGCATCTGCATTCCCTCTTTTGTGTGCATGGCGTCCGCTTTCGGGCAGTCTAGCGGGGGCCAGTGGTGAGTACTGACCCCGCAGGTTCATTGGTCAAATTCGTGTGGTCTCAGCCAGGGGAACAATCGAGCAGCGTGGTGAGTGCATGCAGCTAATTGTTGTACTGTAAGTATAGCTCTGTGTCTAGTAGAGCAGTGCTTAGCCTCAACCTGTTTAGTAAGTCAAGGAAATACGATCGCAATTTGATCATAATTTCTATTTTGATTCGCATTTAGCAAATTGTTTGCTTTTACACGATTGTTGATGGAGGGGCCAACATACATGGAAATCACCTGTATAATACGAGCACGTAGGATTGTTAGCAATCGCTAACTTCGCTGGGCGCTTTTGCTGTCAGTGTTGACAGATGACCTCTGGTGTATTCTTGTTTATGGCCATTCCGCGCCTTTGAGTGGGCAGGGGATCTTGGCTCAATTTGGCCCATGGGCACGGTTGCCGCGTGCCCTCCATGGCACAGGGGCGGTACTGTTAGGAGAACGGCGGGATGTGGGTCCTTCCTTGTTTTGCATTGATTGGGCAACAGGGGTTTTTGGTGCTCCGCATTGCGGTGGGCATTACATGGAAGTAAGTGTTCGGGGTAACGTGGCGTTCTTTCTCGTTTAACCAGTTTCATGTTTTCATCGTGATTTGTACTGACATTTTGGGCTAACCTGTGTTGGCATGTTGGTGGACTTAGGGTCACGCAACAACTGCAACAGGAAGGGGTCTTCCGATACATTATACATGGTTTAGTATCCAGGCCACGGAGTGGCTGCGTGACACTCTGGTGTTGGAAGGGTCAGCCGGTTGGCAGGCAGTCTAGATCTGGGTTCCTAGTTCGGGCCTGTCCAAGCATGGGTTCAAGTGCCAGATGTCGGCCCTGGGATATTTATCACAGGCCTGCAGAACAGATTGTGGCGAATCTGGTGAATACAGTGGGCTCACTCCGCAGGGTAGTAAGCAAGAGCCCAGCACTTTTCCATGGGGCTGTAGGGTGGCGCAGGCAACTATGTTGTCACAGCCAAAACAACAAAGTTTTCATTAACGCCGCAAGTGCAGGGGCATGGGGGCCTCATGAGAGTAACTAGCCCACTACACCCTTACAATGTACTGTGTAACCCAACTTGAGGGGAGGGGGTACTTTACTTGTGCACTTTCAACCATGAAGCCAAGTTTACTTCGCGGGGCTCTGCTCACACTGATGTGGGCCAAGATCACACACAGCATAGGATGAGAGTGAGGGGTCAGTCATATATGGCGATTTATGAGTATTTGCCAGAGGTAGCGAATGTGACCTCACAGACTTGATCAGTGATAATCTCATGGTTCATCTCTTGTCCCAATTGCGGACAGGCTCTGTTTTGCAAAGAACAGTACTTTGTCTCATTCGAGTGCCGCACTTGCCTCTTTCGCAGTATAACAAGGTCAAGTTTGTCTCCAATGCGGGATTGTGCGCCGCCAGTCTGTTGGCAAAAAGGCTGCTGCTTTCTGGTTTCGGCACCTGGCATGCGCGCAGGTGGCCTGTCTGGCTGTTGCGGGAGTGCGGAGGGACTCCGGTGGTCTCTACAGTTCCCTGATAAACTGCTTCTAGTGGTTTCGTCTGACTACAGCTGGGTTTTACACACATGTCGACATGTTTATTGGCTGTCGCAGCACCTGGCCATCAGTCCGTACCCTCGTACTGGGGATCACCCAGGGAAAAGGGCACTTTAGTGCTTAGTCACCCATGAACGATATGTACAAACTGGCACGCGGTGCTTTGGGGTTTGTGCCACCCAGAGCTGGGGGCGTATGTGGGCACACGCATTGCCCGTGCATTGTGCTTTGGCCGGTTTGTTTAATCTTTTCATAGGGAAGAGATATGCAGGGTACCTAATCGCTCACAGCATGGCACATCAAGGGACGCAAACCGGGTTGTTACCCATTAAATGTTTTATAATATATGCTTGGGGCACCTGCAGCAGTGAGGGATGCTTCCTGAGTGCCTAGGACTTGAGGTTTGGTAGCACTCCCCTCCCCCTGGGCTTTCAGCAGAATGGCCACAGGCTAGGGCAGGTTAAAGGGGGATTCCTGCGCGGTGCTGGTAGAATGTCACGCACCGTTAAGGGCATGTCACTACTAAAGTCGTCCCAAAGTTTTGGGGTCAAAATGGGTGGAGCAGTAAGACTAAAGGCATTGGGAAGCTTTTAGCATTCCCTCATTTAGTAAGGGCAGCTATCTGTACAGAATTACCAGCGAGTGGGGTAACATTCACCGGTTATTCAGCGCCATCATGTCTCCGCCCACGAGTCCTAGTAGTGCTCCCACCAAGCCGGACGCTATAGAGAAGTTGGAAACATGGCGACTAGCATTGGCACGATCGCCGAACCTCACATGGGCCTTACAAATTCAGTTTCAGCATAGGTACTTGTGGTGAAATCCCGGCATATGGGATTTGGTTGACCACAAAGGAGAGAACTGGTTAACATGTTGGTTATGTCATTGAATTGGACGATATGTACACAGCAACAGGTGGATAGGGCATGGGTGCATGCGGCACATTTGTTAATGGTGCTGGATAATTATTGTTTTCTCTAGGTAACTGGGATCTCGTGCCCAGGTGCTGTCTTTTTGGCCGTCAGTTACCAGCAAAAATGGTGGGAGATTCAATTTTACATTTACTCTGCTGTGTTACGCTAAGTGCAGTTCCTACCGGCAGCTAACGGGGTTGTGCTAACGGAGCTGTAGGACAGTGGCCCATTGGCCTAGTGAGTTATGTAATCCCTGTGAGGTCATGATGAGGCTTGGTAGCACAGGGTAATAGTGGCAGATGAAACTAAGTTTCTCCCGTATGGTCGATACAAAGGGTAATAAAAATAACCTGGTATGGGGTCTCTTCTGTAATGTGCCACTATGGGAGTGCGGTTGGCACATTAAATTTACACTGCCTCTGGGATAAGCCAAAGTCCCTGCCTGGCCATCAAGGGGTGGGCAGGTGTCCGCTAAGTATGTACTCCCTTCCCCTGACTAGAGAGGTGGGCTCGGACATGCTTAGGTGCATACCCTAGCCAACCAGAAACTCCATTTACTACATGGTAGAGAATGCATAGGAGTTGTTTGCAGTCCATTCGCATCCGCCCCACAGGGCGAAGGCTTTAGGGCACAAGGTTTGTGGAGGGCTCCTGTTTGGGAGGGTGACTAAAGACACATTGGTGGTGTGACGGCAAAGCGAGACTGTCAGCTGATGCTGGGTAGGAGGTTCCGTATCACCTACCAGAAGGGTGCCAGGTGGCAAGACCAGTAAATAATGTTTAAGCATGATATAGATGCTGGTCAGGAGAGGTTTGCCAAAGGTATTACACTTATGCCTGGCATTCACAACCCATCCACACCAAGCCTATTGCCCAGGTCCTGGGCCGCATACACACAGCCCGGTACCAGGCACCTGCGGTTGTCAGGCCATGAGTTACTAAATTACAACTGTACAGTGGGCATACTTGCTGACCGGGCAGATTGCTACGGCCTCCAAGGGCTGAATAGTCAGACACCAGTCGCCTCAATCACAAGGAACACGACCAACAACTTGAATCTTGGCCTTGAGAAAGCCCTCGGCCGATGGGCCACACGGGCGAAACACGTGTCGACTGTCTTTGTCTTATGCCTGTCTTTGTCTTATGCATGTGAATAAGACTAAACACCAGGCATTTGAAACCTACCAAAGAAATATTGGAAATTATTCCGTTTACTAAACACAATTTAAAAAGGCACAACCCTCCACCCCCTACCAAACCAGTAGCAGTGAGTGTGGTTTGCCCACAGTGCAGTTGTTAGAAGAATTTAAATTCCATGCACAGGTTAGGCTGAACTTGCTACCAGCGGGTCTAGTGTGTGAGCGGGTTAACTGAACAGGTAATTTTCCACCGCTGGGGTTGCCCTGGGGTGGGCAGTGTGAACACCCCTGCCCCCTATCCGGGGGCTCTCGCAGGGAGGGTTCTAGCCTGTCGACTTTTCCTGCAGTTAAGGTCAAATGCCCTGCCCGGGTAGCTATATTAGCCTAACTGGGCAGGGGTGCTGTCAGCTAACACATTGTGCTGCGTCCCCAAGAAAGGGGGGAACAAGGTGCCAAGCACAAAAGGCAAGGAGAGCAGTGTGAACCCCCCCCCCCTCCTATTCGGGAATATTCTGGGAGGAAGGGCAAAGTAGGACTTAGCCAATCCTTAAAGTTAGGCACCATATGGCAGCCAGTGCGCACTGCATCAATCACACGGATTCTCTAGCTGGTATCCCTAGGGGGGTCCACCACGAAGGGAGCTGAGCTGGCGAAATTCCCATAAGAAATAAGGGATGCACGGCAAGGGCAGGAGGGCACCCTGGCTCATCGTCACACACGTCTAGTTATGGACATTCCTGTGCATCATGAGTTAGAAAGCAAATGGACGGTGCAAAGGTTAAAGTATAATCCTTCTCGCCCGAATAGCCAGAAGTAGGCAGGTGGGTGTGGGAGCGGTCTCCCAACAAGCGGGCAGCTGTCCCTTAAGTGGGGACACAGGTGCGCTTAGACACACCGTCCTAGTAGGACGGCAGCTAGGTGAGCTCAGCAAATCCATGGGGCAATGTGAGCCAGGGAATCTGATCTGCCCCGCCCAGAGTTGGCATGGGGCTGAGTTATGTATGTGAAGTAGTGGAATTTTCCCACAGGAGGGTGGATAGTTGGCACAAATTCACAGGGCAGAAGGGCCTTTGTGTTGCATTAGACACTAGCTGATCCAGGCTATCGGCAAGGTCTATGGTGATACAGATGGGGTTCATCTATCACCAGGGGAGGGATCTCTTCCCTAGCTTTGCAGGAGGCCTGGAAATGAGAGGTTGCAGGTAAGAAAGGAGCTTTTGGTGGGGGGCTCTGGCGGCGACGGTGGCCACCTCCAGAGCTGTGGCGGAGTTACAGGGCGATCTGGAAGCAGAGGGGTACAGAAGGGTACCTCTGCGCGGCACCATGGTGGGTGCCAGAGCCAAATCCTAGGAGCCTCATGGGAGGTTCCTAGAAAACCGTGTCGGCGCCCCGTTAGTCCTTCGGGCGGTTGTGGGCCTGAACAACCGGGGGTTTGCTATGCTACGCTCCGCCCTGAAAGGGGCGTGAGTAATAAGGAACCATGTGTCACGTGATCCGGGAAGAGGATCACCAGAAGTGGCAGCACAGATGGGGTTCGCCCCAGTGCTGCTTGGCTCATCAGGCGGGCAGGCGGCCCAGACGGTTGCCTGCCCTTGGATCGCCCGTAAGATAACCCACCATATTACATAACGGTGTATGTAATAAACCTGCAGCAATTTTTACCCAAACAAGAAATGTGTTGTGTGATTATTTATGAGCATGCATGTTATGTTGGAGGGGTGGGGTAGGTTGCCAATGCTGGTACTATGCGGCTGTCCGAGGCCCCCGCAGGGGGCCACTAAAGAGGGCAGCCCTCTAGTGCCAGCTGGGCACCCCACACCCCCCTTAGGGGCAGGGACTCAGGGAGGAGTCCCCCAAGCCTGGTCGCAGCGCGACAGGCGAGAATCACGTCCGGGGCGCGAGGACAGGGGGAGGGGTATATAGGCCTCCCCCCACCATCTTGTCGTCCTCTTTCGCGCGCCCGGACACGCCGTCTCCCACCCTACCGCTTACCCGGCGTGGTTCGTGGCAGGCAGGAGGCAGAGAATGTTGTAATGTTGTCTTTTTCGTTGCAGGCGGAGTTACAGGGCGATCTGGAAGCAGAGGGGTACAGAAGGGTACCTCTGCGCGGCACCATGGTGGGTGCCAGAGCCAAATCCTAGGAGCCTCATGGGAGGTTCCTAGAAAACCGTGTCGGCGCCCCGTTAGTCCTTCGGGCGGTTGTGGGCCTGAACAACCGGGGGGTTTGCTATGCTACGCTCCGCCCTGAAAGGGGCGTGAGTAATAAGGAACCATGTGTCACGTGATCCGGGAAGAGGATCACCAGAAGTGGCAGCACAGATGGGGTTCGCCCCAGTGCTGCTTGGCTCATCAGGCGGGCAGGCGGCCCAGACGGTTGCCTGCCCTTGGATCGCCCGTAAGATAACCCACCATATTACATAACGGTGTATGTAATAAACCTGCAGCAATTTTTACCCAAACAAGAAATGTGTTGTGTGATTATTTATGAGCATGCATGTTATGTTGGAGGGGTGGGGTAGGTTGCCAATGCTGGTACTAGGAAAGAAGCTAACGGATAGGGGTGCGGCTGGAGCAAGATGAGAAGGGCACTGCTGTTGGCATAACCTTAATGCACACAGCTCCATGCGCCTCACAGAATATTGGTGCCCTGGGCCTGGGCCTAGCTCGCCCATGCTAAAGGCCGGCCCTGCCTGTACTCCACAGGTGCATTTTACCATTAACCTCCCTCGCCCCTCCCCTGCCCACTCAATGCCTGCTAAAGCACATCTTTGTTCCTCGACACATTTCTTACCGTGTACAACAGTTGCACGCTGAGTATTGCTTTTCCCCTTTTCGAAACCGCATTTATATTCTAAAAGTGATTTTGAATGTGATATCAAGGGCTTTTGAAAGAAGCTCAGTTCCGCACCTGAACAAAGGAGCATTTTTAAGTATGAATTTTGAAACATAATTGTGTAACTTAGATTTTTCATGAGTTGTTATCGAGAAGCAGGGGACGAGACCCACTGTGCGCCGAGTGCAAACCCTACCCCTGCATTAGATAGCCGAAGCAACAGCAAGTGGCCCTCCTGACTAGAGGGAAGCGGACAGAAAATTATACGGATCTGTTTCCTGCCGTTCCATGCAAAGGCAAGCCCTGGGAGCCACCCGCCTTCACATCTGTGAAAGAACCGCCAGCGAGTGTCAAATGGCCATTCTGCTGGGAGCGGGGCACACACCGCCCAGATGACTCTTTCATTACCACCGTTTTCACATTTCGAGCACATTAAAAGCCTTGGCCAAGTATGCCCTCTCTCATGTATAAATGCTTCCTCCTGTTTAAAAAGTAAAGGATGCTCGGGCGATGACCTGTCTGAAAACATGCCTTCACGACTGCCACCGTCTTACACTTAAGCGCAAAGAATGAGAAAGTAAAAGTCATATTGCATCCTCCCGGGGATGAAAAGGCTAGTGTTAATAATTAACATGTAGAGCGAGTGTAGTCAAATTAGCCATAATAGAGCCCAGAGTGACTGGCAAAGTCACCTCTCATTATCAAAAAGCTCATTAGGAAATGAAGAGGTGGAAATCCCACTGGGCTCTTCTCACACAGGCCGTGCAGGCAGGAGATTACTTCTCGCGTTTCCTTCAAGTGGAGAACGCCTAGGTCACCATATTGCTTGTTAGGATAAACTGTAAGCTTTGAAATTGGAATGGCTGAAACCTGTATGCGCTTTATCAAATGCCTCGCGAGGGAAAACGCTTGTGCAGCACAGACACATTAGCCACCAAACCCACACACACAACTCATCCCCACAAACACACATCCTAAACACCCTACTGTTGCAACAGGTAAACTCTTGCTATGTTTCACGAGACTGATAATGAAGCTTGTGCATTAGATTGAGTTTTGACTCTCATCCACGGGTGGTTTGGAACATTTACACAGATCTTTTGGCCTGGTACCTAAATTCGAAGTCTACAATAAATTGGAAGCAGGGCCAGTCGGGTTCACATAGTGCTGAATGAATGTTTGTCGCAAGAGACTGTACTTTCTTCGAAAGGCCAGCTCTTTTCCTGAAAACATTAATATCAGCGGAGAAGCAGCAAACATTCTCTTTACATTGTCTACCCCATGGAAGGCTTCCTCTGCCCAGTGCCTTGCAAGAAGAGGTAGACAGCAAAAACGGAAGAGAGTATTGCAACTTACCAGGAATCGGAATACAGGTGTCTAAGGTACAGAACATGTTTGTTAACAGCCTTCTTAGCAGAAAAAATATCAATGAAAAGAAGTTAAAAAACAACTGGAAGAAGAAAAGATGACTAACACTGAAAACAGAAGTGGGCCAAAGTGTAGTGGTGCGACATATATGCAACACCTGTTCTCAACAATTGATTTAAAATCTATATCTGAATGTCTTTGGAACTAGAGTGATTCCTTTCCCTCTGGCTGACATAACAAAAGCAAGGTGTCCATAGACACCATGCGGCTTTAAATTGGAATGCCAAGCAATTATTATGCATATTTTAATCTTTTTTTTAAAAAGAAAAAAAAAGAAGACAGGCATATACTTCATAGCATTTATCGCTTGGCTAAAAAAGTATTCATGCATGATTGTCTCAATGCAGGAGCCATTTAACCTCCTGGCTTCTTTATATGTAGGTTCCTACTCGGTGGTGTGAGATTAAGAGGTGGTACTAAAGTGTAAACAGCAGAATGGGTTTCTCCTCTGACTGAAGCAACGGCAAGTCATCTGTGTCCTTACGTACACGGAAACTGATCACTTTGTGTGAAACATTATGATAGAAGGGTGCAAATCAGTCTGTACCAAATAAAAATTTAGTTCAGACTATTAACGCTACCACCTGTCCATGCAGTTTATCAGTATAAGTATAGAAACCAGCATAATAACTTGAGAAAAGACAGAAAGGAGGCCACACTGCATGTATTTGTGTGCCCAGCTTAGTATTGTGTGTTGTTGATTATTTCAAGGCATTTAATGAATACAGCTGATGCACATTTGGCGTATATGTACAGAAACGTAGTGTCTATTTCCTTCACCATAAGGAATATTCTAGGTTCAGTAAAATTTGCCTGCAGTACATCATGTTCTTCAATTTCACACAAAAAAGCCACCCCAGTGATTTTATATCATTTTACAATTCTACCACATTTTGCTATTGGATACTTATCAGCCTACTCCTAGACACACACAAAAGTGTGACTGGATGTCCTCACACACCACCAGGTGTCATGCTTCATTAAAGGACATCCCCACGCTCTCCAAAAACATTGGTTTGATGGAGAGCAGGCCTACGCCCTGAGATCAGGGAGGCACTTAATAATAGCCTAGGATCCGTGAAAAACAGACTAAAAACCAATGTGGTAAGCCAGTCTGGTTTTTACTATATAAGGTACCACTTGGTATTAAAACTTAGGTATGAGGAATAGTGGGATTAGTACCCTGACCTCACTAAAATGTCAACATGTTTCTGCCTAGCAGCACATCCGAGTCCATGGCATTCATCAGGATGGACATTGGATCCTCTGTGAGCATATACTTTGTGTATATGCTAATATACTGTGGGTCTAACACTTGTCGCCACCCAATGTTACTAGGTCCCTTAGGTACCCTAATTAAGGGTCATCTGGGCCCCATGGAGGAAGGGCTCGGGAACCCCTGTAGTCACACACCAAGGTGCGTTCCTCGCCACCCACCTACTCGTAATGAGAGGCTATGCTATCAATTAAGAGTATTGAAATATCTTTGATGTATTGGTGTGGTCCACACCCATGCAACTCTAAACCAATATCATTAGTGCGTAGCTGGCAGGAGCAAATACCTTAAATGAGGGGAATCTGAAGCTGGCTAGGGATTTTAGAGGCAGGCGGATCTTGTATTCACACACTGCAAGTGGAACAGAGCAGACTCAGAAATTACTGTTGCTCATGGTTAGTGGTATCTTCCCAAAACCGCATGTGCGCTATAAATTACTTCATCAAGGATACCATCCCGGCCATTGCACCTACTTGTTCCTCTATTGCCTGCATATTGATGGAACCAAACCCCGCCATAACCTAAATGCTCAACCAGCGTAGTGCAGTGTGGCTCCGCCCTCTGTATATTCAGCCGTACTGTGATGTGCTGTCACGTGATTACTGTGCACTAGTGGACCTATCCACCACGTTCTGTGGTAGAAAAGGTCCCAAAAATCTGACCTTTGTTACTTAATAGACAGAGGACTAGTGAATCAAAAACAGTAATGTCAAACGTTCATGTATACATGCAGTATGTGCCATGGCACATTTTTTTGTGACCTTTCCTACCACAGTAACCATGTGATGGCACATCACAGTACATAGAGCGCTCCAAATGTTTCATCTACAGCATCTCGTTCATCCTCAAAGGTTATGTAGCCTTGTTGTTCTGAGTCTGTCGCTGTGTTTAGCCAAAGCTTTTGGAAGCGGTCGGGTGTTCACGTGCCTCTGGATACTCTGCTGGGTGTCGAATACTTTCCTGACCAACTGGGAACTGAATAGCATCAAAGCCTTCAGACTGGACATTTTGCCGGATACCAATTCATCTAGACCTAGGCCTTGTTGGACCTCACAGGCCTCCTCCACACTCTTCTACATATCAGCCCTACATATCAGCTCGGGCCTTTAATGGCCGGTAGAGCCCACTACATCTGGCTCTAAGGCTATAGAAGTAAATTGATATAGAGCTGCAAATGTCACCTTTTGTGGATTCCTTGCAGAGGAACATCCATCCATTTGCACTTGTAAATCTGATTTATAAGTGCAAATGGCTTACTGAATCGCAACTTGGTGCCATGTTTTGTATTCAGTACACCATTTATGGAACCATCTGATGCTAGATAGAAGACTCTTCCCTTTCTATAACAACGTTTCCCATCACTTGGATGCGAGGGGCTTCTCAGGATCCATCAGCTTACAACATTCTGGTGTTGCAAATTGGCCTGCTGGTGACAGTCAGGCACGATATAAGGCAACATAATAAGTAACTACGTAGAGAAAATATTATTTTGCAGTGCACCTATCATCATTATTAAGACATTTCAGAATTGCATTCGAACCACAGCAAATCTTAGTGGAGAAATCGTTGAAATTTGTAAACTTTTGTAAATTTGATTTTCCTTAAAACATTTTGGGGATGAAAGAGGTAAACTGTAGGGTCTTCAAATTATGTTTTCGCATCATCTCTGTTTAGAGTTAGTGTCAATGCGTTCAATACTTTACTTCAACCAGAAAACATATTTTAAATTATTGCCTTATTATTGTATAACTGGTAGCTAAATGTGAATTTATTGAAATGGTCATTGTTGTGATATATGTTTTTCTTTGTTTTTGAAGCTCTTTTATGCAATGGAAAGTTTCATAAACACCTGCAGGAATGCTTTGTTCCCTTGGTTATTCGCTATATTGACCTAATGGAGTCCTCCATCGCCCAGTCCATACATCGAGGGTTCGAGCAAGAGACATGGCAGCCTGTCAAGTAAGTTCTCTAGAAAGGAGTGTAGATCTGATATGTTAAAGTTAAAGTGCAAATATACATGCAAGGTGTTAGGACATGCAGTTTTCAATGTATCAACACACGTTTCAGAAATCTCAAAACATATTCCACCTCTGCATCAGGAATCCGTTCAATCGGCAAGAAAGGTGCGCCACCTGATTGACCCTGCAAATCAGTTCTTTCTTTTATAAATGCAGTCGATTGATAAATTGACTGTTGATTGGGATGTTTAGATGCATGGTGGTTGTGTTAATGTTTTTTTTATATTGATAAGGTACATTGTTTGAAGGTCAGGCACTGAAAGAAGATCAGAAATGCAAATGCCGGTTTCCCTGTCATTAAAGAAATCAGAGAATTACTACTGTTGAGTGCGTCCCCGTTTTTTGACATCATGGAAGACATAGTTTGAAGGTTGCAGTAATGTATCAGATCTAAAACATTATCTACTGTGAATTCGTCTTTCATCTAGATGAAGTTTAGTTTGCACATGATAAATTTCCTGATCTCATGTAACATATGTCATACGGTTTCCTTTATTCCTAATTGTAACTTGAGAGAAGTTAAGACCCTGGCATGTCAAACATTAAGGGGCCGATTATGATGTTGTCATTCTCACACATTGCTCCACAAGACTCTCTGACAATCCTTAAATCATTGAAATCTGGCTCCCTGTCTGACCCTTGTTTGGCCAGGCTGCTAGCCTCTGTTGCCGAGGTAGTCAATCCAGAGGTTAATACTCTCATTAATATGTCTCTTCAGACCGCCATTGTTCCCCTGGATTGGAAGCAGGCCAAACTTCTGCCTCTGCTGAAAAAGCCATCTTTGGATCCTTCCATTCAAGCTAGCTACCACCCTATCTCCCTTCTTCCGGCCGTGGCGAAAGTTTGCGAGAAAGCTGTTAACAAACAGCTTTCCAATTTTGTTGAAACATCTGGCTTGCTCCATTCAGCCCAATCAGGGTTCTGGGCCACCTATAGCACAGAGACGGCTCTTGTTGAAATCTCAGAAGCAATTAGAGAGTGTTTGGACGCTGGTGGCAGAGCGGCGCTGATTTTATTAGACCTCTCTGCCGCCTTTGATACGGTGCCACACTCCCAGCTACTGGCCCATCTCTCGGACATTGGTGTCTCTGGATTAGCCTGGAATTGGTTTAAATCATTCCTTGAAGATAGATCGCAGCAAGTGTAGCTGCCCCCGTCCTCATCGGCCCCCAAAACGGTGACTACTGGAGTGCCTCAGGGTTCTACCCTGACCCCTCTCCTTTTTAACATCTATGTCACTCCTCTGATCTATTTGGCAGAGGATCTGGGAGCTAAGATCATCGCTTATGCGGATGATACCCAGCTCCTCTTCACTTGGGAAAAAAATGATATATCCCCGGCTCGTGCCAAAGCCCGTTTTACAGCCGTCTTTAAATGGCTCCTATCTGCTCAGCTCAAGTGTAATGAGGATAAGTCGGAAATCCTTCTGTATGGGACTTTCCCTCCTCAGTTTAGAGAATCGCGCTGGCCGGCAGATTATCCTCTACCTAACTCTGCGGGTCAATCAGTTAAAAACCTGGGGATGTGGTTTAACGAAGATCTCCGGTTCTCCACTCAGATTAAGAAACTAGCAGGGCAGTGCTTTGGTACATTGAAATCACTTAGGAAGTTTTTACCCCTCCTACCTAGGGCAGCCAAGGAAATGGTTACCTGCGCCCTGATTCTCTCATGCATTGATTATGCGAATACCTTGTACATCGGCTTGCCAGGGTACCAGCTGAAGAAACTGCAGGTAGTACAAAACGCTGCGGCCAGGGCTCTTTTAAATATTCCTGGAAGATCCAGCATAAAGCAACACCTGCATGACCTTCACTGGCACCCCGTGGCCCAAAGAGTTAAATTTAAAGCCCTTACCCTGGCTCATGCAGCCCTTTACGGATCTGGTCCGCTTTATCTCAGGAAACGTTTCAGCTTCTATGTACCACGGAGACAGCTGCGCTCAGCCGCGCAGTGTCTGGCGGTGATCCCCCGTTTCCGCCTGGCAAGAATGGGGGGCAGTTCCTTGGCTTACAAGGCAGCGGAGGTTTGGAATTCCCTTCCCCTAGATCTGCGTGGTACTCAAGATCCTAAAATATTCAGGAAACGGCTAAAAACTTTGCTTTTTTTTTTGTCTGCAGTGGTCTTTCAGCTCCTCTCCTCCATTTCTTTGGCTTTCGCGCAGGGACACTCTTGAGTAGCCGTGCGCGCTATAAATGAGAATAGCATAACATAACAAAAGCCTCCGACCACAGGTCAGAGGCTTTCCGACCGACATCTCTGGTTTCAATTCTGACCGCCAAATAACAATGTAGGCGGTCGGAACTGAAACCGAATGGTCATTCCGGCTGGATTCTGACGGGCTCAAGGAGCCCGTCGGCCAGTCGGAGGGCCCAACATAATCCCTGAGGACGGCGTTTCTGCCGTCGGGATTACGATGCCGGTTTCCGACAGGCTTTCCATGTTGGACTTTCCGACCTGGAAAACCTGTCGGAAAGCGACTTTGGGGGCCCCTAGCAGGGCCCCCATTCCTCAACGGCCTCCGGTTGAGGGCCGAGGGGGCACCTATGTGCCCCCCTGTTAATCCCTGCACTGCGTGGCAGGTACCTTGAGGTGCCTGCCATGCGGTGCAAGGATTAACAGAATCTCCCATTTCTCCATGGGAGCTTGTGCTACGGCCGGTTAACGGCCACAGCACAAGCTCCCATAGAGAAATGGGAATATGCGACTGCACCATGTGTGGTCGCATTGTAATGGCTGTGTCCGAGGTCGGTAGGTCCCGAGACCGCAGCGATGTTGGGCGGATGCCCAACATCGTAATCAGGCCCTAAGTGTTAAAAATGGGGATGCCAGAATGGAAAAAAAATATCTAAATGGCATGAAAATGCTGGGGTGATTGTGCCAGGACAAAGCACATATGACTGACATATAACTAACTACTCATGTAAAGCTGGCAAACAAGTGGAAATTGGGAAAGGTATCACCCACCACAAACTATGTCCATCCTGGTGGCCAATAATAGCAATGATGTTTTAGTGGTGGTTGGTCGCCAACTTCTATTGCTCTTTCTGAGTTCATTCTCTGGCACACCAACAGCAACTTCATTGACTTTTGTCTATCACTGAAGTAACGCCTTTCTTTTTGGAAAAAGGTTGCTATGTATGTCTTTGTAGCAAGAGATTCATTGTATTATGTTCTTGAATTGTTTTGTTTTCACAGGAGCATCACCAACAACCTACCCACTGTGCCCCTACCAAAAGTTCCAAGCCTTGCTCTTAATCTTCCGCAGATCCCTAGGTTTTCGGCGCCAGCTTGGATTGCCTCTTTATATGATTCCACGTGTGTATTCCTCTTCTTTGGCCTGCATGTTTGGATGGCATGCCCAGCGTGGAGTCCAGTTTTGTATTTGTGGCTTGTGTTGTACTGTTGGATATTTATGATAGACTGCGTAGCCCGGTTCCCTTAGGTGTGTATTGCTTAGCGGTGAGCTTCAGGTTAAGTAACTCATGAATTACCCAGAACAATATTATTTGACTCACTGTAGCTTTCAAATGTCATTAGGGCTACATGTGTATGTGGACACCAAACAACACTTGCCCAAAACATACATTGACTGGTGGCTCCTCCTTCCATGGGATGCTTGCAACCAACATGTGAATTATCTAAGTGTACAAAGGTACCTTGTACCTTGACAATGCCTGCACAATTGCATCTCATTCTGTATTGATCAGGCTCATGCAGACTACTTAGTTTTTTTCCGCCTTTTACTTGTATTTGCTGCCCGAATACATCAACTCTTGTCCTCGTTTACAGTGGCCAGATTGTTTACCGTGACAGTATTTAATGTTAAACGGAATTAATTTGGTTTGTGCCACAGATCTATACACAAGAAAAGTTACACGTATCCACTGATAGAACTCAGGCAAGGAATGCCACTATTGTCTCTGTTACATCTTGCCAGGAACAATGTGTTTCAGTTCTACCTCCGTTTGGGTATAGTGTGAAGAGCCTGGAAACTGTGTATCTTTAGATTGGTGTCTTGGGCATATTTGTCAATTGGTAATAAATACATAAGACGGATATTAATATTGAGGATGGTTCATTGCAATACTTAACTGCACTGGCCTTTCGGTCTGCCAGACCTCTCTGATCAGTTATATTTATATAGAGCTCCCCAAAGAGTGAGGGTAATGGAGAATTCTATAGATCTCAACAGTGTGAAAGCAAGCATGGTGCACACCCACATATTAATCGAATCAAGCCTGGAATTCAGGGGTAATTGTAGTCAGTGGAAGGAAGGTTCCAGGTTTTTAGGTAGTAAAACTTGAAGACTGGTGGATATCGAGTGCAAGTAATAAATGTACAAGTACTCAGCTGCAGAAGAGAAGCTGGCTTTAAAGTTTTAGATTCCCGTTGGCTTGTGGATGTTTAAGCAGCAGAAGTGTTGGATTCTTGAGGATCTCGATCTGCCAGTGAGGGAGAACGCGTTTCGGCTCGGCAGTAGATGCATGTGGGGGCCTTCATCAGTAACGGAACACCATTTAAATGTCTTGTGCATCTGCCGAGGTGGCCAATGGAAATATTGCACTATTGGAACAATTTGATCTCGTTTCATTTCTCTACTAACGAGGCGTGCTGCAGTGTCAACGATGGCTTTTGATGGGGAATTATTTGATTGTGGCACACTGCAGAGAAGGGTGATTCCTCAGTCAGAGTAGGACAGAACCACAGCAGGCATTGCAACAAAGGCAGAAGGATCAAGAAATTTACCCTTCAAGAGGGAATGTAGTCGGTGTGATGCTGATGCGAACAGCGACTGTTTCAAACTAAAAGCTCTCACTGGGATGTGTAGACACTAACGCTGCTGCCTACGATAGCCAAGTTTACTTTTATCAATGGCACTTTCGAATTGAAGAGGAAACTTTTCATTTGTTGGAACTACCTTTGAGGAATAGCAAAGGCATTAACTTATTGTTTCTGTAGACTTCAGTGTGCTGATATCCTTGCAGGAGGAGGCCCAGAGATAGTATTAGTTATTGGCGCATATTGAGTCATCAGCGCCTCCAACTTACAAGATGACTTCCAGGGTTTCTAGTCAAAATCAAATAACTTGGACTATTGTATCAAGAACTGAGGCACACCACCGAAGAGGAGCTGCAGAGGGAAGTGTGGATGAGGGGCGTAGAGGATTTAAGCTGAACAAAGTGTTCCCATTCTCGTAAGAAGGACTGGAAACAGTGTAAGCAGTTTTGGACTTCAATCCCCTGCACATTATGATTGGAAAAAAATAGTCATAAATGTGTGATATCCTGTTCAAATGACACAGAGGCTACAAAAACAAGCAGGAGTTGCTATTTTCAAGTATGAGCTGGTAAGCACCTAACACCGTTGTTGCCCGACAAGTGAGAGAGGAGGAGGTGTCTAACGTTGATATGATTCTGTAGTTGTGATAGTATTGGTATCCTGGCGACTACATAAAATTGAGAGCTCACCCAGAAGGATGATTCAGCGAGGCAAACGCTTGTTGCAGACTTGTGCTCTGATCAGGAGGTCATGAGTTCGAATCCCAGCTAGGACAACTCAGGCTCCCACCATTCTGTGGTTGGGTATATAGTATCCCATAAAACTGAATATTATTAGCAAACTTTATTTCCTGGGCTTAGAAAAGGCACAAATGTGGTTTGCCGCACTAAGTAAAAATAATATTAGCAGTGTCCAGCTTTCTGCACAAATTGTGATTTGGCCCATTTTTACGGAGTTTGGGAATGAACCTTGCTGTGATGAAGCACTGAAGAACTGAGAAGACAGTTCTGAATATCAATTTTAGGGCATTTAAAGTGTTATTATTTACATAACCCATACTTAAAGTGTAAACATTGTCAGTTGCAAAATGGCTGCCTCTCTGGGCCAAATGTGGAGAGGGGTTGTCATTGGTCATCTTTTGTTTTATACTTTAGTAGCGACCACACAGCCTATGTTATAGACAGTGCACAAGAGCACCACAGATGCTATTCATTGCATACTTCATGTTTGGACTGTGCATTGTCTCAGAAGCAGTGCAATGTCACTAGCCTCTCCACCAGTGCATTGCCCTGAAGCAGTGCTTGAAATGGAAAAATAGAAGGGCAGGTACACTGTGCCAGAGTTACTGCTTGTTTCTTGAGAAGTGCCAGTACTCTCAAATTAAAAGTATTATGTCTCTCTCAAGAAGTGCAGGTACTCTCCGTCTCAGAATAAAAAAGTGTTGGTACTCAGTACCGGACAGTACCAGCTCATTTAAAGCACTGCCCTGGAGACTCTCCTTGCACTGGCGAGCCAGTCTATTATGGTAAAGGCAATGCAGGAGCAGGGATGGGTGCACTACCTCCCCGTCAGCCTCAAAGTGTGAGAGCCATCACCATGCCTCTTGCCTTACTCATCACTACCCCTACACAATAACATCACAGCTCATTGAAGGGTAGTGTGCTCTTGGTGGTGGTGGTGGTGATTACAGAAGTACTCCTTTGTTGTCTGTCACCGCTCGCCCCTTCTCAATGTGGACTCAGCCATTAAGAGGCAACAGTGACACTTCAAAACAAGCATTAGCAAAGCCAATCTGTCTTGCTTCGCCAATTTCGATCAGGTGACGCGATTAGCTTTGCCAATGCCGGACCGGCCATGATAACAGTGTAGAAAATCCAGATTTTTATACTTTGAAGATGCCCCCGCGCTGTTTAATGCAGCATGCTTTACATCATCACAGCACTTCATGTGAAGACTCCATGCATCAGTAGCGGCTCGTGGTGGGAGTGCTGCGGGGCGGTGGGGCAGGGGAGGAGCAGGGTGGGGGGTAGTAAACTACGGCATACGGCCGAACAGAGGTAAGTAAATAAATAAATAAATGAAACGAATTTCATTGCGCGCGCTGCATTGCCAAATGCAATGCAGCGCGCACAACGAAATTTGTTTTATTTATTTATTTGTTTACTTACTTCTGTTCGGCGGTATGCCGTAGTTTACTACCCCCCACCCTGCTCCTCCCCTGCCCTGCCCCACTGCCCCACAGCACTCCCACCACGAGCCGCTACTGCCATGCATACTGTGTCATGCAATGCAATGGACATTTTGAAAGTATAGAAAACAATGTCTTCATTATTTTCAATACTTTTAACATGGCCAGTCACTGCTATTAGCTTTACCAATACAGGTGAAATTTAAAAACCTCCAGCATTGACAAAGCCAGTAGCGACTACCATCAGGGGAAGGGATAGCACAGGATAGTGCAGAGTGACAATATAGAGGGCAATCAGCAATAGCACCATTCGGCAGCTAGTATGGCGAGGAGGAGCATCAGCACAGAGGGTGGAAGAAGAGACATGGCATAAGAACAACATCCAATGCATTATCAAGGTCTGCCTCTTGCACCTGGGGTGCTGCTCAGGAGCATCAAAGGGAGAAATTGGGTCAGTCGGGGAGCATGGGAAAGAGCGTGACTGTCCTATGAAGGTCAAGGCATGCACTCCCCAGGAGTGGCAAACAATTACTGAAAAAAATGAGTTCCCTGACGTCAACAGTGGAAGGATAAACCCAAACCAATATTCAGCAAAGGTAAACTAGCTATGTGCCGCGGGAGGAACAAATACAAAATAACAAGGAAAGCCATCAATAAAGAATGAGGAACTGAGGTTGAGAAGAAACCCATCTAGTCCTGAGCAAAGGCTAACTCTGTGAAGTGTAAACAAGCTGTCTGTAGCAATAACACAAAAACAATAGTAGAAGGCTTCTGTCCCATAGCTCCACACTATGTATGATGCTGTCCTGCGGGGTTTTCCAAAATGTTAAAGCCATTTTTAGCAAAGCAGTGGCTGGACGGGGCTGACCCAAAGCCCCTCTATGGATTTTGATATTATTGGCAAATCCACTAACCTACCTCTATGCCAGCTCTGATATTAGAAAGAAGGGAATGTCTGTTCCAAGCCACAAATATGCCTGTAATTCTAGCCAGGATGCCAGAAAGTGAACCATGTTTCAGTAAGCAGAATGAGGTTCCAAAACTCCTTTCAGTTAATGCATTTTACCTTAAAGACGTAGACATTATGAATTGCCATCTAATGTTGACTCTTAAATCCTGCATTCTGGCCCTGTTTGTTTTAACAGTTCTTAGAAAATGAAGTGAGTTAGCCCGTCTAATAAGAACATGCCCATTTTCAACATTTGAATCAGCCACCACCTGATTTGCCATGATTGTTAATTCAGAAATTATTGTTCAAGTGTTCATGCTTCCATTGTCTTTTGTTTAAAACTCCTTATTGTGGCCACTTTCTATCTTTTGTTTTTTAGTCCTATGTGAAAGACAGCGCTTTGGTCTTACATTTCATGATATTGCAATTGGGCCTGGGCAAGATTTAAATTATGCCAGCGTAATTTCAGTGATTTCGTGTTACACTTGTTAGGTGCAATTCCCCAAATCATGCCATTTCATGTAATTAGGCACCATGTGCGGTAATGCAGCTAAAAATTTCAGCAAGCTGCCCCTTGCCAAGCTGGTTAATCATCTTTCATCTACATGTTATCACCTGTTGAGGACTAGAAAAACAGATTCTACCATTATTACACAGGTCAGCTCATCATGTTGTTATTCAGGCCACCATTTTGAATCACTTAGATTATTGTAACTCCTTGTTCCTGGCACTCCTGGTAGGTCTCATTCAGAAGTTGCAGAGGATTCAAAATGGGGCAGCCGAACTGGCTTTGGGTCTCCCAAAATTTGCTTCATCTACCAAGGAATTTGAACATGTACATTGGTTTCCATGCATAAGAGAATTATTTTTAAATCACTGTTCCACGTATTGAAGGCAGTACATGGACAAGGACACGTGTATTCGAGAACAAAATTCAACATTTATGCCCCTTATTGCCTGTTACGGTCCTAAGACTCCTTTCGTCTGTGTATCCCACAGTTTAAAAGGCTGAAATGAGGCAAGGACTTTTCTATAACAGCAGCAAAGCTCTGGAATGAGTTGATACAATTTAGGAAATCCTTAAAGACATGTCTATTCAGACTTTAATTTCCTTGTCTCGCATTAGCAATTGTCTCTCTTAAGCGCCAGGACCCCCTTTTTTTAGGCCTTTTTTTGCCCTAAATAAAACATATAACATCTGAGGACAATATTTTCCATAAACACATGGGAACAACAAAACACAAGTGTTTTTGCACTTTTTTAGTGTAAATTGCGTTCTTGCGTCAAAAATTGACTCAATGAAGCATCTTGAACTCAAATATAGCACTAGGTGATGGATTTGTATTCTGCATAATTTCCCATACTTTCAAGTAATTTTGCTGAAATTTGTATTGATTACAGGAATGCAAATTACACAAATTTCACACACACCCTAATTGCAATCACTGTATTCAGCAGCTGAAGCAATCTTCTCCACCATGAGGTGAAACCCATGAGGTTAGGTCCAGCTTGGCCTCTTACAGCTGTTGGATGGCCCAAGCTAAGCCTGAGATTCAGACAGAGTCTTGTAGACCTGGGCCCACTTCTAGCATTCTAGCAGGAAACAGGGTGAGCCTGGGCTGGGAGTGAGGCACCTTGGGGGCTTGAAGATTCCCTGGAGGAAGGTATATGAAGGGGAAGGGAACAGCGATGGGCTGAGAAATATCTTGCAACCACCGCACAGGAGCTCCTCACAAAGGCCCTTGATCCAGATGGAGTCTTATGTTTCTAGGTCCACGTCTTGCACGGAAGGGGCTGGTAGCCTTCCTGAGATACATGCTTGTTAGAGGTTATAATTCCTTCAGAGTGGGACAGTTGGGGACTGCAAGACACCGCCTCAGGAGATTGTTCTCACAATCAAGCAGCTTCCTCTAACGGGGTGTGTCACAGGCAGGGTCTGTTAGATGTAGGTCCAGGCCCTAGCAGGAAACAGGGAGCGGGAGCCGGGCTATGAGGCCCCCTCGGGCATGAACCCCTCTTACCGTGGTCACACAGTAGCTGAGCACCGCACCAGGGGATGAATGGCCTCGCAGTCCCCATTACAACAGCCTACTAATATTATTTTTAGGTTTGACTTTTAATGCCTTTTACCATCATATTTGGTAAATCTGTTGGAGGTGGTACTACAAAAAGGGAGTTGGGTTTAAAATATGAAATTTTAGACCTTGCATGTGGTGCTTGGCTAGGAAGGAATGGCTGTTGCACCGTAGTAATAGATTTTCCTCATGTTGCTGGAACACAGTTTTAAAGATGTTCTGTCCTTGCATGGTCATGGTAGGATCATAATTTTCTCACTTGTCATTTTTTCTTGTAGTAACTTATAAGAATTACTATCACATTTAAATTAATTGTGGGATACGTTATCTTCTGGATATGTTCTTCCCAATCTATATTCATTTTGTCCAATAGTCTTCTATTCTGAGTTCATCCTCTATTTATTTCTCTCCCTTTCCTGCAATGGCTCCACTTCCACTTTTGTTCCCTAGTAGGCTCCATCCATTGTAGTTACATGCACCCACAGTCTTGCTCTGTCAAACCTTTTCCACCTGATTTATGCACCTCCCCAGTCCCTCAGTCTGTGATCTGTTGTTGCTGTGCAGTGTTCTTCTGGCCCCTCAAAGTCATCCTTGTGCGCAGTGTCGCATTCATCTTTCTCGCTACCATCGCACAGGCGATCCTCATTCTCTCTAATCTGCTTGAACCTTACACCTTTTCAGCATCCCTCTAATGCTGCTGTCGTCCATCTCTTTCTCTTTTCATTTTATATTTTAATGATGTAAAATGATGCCTACGTTATTGTTTTCAAAATACTTCATAAAGCTTTTTATAGTGCTGTGATGAAAGATCTCTGTAAATGTAATGGCATAAAAATACAATTAATTCAGGCCTGCAATTCATAATTGCTGAACGTAGCAAAATATTAACATGGAAAACACACCAAACGCCTTGAACGTTGAAAATCAAAAAGAAGCCAAACTGTCAACATCATCAACCCCATATGTATATGTTTTATTTTTCACCCATCCAACAATTCATACAGCTAGATGCTCATACACAACAGATCTTGTGTCTACCTACATTCCTAAATCGAGGAATCCATGAATCTACATATTCATGTTCCCACCCACTTGTGTGCGTATGTATGCATGTGTCGGTCTGTGTTAACGTTTGCATGTCAGTCAATATGTGTGCTTGTATATGTGCATGGTTCCCAGTATCTTTATTGCTCTGTCTCCATGAGTCTGTGCACCTGCTTTGATTTTTGTGCTTATAGTGCATGTAGGTGTGGTATTCTGCCCTTGTGTGTTCCGAATATTTTATGGCTATTTGTTTTTCCATTATATTAAAGCCAAACCGATTGGCTTTGTCAGTGCGTGTTATACATGTTCTTTACTGTGCTACAAGCCACAAACTTGAGCTTATGTTGAAAAAGAACTTTCTGCTGTCTAAGAAGTCGAGACCCACGAACAAAGAAATGAACATCTGTGTTGTAATCCTAGCTTAAGAACTTGACAATAACTTCATTACTAAGTTGTTGGTTGTTTTTGTTCATCCTTGTCGTTAATGGATCATGTGGGGCCTTGTATTTCAAGGACTGGAGGATTTAATAACAAAGCCCTATGCACACTAGTTGGTGTTTTGCAGTGATTGGCCCCATGAGGAGCTAACGCAGAGGGCTCCTTGGCTAGACGTGGGGAGTACTCAGGTTATTGGCAGATCTGTATGAAAATAGCATTCTGGGGATGATAGACCTGGGACACCTTGTTGCGAAAGAAAGCTTTTAATGAGATAGGCTGAGAGATTGTCCTGTAAACTGGTTAATTAAGAGGCATTTAGCTGGTATGCATTTGTTTTTTATGCTGCCATCTGTGTTTTTCTCAGAGCTTTCGATATGTTTTGGATTTCATTTATTTGTATTAAGCTTCATAACTAGGCATGGAAACTACTAGTTTTTTCCTTACCTGTTTTACTTTTGCTCCAACGTGGCAGTTTGTGGAGTTTGTAAATAATCTTGGTATCTTTTGTTCGCTTTATGAATATATATATATATATATATATATATATATATATATATATATATATATATATATATATATATATATATATATATATATATATTATGTATTTTCGGTATGGGATGGAAACTTCTTTGCTGCTTCACATTTTATTCCTTCACCTTTTAAAATAAACATTATTATTGTTATTATTATAATTATATAGAGGAATGCGCTCGAGCAAACACATCAGTTTTGCTGTTGCTAAATATCCCCTGGCGACTTAACCCTTAATGAAGACAGCGGGGCCGAGAGCTCGGGCAATGTGTGATGCTTTCTTGTGCTTTGCTCATGGCGGGAGAGTTTCCTTGTGTGTACGGCAGAAGCTGGCATTCTGCCTACAGAATGGCGTTTGTGTGCGCTGAACTATAAGGCAGAAGCCATGATGAAAGACCACTGAAGGCATTGTACCATCTACTGCTACATCCCCGACAGAGATGCCGCTCACTTCACAAGTCCACGCCCCGCTTAAGCTGCGTGTTCTCTACCCGCCCCATCCCTCAGTGCAGACTGCCTGCCCCTGCTAGTTACTGGCTGTAAGTGCAAGCCTGGCCTGCTCTCTGCTCCTCTGCCGCCTGCCAGGCTCACCTGGCACTGAGCATCGTCCCCAGAGGCGAGCCCGTTCCCTTGTTGACTTGAGTGCAAAGTTGTACTTTCTCTCTGCAGCCTGCTCTTTTCATTGCCAGGCAACCAGGACGCTCCTTCCTCCCTCATCACCACGCTCACAGCTCAGCTCCCCCCCACCCTCACTGCTCCCCCCCCCCCACACCCTCCACTTACAGCACTTGTCACGCCGCTGTTTTCCTCTATAGGCAGGGCTTGTTAACGCATTGGCGTACATTACTTGCGCTTTAATGCTAGGTTAAATGTGTTTAGCCTGACTGAACGCAGTTGTGTAATACAGAGGTACAGAAAGCATAGGACCTATGTCGTGAAAATGCAAGCAGTTATGACGTAGTACGGGGATAATGTTCACCCCCTGCTCATTTAGAACAACTCCACACCAAGTTCTACGCGCCCATTAATACTTACATACAGTCTTTTCATTTATGAGTTTTGTAGAGCCCTGCACTGTTCCCGCCTTTCAGCACTTGTTAGGGTCAGGGGTCATTGATTCGCAGGCGTTGCCCTGTGGTGTCTGCAGGCAGGTGTTTCTCTGTGGAACGCCATCCAGTCCTCCGCCATTTTACATGACTTGGGTGTGTGAATCGAAGCAGTTTCTTTTAGGGTGTTAGAAGAAGCCAGGAGAGTAAAACGTTGATGCTAAAGGTGTCCAAATTCATATTTTTAGAAAACACGCATGCTTGTGCTCCAAAAAAAATGAAAAAATGAAAAGAAAATGAAGGAGGTCCCAAAAACAACGTTATTACTTGTGGTTGTGGGTACTTTCACAAACCTGCATTTCTGCCAGCAGCCACTGTCTTCAAAAGAAGGCAGGCATCCTTGTGTTTGCACCTTCACATTTAGACGCCCGCACGTTGTATGCCAACCAAAGTGCCTTTCAATGGCAATGCATGTACCAGCCCACTGGTACTTGTGCTTGTGAGAGGTAATTATTGGTAACCAGTGCTACGAGGCAACACCATTGGCAAAAGTGCGCTATTCAATTGCCAATGTGCAATTGTCTCTCTACCTGTTATAAGTCCCAGGCAGCTGTTCTCTGTGCAGTTTCTCACAGACACATGCAAATATTTTACCTTGCTCCTGCCTTGAAAGCTCCAACCACTTCTGTGGGGAGAAGTGCACGCGCCTTCAGAAGTTATAATACATTTTTACTTGTAGAATTTTCAGGCCTGTTTTTGATGCCAGCATTGACGTTGTCATTAAATCGATGGGGACTTGTACATTTGCCAATGTCTGTTTTCCGTCTTTATGCTTGCCAGTGATTTTTGGGTTTGGCTTAATCCTGCGTGCATCAGTAACGGCAAATTATTGCATATGACAGACAGGAAGAGAATAGGGGGTTGGTATGTCAAATTGCTTCGCGAATAGTTAAAGGGAGAGATGTAAGCAGGCATAAAGGCTCAGGAATGGGGCTTCGCTTTCTCACTAGCCAATTCGACATTTGCTGTTATTATGGGTGACCCATTGACGCTCACAGACCAAAGTGCCATTTCTACAGGGGACATTTTGAGATAGGCTTTTGTAGTGATAACTGTGTGGTACAACTCACTGCCTGGCTGGTACATAACATACTATTGTTCAAAACACGGCTCGCTGTGTTACACATCTTCTCGCATTACTGTCATTTATTCCATGGTAGCAACTCTCAGTAGAAAGAATACACATATGCACATATATACGCATATTAAAAGAATTGCAAATAACTTGTGCTGCATTTTCTATCCTTGTTGCCAAATGATAAACAATTATGTAAACGCAGAAACACAGATGTTATACATCATAATCTCTAGATGTATGTTTAGAACAGTAAAAGAGCACAAATACATTTATATAGCGACTTCTTTTATTTTTTCGTCTTGTGAAATGGCAGTACATTTAGTGCCTGATTTAGATCTTGGCAGGCGGGTTACTCTTCAAAAAACAAAAGAGAGAGCTAGGACTGGTGGACGGCCGTCCTTGTCCCTTAATGTAATTTCAAACCAACTAAGACGGCCACGTTAAATGACTGTCTGACACAGTAGTGTCTGGCACCTCAAAAGTTTGTCTAGAAAACCCTCACACACCAACCTGGTTGGTGTCATGCGTCATCATCGGGTCCCAGCTGAGTAGCCGAATGCTACTCAGCTGTGCTGCAACACTTGTTTACAGTGGAGCGGGTTTTTGGTGTCAGTGAGTATGATGAAGTGAATGTGAATTTAAAAATACCTCTGGAGTTCTACCTGTTAATTACTTTTATTCCTGGTGATCCAGGGTATGTTAAAAACAGGAGAGTGGATAATGTGTTACGGGTACTATGTGTAACCTACTATTATCCTTTGATGGTCAACATGTTTCAGCCCACTGGAAATTATTGGGGCTTTCTTCAGGACCTCTCAAATAAAGTGAGTGAAGTGAAAAAAGTGAGTGGTAAAAATAAACCACGTGTTAAAGCATTTTTAGTACTCGCGCTAAGGAGTACTGTATATGCTAAGAGGACTGACGTGCTTAGGGTCCTCAAATGGGCTTATAGTTTGCTTTTGCGTCATTCAGGCAATGCAATTGGTAAAAAAAATTTTAAAGGGAGATTTTAGGACTGGATGCACTGGGTTCGGTGTAGGTTGCGCAATATGACAAATCGAAGTGTGTCATAGGTTAGTGTGAATTACATTCAGGCGCTGAGCTGCTCTCATACATAGCTATGTTTAGAAAAAGGGGCCGGGAGGAATTATTTTTCAGAGAGAACTGTGCTGTTATTTATAGGTGATCATTACAAAGAGAGCAACGATTGAATGGGCATTGACAGGCGAAGGATTGGTTAGGCATTAGAACCAATCTTTCCTTTACTGGTACTGGGTCAGCAAGTAGTGATCTCCCCCTCGGATGCATACCGGACAAAAGACTATTCTGTTAGCAACTAAAAACTGATTTAAGTCAAGAATGTGCATTGACCTCCTCAGATGGGCGTCTACCTCAAGCACTGTGACACTCTAGCAGTAGCTGTGCGCTCTATAAGTCTTTTCATTCATTTATTCATTCATGAGTAGAAGAACCAAAGCATGGTTTACCTTGAGAGCTTGAGAACACTGACAAACTCATGAGTTTGTTGGCATTCACAAATTCTCATATCCTGTGGTTCTGGGCTAATCACTTAATCTCTTAGTGCATAAAAGAAATTGAATCTGACCCTGGTAATGTAATTTGGTGCTTGTGTAAAGTCCTGCAATGCCCTTAGGCCGAGTCCACACCACATAAACTAGCAAACTAAAAAACAAACTTTGCAGGGGTGTAGTGAAAGGGGTTTGTTCCTGGGGGAAAAGTTTTTTTGTTCCTGGGGAAATAAAGAAAAAAATGTGCATTTTCACAGCGAGCTGCTTTCCCCTAATGTGTAACTGCATCCAGTGTACAAACTGTACTCTGCGATTGCAGAGATAGCAGCACATGAAACTGTAGACTATAAACAGAAATTGTCTTCTAGGTACCAGAGCCTTTGTCCCTAGGTCTGTGCGCGCACGCAGCACAAGAAAATGAATCATAACCTGCAGTTTACGAGAGAGAACTCTTTTAATTAAAATCACTGAGGGTGCGTGGATTGCAATTGAAGGGTACTGGAATCACCCAATATCAAGAATCCCTGTCCACTTTATCTATCCGCTGTACTTGACACTGTTTGCTTCTCCCTTTCCCCCTTTTTTTAGCTGCTCACTATTTTTTAAGTATGTGTGAACTCTTAAAGCGATTTTTGGAGGTTGGCATTGGGTTGGGCCATTGGTGGGCATGTCTATCGGATGGCATTGAAGATGTGTGAGCCTGCCTGCTGGTCTTAGAGACTAGTTTACCTGTCTGTTGCTGTGTTCTGTTTGTCAGTGCTGTGAAGGGGCATTCCTCTCTGTCAACACAGGGAATGAACTTGCTGGTTTAGAGATGTTGCGAGTGGTGGTGCCTGTCTGTTGCTGTTGCAAATGTACCTGCCTTCGAGTTGGTACTTTGGATAAGGTGGCTGTTGTTTGGTGCTACCGATGTCTGTCTGCTGGCACTGAAGATGGGGAGCCTGAATTAGGTGTTGAGGGTAAGCCTGCCTGTTTGTTGCGTGCCTGATTGTTAATGTTGCAGATGACAGATACCTATTTGTGTTCTAGATATTGGTGCCTGGCTGCTGGTGTTTAGCAGAAGCATGCGTGGTACCTTTTATTGGGGAAAGGCAGGCATACCAACTGTTGTTGCGGATGGGGTTGTCTACTGTTGGCTCAGTGGATATGTTTTTCATTCTCCTGGTGTTAGGGGTTAGTGTGTCTGTATGTAGGTCCTGGGGATGGCCATGCCCATCTCAGTGTATAAGGGTGTTTGTCATTGTCACGAGGGATGAGGGTTTCTGTCTGTTCGTGTTGGGGATGTTCATGCTTGTCTGCAGCTGCTGATCGATAATTGTGCTTGTCTTTTGGTGTTGAGGATAGACATGCCTTTCTGATTGTGTTGCAGGTGCTAGTAGTGCTTCTCTGTTGGCATGACAGCTGGGGGGTTGTGATAGAGATGAGATTGGTTTTAGATGAGGTACCTGTCTGCCAGTGTGGGGTTTTGCATGGCTGTCTATAGGTGTTGCTGATGGGCATGCTTAATGCCTAATGTTGGAAGGGGCATGCCTTTCTGGTGTTGTGGAGAGCTGTGCCTTTCTGCTTATGTTGCAGTTAGGTGTGCTTCTCTGTTGGTATTGGGGCATTGATGTGCTTCCCTTTCAGTGCTGGGGTTTGAAAAGCCAGTCTGTCAGTGTTGCAGATTGGCTTGGGTCTGTGTTAAAGACGGAAATGCATGTCGAATGGTTTGAGGTTTAGTAGTGGTTGCCTGGTATTTTGGGGGCTGGACATACATATCTGCTGCTAATGCAAAAAAGCAGTGCTTCTCTGTTGTTAATGAAGAGGATATGTCTGCCTCTGTGAGGAATGGTATGGCAGTGCTTGTCTGTTGTCATTAAGGATGGAGATGTCTGTCTTTCCGTGCTGGGACTGGATGTACCTGTTTGCTTTAAAAGTAGTATATTTATGTGCTGGGGTGTCTGTCCATTGGGGGTGCTAAACCTCAGAGTAGCCTTTGATCCAATGTCCAGTGGTCAACAAAATGGGCCACATTCTGGTATTGGCTAGGTTTGCTTGTTTTTTGGCCAATCCCTCTCACCAAGTAAAGATGAGTCAAATCAGTTATAGCTGATATCCATGCCCTGTCAAGATTAAAAGGAGTCTGTCTTTGCCCCTTTATTGTTCATTTAGTTTACACACCAATTGGGATGCTGAGACCCTCCAGGTGGAAACTTTGTGCACTAGTATGAGAACACACCTAGCTATCTCTCAGAGTCACTACCCTGGGGGACATTAGAATGTTAAAGCAAGCCTTATCATGTCCATGTGGTTCATCACTTTCTGAAAAGAAATTAATAGACGACGGAATTTCTGTTCATTATGGGGAGCTTCCTTAAGCTTCCCATTCCAATTGTAGCTCCACAAGATACCTGTGATTTGTATCTTGGACACACTCTCTTCATCATCTAAGTCCATGGGAATCATTCTTTCCTCCAACCTGCCCATAACCCTCTAAGCTTCAGTCTGACTTAGGAGTGTCCATCATTCTCTTTGTGATTTTTGTTTTTTTACTCCAGTGTTGGTCTGTCCAAAATTCTCTTGGGTTTACTCTTAACCCTAGCATGCTCATGGTAAAACCTACTAAAATATTTTAAATCCAGTATTTTCATCCATTCATAATCTTCATCAGTTCATCAATGTTTGTCGCTCAAAGGGTTTCTGAGCCATGGTTGAGATTTTAGTTTTGGCAAAAGTGGATTAGAGTTGCTTCAACAAATGTGATGCTGTCATGGACTTTCCTAAGGAAACTCTAGCCTCACAAAGAACAGTTTTCCATGTAGCAGCTAGAATAGTAATGGCATGAGGGAGGATTAATGGCATAACCCTGGTTCTGAGAAAACTTCATTGGAGGAGCGAATTTAGCTTGTCCTCTTGTTTAGATGGACAACCCATCTAGGCTGCTTCTGCCGTTTGGCAGAACAATAAAAGTGGCTGGTGGGTGCATGAGCTCAGCATGGAAATTCCACTTGTACTAGGAACCACCACATTTAATTTTCCAAGACCTTGAACAAATCTTTCTCTGGCTCAATTCTAAAGTTATGGATAGCCCTTCTGGTAGAACTTCATCTGTTATCCACCTAATTAATTTTTAGGTAAAATGTGTAAGGACATTGTTGTAGACCTTACTTTAATGTGATGTTTGTGCCTGTTTTTCTTTTTAATTATCAATTTCCATGTGGTTACTTTGCCTTAAGTCTGCACCAAACAAAGCTGGAAGTGAATGATCATCTTGAAGATAGGCAGCTCTCTGATAGGCCATACCTGGCTGCTCTTACACTGGTCAGCCATCCTCTTCTTGCTAATGACAGCCAAGGCACTAGACTACAGAAATGGTGCAGGGCAGGCAGGAAATGCAGAGCATCCCTCCAAACCTCACTGATACATTTCTGAGATCTGGCATCCCACTACTGTCTCTTGTGGCAGCGAGTCATCTTAAGGACCAAGGGCTTTAGATTTGGCATGCAAGGTCACTCCTCCAATGAAGGGTAGTCGTCTTCCAGCTTGTGACAGACCAGGCACCAGCTTTGGGGCTCTCCTGCATGGCAGGTGGGAGGTCTGTCCCTGTCCCTTCATGTCCTGCTTATGCCGCTCCGAGACCAGCAGAACCATTTCCTGGTTATTATCTTTGGTGACCATCTTGAAAACAGACAGCCATCTGCTTTAGTGCACCTGGCCACACTCCCTCACATTTGTACCTTTGTCTCTGTCTGCACTTGGGTATCCTCAACACAGGGCTCTGCCAGGCAAAGGGCATTGCATCCTAGAAACTAGGAAATAGCCCCCATCGCTGCACTTAGATCTCTGTCTGTGACTCCTGAAAATGTGCTGTTTATCATGAAACATGCCCTTTAAGCTATCCATTACACTTTCAACATAATCATTCTAATTGGAGACTTGCTGGAATTATATCCATCTCCATCTTGTCACAGTTTTATCAGCCGGGTATCTTATCCAAAGAGCAACCTTAAATTGTCATGATGTAAGAGATTTAAGGTTCTTCCTCTGTAACTCACTCGCCCTGAACTTTGTCAACGTCCCTCTAGTGAGTTTGAACTTCTCACCTGACCCATTTCAGCGTTGTTAACCTGCATTGTCCATGTGCATCTAATATACAACATAACACCAATCAAAATGTCCTCTTCATCCAGCTCTTTGAGTTATTGGCTCTCAATACCTCTCTCCACACCTCCAGTGTGTACCTAGGTGACTTCATGTTTTACTGCTGCCTCTCCAGATCCCCTGTCTTTTTCTAAGAAGACCATTCTGAATGACTAATCCCAGGCCCAGCTAGTGGTCTATCCCATCCACAGTTATGGCAACACTGTAGATCCATTCTTAATTATCAAACCACTTATCATGGTTGAAAAATGGCTGAAATTCTATGAGCAGTCGACTGGACTGATGATTTCTTGATTCCTTTTTGACTCAAATGCTGCAGCAATGTCACTTGCTTGGATGTCAGTGATGTGCCTGTACTTCAGCAATCCTTCAAATCTGTCCCTTCAGACATTTTGTCCTCATTTACTGATGTCATTTCCTCCATGCCATTACCCTTTAACACGAAGGACGTAACAGTTAATTACTCCCCTACTGCATTGGTGACAACTTTGTAGCTCTCAAAAAACATGTCTATCTCCTAAACCCTCTTAGACTTGCTTATTCATTGATTTCAGCCTTGAGAAACTGCCTTGACCGTAGTAGGTCGGTATCGATATATTTTGTAGGATGATGGAATGGGAAACAGGTGACATGCAGTGAGAGGCAGTAAAACACTGTGGGAGTGTATGTTTTTTCTAACCTTTAGGTCATCTGGGGATTGTTCCTCTGAATTAGGTTTATAATCATGACCTTCATTGAGGTGGTGGTTTATACTATTTTTGTATGGTATTTCTCTTGTGGTGGCCCTGTGAGTGTGACATATTGATGGTTTTGTTTCTATATTTATGATACAGTATTTGCCCACTCGGTGCCCTTATTTTGAGATAGATACACAAGTGTTTATTGGAGTTGTACTTAGTGTATGGTGTTATTGGTATGTAGGGTATATATGATTGTTTTATTTATTGTGATTTTATATATATATATATATATATATATATATATACACACACACACACACAAGGGGTCCCTACTTCCAGCAACAAACACAGAGCACTCTCGGGTTTGACAATCCTTTATTTCACCCAGCATGACGCGTTTCGTCTCTCGACTTTTTCAAATGCTTCTCGGTGAGCAAGGTGGGTTTTGGCGTTCCGATGTATTTAAAAGCCTCATTTGGCTCCTCCTGCACAGTGTTCAGCAAGGAGGGACTGCCCTCACACCACAGTCCCTCCTGATTTTCTTGGCCGCCATCTTTGAATGTATGTGCCTTACATGCGCCTTCTATCGTAGTGTGTTATTCCAGATTGTCATTGTTTAACGTAACCTTCCATTCAATGATGGGAAAGGAATCATACCTCGCTGATGGCACTGTCACACTGTATACTTAAATTGGGAGCCTCAATGTCCATATTACCAACCCTTCGTCAGCCGGAACCGCCGCGGCCAAGTGAACCAAGTACCTGCAAGCAAACAGCTGGTACATGACTACATGGAGGAGCGGAGATTACTATAATCGGCGTTCTCAGGCACAAGGTCACCGAGATGGCAGAAAAGCGGCTGACGAAGGGTTGTTAATATGGACATTGAGGCTCCCAATTTAAGTACACAGTGTGACAGTGCCATCAGCGAGGTATGATTCCTTTCCCATAATTGAATGGAAGGTTACGTTAAACAATGACAATCTGGAATAACACACTACGATAGAAGGCGCATGTAAGTCACATACATTCAAAGATGGCGGCCAAGAAAATCAGGAGGGACTGTGGTGTGAGTGCAGTTCCTCCTTGCTGAACACTGTGCAGGAGGAGCCTAATGAGGCTTTTAAATACATCGGAACGCCAAAACCCACCTTGCTCACCGAGAAGCATTTGAAAAAGTCGAGAGACGAAACGCGTCATGCTGGGTGAAATAAAGGATTGTCAAACCCGAGAGTGCTCCGTGTTTGTTCCTGGAAGTAGGGACCCCTTGTTAATTCATTTCATATGTGTATGCCACTTGCACGTGGGGGGCACCCGTCACGTAAGGAGTTCGGCAAGTTTGAGTGGCAATTTGTTGGGACCAGATATATATATATATTCACTGAAAAAACCATAGGTTTCAGGGACGTTATAGTTAGAAATTAGCATTTAAAAAACCTTTTAATTCACTGAAAAAACCACAGGTTTCAGGGACGTTATAGTTAGTTGGACATTTCACTCGTACAAAACCAGAGAAATTCCCCCGTTATAGTTAGTTCAGCTAACTATAACTCGCGCCCCCGCAATGCACTGCTGATGACGTCACATATTACATCACTCATGACATGGTCAGTAACATCACTCATGACATCTCAAATGACATCACTGATGACATCACTGATAACATCATCCAGTGACTGTGTGTTTCTGTAAAGTTTAAATATGTTTTATATATATGCCAAGGTGTATTGAAGAATGAGTGGGTGTATAAGTGTCTGGATGGATGATTTAGTAGGTGTGTGACTGACTGTATAAGTGAGTGATTAAATGTGTCTTACTGAATGCATGGGTTGGTGAGTAGCTACATGAGTGTCTATATCGGTTATTGATTGGTTGCTTGAGAATTTGTATGGGAGACTGAGTGTGTGTGTGGGTGGGTGGGAGGTGTGTGACTGTGCATAGATGTGTGAGTGGTTGATTCACTGGGTGTATGGGTTCAAGAGTGCATGTGGAAACAGCTGTATGGGTGGGTGAGTGTGTGTATGGGTGTGTTGGTGAGTGAATGGATGTCTCAGTGGTACATGTCCAAGTAACTACATAGGGAAAAGGCAGTGTATGTGAGAGTTGGAGTATAAATGACTATACGTGAGAATCAGTGATTGTGAGAATGGCTGTATGGATGAGTGTGTACTTGTATCAGTGATTATATAAGAGAGTAAGTATGCGTTACTATCTGTATAGGTGAGTAAATGGGAGTGTGATTGATTCTTTGCATGACTGACTAGGTGTGTGAGTAACTCCATGGATGAGTGGCGGTGTGTGAGTGTCTGTATAGGTGTATGAGTGCATATGATAGTGTTGTATTGATGAGTGACTGCATGTATGAGTGATTGTATGGGTGAATGAGTGGATGTGTGTGTAGACCTAGGAGTCAGTGAGTGCGCATGTAGTAACTGGTATTGGTGTGTCGATGGTTTCGAAAATGGTAGTCTGTATTTTACAGTGGGTGTATCAAAGGTTATATTAGAGTGTGAGGAGGTGCATCAGATTTTCACGTGGATGATGTCATCAGTGATGTCATTTGAGATGTCATCAGTGATGTCATCAGTGATGTCACTGACCATGTCATGAATGATGTAATATGTGACGTCATCAGCAGTGCATTGCAGGGGTGCGAGTTATAGTTAGCTGAACTAACTATAACGGGGGAATTTCTCTGGTTTTGTACGAGTGAAATGTCCAACTAACTATAACGTCCCTGAAACCTGTGGTTTTTTCAGTGAATTTCTAAGGTTTTTTAAATGCTAATTTCTAACTATAACGTCCCTGAAACCTATTGTTTTTTCAGTGAATTTCAAAGGTTTTTTAAATGCTAATTTCTAACTATAACGTCCCTGAAACCTATGGTTTTTTCAGTGAAATTCAAAGGTTTTTTAAATGCTAATTTCTAACTATGCCTACAAAGGTAGGACATGTGAAGAAAGAGGAAGAAAAGCGCACAAAGAAGCAAGACAAATGCAGAAAGAGGCAACAGAAGTCCAGAAAGACGAAGAAAAGTGCAAGAAGAAGCAAGAGATGTGCAGAAAGAACCAACAGAGGAGCAGAAAGTCCTCCTGTGCCCCCAACTTTTTCTGACGGGTACTGGTGGTAACTGACTCTTACTAACCGGCCCTAGAGCCAGTGCTATGCTAAAAGACACTTAGAATACAGTGAAAACACCTACATACACTAGGGAACACTATGCGTTGGGGTACCCCTGTGATTAGCATGACCTCCTCTGTATTTGCCATGAGTTAGTGCCTGGGTCATTGGATGAGTACATGGGTACTGACTGGATGATTAGAGTACTGCAAGGAGAGTGGATGGTGAATTTATAAACGCTTGTGTTTTGGCGGAGTGATTGGATGAGGACTTGGAACTGGTTGGGTGATTGGAGGAGTGCATGGGTAGTGACAAAGAGATGGCTGGGCTGCATCAGTAGTGCTCAGGGATTGTAGCAGTGCATGTGTTAGTGCCTGGGTCATTGCATGAGTACATGGGTAGTGACTGGATGATTAGAGTACTGCAAGGAGAGTGCATGGTGAATTTATAAGTGCTTGTGTTTTGGCGGAGTGATTGGATAAGTACATGGTGCTCGCTGGGTGATTGGAGGAGTGCATGGGTAGTGACAGGGCGATGGCTGGACTGCATCAGTAGTGCTCAGGGTATTGTAGCAGTGCATGAGTTAGTGCATGGGTCATTGCATGAGTACTGACTGGATGATTAGAGTAATGCAAGGAGAGTGCATGGTGAATTTATAAGTGCTTGGGTTTTGGCGAAGTGATTGGATAAGTACATGGTGCTCGCTGGGTGATAGGAGGAGTGCATGGGTAGTGACAGGGCGATGGCTGGACTGCATCAGTAGTGCTCAGAGTATTGTAGCAGTGCATGAGTTAGTGCATGGGTCATTGCATGAGTGCATGGGTACTGACTGGATGATTAGAATACTGCAAGGAGAGTGCATGGTGAATTTATAAGTGCTTGGGTTTTGGCGGAGTGATTGGATAAGTACACACATGTCACATCAGGCCCGCACCCTCCCTTCACCACTGCGCAAACGCGCCCCTGGCGGGTTTTAAGTTGGGGATTAATTCCCCTTGAATCCTGAGGGTCCCTGGGGCCAACTAGCCCACCAGGTACCTCCAGTAAGCGCCACAGAGCTGCATTGCAGAGAGGTGGTCCAAGGCCACTCCCTTTACACCTCTCTGCAACGCAGCTCTGTGGCGCTTACTGGAGGTACCTGGTGGGCTAGTTGGACCCAAGGGACCCTCGGGATTCAAGGGGACTTAATCCCCCAACTTACAACGCGCCAAAGGGCCCGTTTGCACAGTGGTGAAGGGAGGGGGTGGAGCCTGATGTGACAAGTGTGCAAACGTGCCCCGTGGCGCGTTTTAAGTTGGGAGATTAAGTCCCCTTGAATCCTGAGGGTCCCCAAGGCCCAACTAGCCCACCAGGTACCTCCAGTAAGCACCACAGAGCTGCATTGCAGAGAGGTGGTCCGAGACCACGCCCCTTTTTACACCTCTCTGCAACGCAACTATGTTGCACTTACTGAAGGTACCTGGTGGGCTACTTGGCCCCCAGGGACCCTCAGGATACAAGGGGACTTAATCCCCCAACTTAAAACGCACCACGGAGCGCGTTTGCACACTTGTCACATCAGACCCCGCCCCCTCCCTTCACCACTGTGCAAACGCGCCCCGTGGCGCGTTTTAAGTTGGGGGATTAGGTCACCTTGAATCCTGAGGGTCCCTGGGGCCCAACTAGCCCACCAGGTACTTCCAGTAAGCGCCACAGGCCTGCGTTGCAGAGAGGTGGTCCGAGGCCACGCCCCTTTTACACCTCTCTGCAACACAGCTCTGTGGCGCTTACTGGAGGTACCTGGTGGGCTAGTTGGACCCCAGGGACCCTCAGGATTCAAGGGGACTTAATCCCCCAACTTAAAACACGTCACAGGGCGTGTTTGCACACATGTCACCTCAGGCCCCGCCCCCTCCCTTCACCACTGTGCAAACGCACCCCGTGGCGCGTTTAAAGTTGGGGGATTAAGTCCCCTTGAATCCTGAGGGTCCCTGGGGTCCAACTAGCCCACCAGCTACCTCCAGTAAGCGCCACAGAGCTGCGTTGCAGAGAGGTGTAAAAAGGGGCGTGGCCTGGACCACCTCTCTGCAAGGCAGCCCTGTGGCGCTTATTGGAGGTACCTGGTGGGCTAGTTGGCCCCCAGGGACCCTCGGGATTAAAGAGGAATTCATTCCCCAACTTAAAACGCGCCACAGGGCGCGTTTGCAGAGTGTTGCTGGGAGGGGGCGGGGCGGGGCCTCGGTGCGATGCCGGCTTTTTTTTTTTTTTTTTTTTTTTAGAAGGGGGGCTGTGTGGCCCCCTTTCCTTTCCTATTTTATGGGCCCTGGGGACCCCATCCCCCAGGGCATGACCGCTATTTTTTCTATTTTTTTCAAAAATGGAAGGGGGCTGCGTGGCCCCCCTCCCGAGGCCATATTCAGCCCCGGGGACCCCATCCCCCGGGGCATGGCCAGTGTTTATTTAAAAAATATATATATTTGGAGGGGGGCTGCGTGGCCCCCCTCCTCAGGCCATTTATGGCGCCGGGGACCAAATCCCCCGGGGCCGGCCTTTGCGTGTTTTTAAAAAATATATATTTTATTATTATGGGGGTGGGGGGCCGCGTGGCCCCCCTCCCAGGCCACTCCTGGCCCCGGGGACCCCATCCCCCAGGGCCTGGCCTCTTCGTTGGGGACCGTGGGGGGAACCCCAATGCCCCCCCGGTCCCGCCGGCTCCCCGCGTCCTGCAGGAGCCGGCATTGCTTTTCCACATGGGGAGCTGCTGACATGCAGCTCCCCGTGTGGAAAAGCAATGTGGTTTGGAATCTGAAAGAGACACGTTAGTGACAGATTCCTTACCTTAGAATATCCCCAGGCGTCAGGCTGGATCCGGAAAGTTTTTGCGTAGCAGTACCCTTGCGCGTCGGTAGGCGGCGTCGTGCGGCTCCGCGTCCGTCATCGGGATCCCCAGGATGACGTCGCGGGCAGTACTTAGACGCCGCCCCTGCGTGCTGACGTCAGTTCTTCTTTTTCCGCGCCAGTATGCGCAGATCCGGGAAGAGCAGTGCCCTAGTCAATTTTTGACTAAATATTTGGTGAATTTTTCACTGTTTCTTTTCGAGTCTTCTCGACTCCTAGGTGTCGATAGGGATGCCCGGCTTCAAGCCATGCGACGTCTGTGGTCGAATGATGTCGATCACAGACCCGCATTTAGAGTGTCTCTACTGTCTCGGCCGAGACCACGACACGAAGTCGTGCCCTGACTGCCGGAAGCTTCACCCGAAGGCTTGCGAGAGCGGTCTAGAAAGCTACTCGAGGTCCGGCAGTCGGCTCCGCGCCGCACCAAGCCCCGGTCCCGTGAGAGGTCGAGGGGCCGGTCGCGGAGCCCCCGCCGGTCGTCGGAGTCCAAGTCTTCGCGCTCCTCGGGTAAGTCGAAGCACAAAAAGTCTAAGAAGCATCATCGCTCTAAGACTTCGCCTCGCCGGTCTCGCGACTCGGCTGAGGCCCCTGTCGGCACCATCCCCGCCCCCGCGGCCCCGGACGTGCCTATAGAGCCGCCCCCGCATTACCCGTCCTTTCCGGGTTCGGGGGCGACTCCGGCCGAAATACAGGAATTCCTGTCGGCCATGGCCCGCCTCTTCGGGCCTCAAGGTCCCTCCGGTGCGCCTTCGGGCCCCACGGGCCCTGATGGGGTTGCTCCGGCATCGCCGATGGCTCCGGTCCCGGCATCGCCTGTCCCGCCAGCCTTGATCCCGGCCTCGGCTCCGGCCCAATCCCGGCTCCGGTGGTACCGCAACCCCCATCGACGCCGGTTGACCTAACCACGCCTCCGCCGACGCCGATGTCCCCGGTGCCGTTCCTGACGCCGTCCGGGGCTCCGGGCGGCGTCGTTCCCCGGTTATCTCCGGCTCCGGACATGGAGCTGGACCGACGTCGCTCGACGCCGGCTCCGGCGACGATGAGACCTTGGGTCCCAAATGTCCCTCCTCCTCCATATTTTGAACCAGAGGAGGACCAGGAGAGCTGGGAGGGGTCGGAAGACCCTCTCACACAACAGTGTGAGTATGATCAGGACTGGGCTGAGGAACTTGGGGATGCCAGTGGTCTGGACACTTCCCCTGACACTGGCATGCTTTCTCCTCCCGTGGCTACGGAGGAGGGAGCAAATTTCGCAACGGTGTTGCGTAGAGCAGCTGGAGCCTTGCACCTCCAATTGCCTACTGTGGCTGTCAGGACTAATCTCCTGACGGAAGTGCTTCAGCCAGCAGCTTCCTCCACGGAGACTGTGCTGCCGTTTAATGATGCACTAACTGACGTACTTTTGGGCGCCTGGTCCAAGCCCACCACAGGGGCTCCTGTGGATAGGAACGTGGCCCGACGCCATCGCCCTGCTCCGGGCGACCCCTTGTTTCTCTCTCAACATCCCAACCCCGAGAGCTTGGTTGTCCAAGCCTCTGCCTCCCAAACCGCCTTCCCTACCGCCCCTCCGGATAGGGAATCCAAACGCCTGGACCAATTTGGGAAGAAGGCTTTTTCTTCCTCCAGTGCTGGCTTGCGGTCCGTCAACACCGCTTGCCTTTTGGGCCGATGTACCCACTCCCTGTGGGATTCGGTGGCGACTGTTTTGCCCCAGTGTTCTGAGGAGGTCCAGACACTGCTTACCCGCACCATTGCGGAAGGTAGGGATGCGGCAAAGTACACCATACGTTGTGGCCTTGATACCGCCGACTCGCTGGGCAGATCGCTTGCAACGACGGTGGCGCTGCGTCGCCACGCCTGGCTGAGAACAACTGGTTTCTTGGGTGATGTCCAGAATACACTCATGGACATGCCCTTTGATGGAGTCGGTCTTTTTGGTTCCAAAGCAGACCATGCGCTGGAGCGTTTTAAGGACTCACGGGCTACTGCCAAGTCCCTGGGCCTTTCTGTTGTGCGCCCTCCGCTAACCTCTGCTTTTCGCCCCTTTCGTGGCCAAGGAAGGGGCACCCAGTCACGTCAGCTGCCCAGCCACCGGCCCGCGCAGCAAGCGTCTTCGCGTGGCCGAGGACGTGGATACCGCCGTGGCGGTTCGGGCAACCAGCGTGCGGGTCAGGCCACCACCTCCAACCCGTCCGCGGCCTCCAAGCTCTCCTAGTCCCTCCTTTCCGGTGCACAGCACGCCAGTAGGGGGCAGGGGCCGCCATCACCTTCACCATTGGCGTACCATCACCTCGGACAGGTGGGTCTTGGACATAGTCCGAAGGGGCTACTCCCTCCCCTTCGAGACCACCCCCCCAGCCATGCCACCTCAATTCCACCGCATGTCAGGGGATCACTTGATGCTTCTGCAGAAGGAAGTCACGGCCCTCTTGGCCAAGAGGGCCATCGAGCATGTTCCGACCCCAGAAGTAGGACGTGGTTGCTACTCCCACTACTTTCTGGTGCCCAAAAAGGACAAGGAGGACATGCGTCCTATCTTGGACCTCCGGAACGTCAATCGCTTCCTCCGGAAGGAGAAGTTCAAGATGCTCACCCTAGCTCAGGTCTTGACTGCCCTCAACTGGAGACTGGTTGGTAGCGTTGGACTTGCAGGACGCTTATTTCCATATCCCCGTCCTGCCGGCCCACCGGCGTTACCTGCGGTTCACGGTAGGCCTCGAGCATTTTCAATTCACCGTGCTCCCCTTTGGCCTTACAAGTGCCCCTCGGGTGTTCACGAAAGTGATGGCGGTGGTCGCAGCTCATCTGCGCCGGGCAGGGGTTCCAGTCTTCCCCTACCTCGACGACTGGCTGCTGAAGGCGGGCTCGTCCCAGGCAGTCGTCTCCCACCTCCAGACTACGGCCGAACTCCTGCACTCGCTGGGGTTCTCCATCAATGTGCCGAAGTTGCATCTAATTCCTTCTCCACAGCTCCTTTTCATCGGAGCGGTTCTGGACACGACGCAGTTTCGGGCCTATCCTCCCGAACGGCGAGTCCGGGATATTCAGGCTATGATTCCGATCTTTCAGCCTTTATCCTGGGTTTCGGTACAGATGACCCTGAGTCTGCTGGGCCTCATGGCCTCCTGCATCCTGCTGGTCGATCATGCCAGATGGCATATGCGGGCTCTGCAGTGGGACCTGAAGTTCCAGTGGGCGCAGCACCAGGGCAACCTGTCCGATCACGTCCAGATCGCGGAGGGGACTGCAAAACAGTTGCAGTGGTGGCTCTCAAACCGGCAATGGGTCATGGGCAGATCGCTCTCCCTTCCCCAGCCAGAGCACACAGTTGTGACGGACGCGTCCCTTCTGGGATGGGGCGGTCACATGGGAGAGACGGAGATCAGAGGCCTCTGGTCTCCGGCGGAGTCCCGGCTCCATATCAACCTTCTGGAGCTCTGGGCGATCCGACTTGCACTCAAGGCATTCCTTCCCTCTGTCAAAGGGAAGGTAGTGCAGGTGTTCACAGACAACACCACCGCCATGTGGTACTGCAAAAAACAAGGCGGGGTGGGGTCGTGGACCCTGTGTCAGGAGGCTCTGCGCCTCTGGACATGGCTGGAACATCAGGGCATGTTCCTGATGGTTCAACACCTGGCAGGTTCCCTGAACGCCAGGGCGGACGAACTCAGCCGCAGGTGCATGATGGATCACGAATGGCGTCTTCACTCGGAAGTGGCGCAAGGACTCTTTCTACAGTGGGGAGAGCCTTGGTTAGATCTATTCGCCACCGAAGAGAACGCGCAATGTCATCAGTTCTGCGCGTTGGAATTTCCAAGGCGGCACTCGCTCGGCGACGCTTTTCGTCGCGAGTGGAGTTGCGGTCTGTTGTACGCCTTTCCGCCTATACCACTTCTACCCAGAGTGTTGAAGAAGATTCGGCGCGACCGGGCCCAAGTCATCCTTGTGGCTCCGGACTGGGCTCGAAGAGTTTGGTATCCCGAGCTACTCAGTATGAGCGTCGATCCCCGATCCGTCTGCCTCTTCGGGAGGATCTTCTGTCGCAGCAGCAGGGGATAGTCCTCCACCCGAACCTGTCCAGCCTCCACCTGCTTGCGTGGAGATTGAGCGGCGGCAGTTGATTCCTTTCGACTTGCCTCCCGAAGTTTGTGATGTGATTCTGGCAGCCAGGCGTCCCTCCACTAAGGTGGTATACGCCTGCAGGTGGAACAAGTTTGTGGCATGGTGCACAGCAAAGGCTGTGAATCCCCTCTCTGCTCCTCTTTCTGAGGTTCTTCTGTTCCTTCTTTCCCTGGCCCAACAGGGTTCTGCCCTGGGTACCATCAAGGGCTATCTTTGTGCCATTTCGGCCTTCCTCAGGCTTCCTGATCAGCCCTCCCTTTTCAAGTCCCCTGTTGTTAACAGGTTTCTAAAAGGCATTACACACCTCTTCCCTCCTGTTCCGTTTGTGATGCCTCAGTGGGACTTGAACTTGGTTCTTACCTTTCTCATGTGCGCTCCCTTTGAGCCTCTACATAACTGTCCTCTTCGTCTTCTGACTCTGAAGACAGCCTTTCTGGTGGCCATCACCTCCGCTCGGCGGGTGAGTGAGCTCCAGGCTCTATCATGCAAACCTCCCTTTCTGTCTGTCCATCCAGACAAGGTTGTTCTTAGGACGCGTCCGTCCTTCTTGCCAAAGGTGGTTACTGCCTTCCACATTGGGCAGACCATCACTTTGCCCACCTTCTTTCCGCCTCCGCATCCTTCCAGAGAGGAAGAGAGGCTCCACCGTCTGGACCCAAAACGTGCGCTTTCCTTTTATATCAACCGCACACAACACTTCCGGGTGGATGACCAGCTCTTTGTTGGCTACGTGGGCGCCAAAAAGGTCGGGCGGTGCACAAGAGAGCCATCTCCCGCTGGGTGACCTTGTGTATCAAAGCCTGCTATTCTTTGGCTAAGAAGGAGCCTCCTGTCGGGCTGCGTGCCCATTCCACCAGGGCAACGGCTGCTACCACGGCTTTAGGCCGCGGTGTTCCGCTGCAGGATATCTGTCAGGCAGCTACGTGGGCCTCGCTGCACACATTTACAAAGCATTACTGCCTTGACAGTCGGGTCCGGAGGGACGGCTTCTTTGGCCGTTCTGTCCTCCGGGACTTCCTTGTCTGATCTTTGTTCGCAGACCCACCACCGGGGTTGGTATTGCTGGGGTATCTATTCTAAGGTAAGGAATCTGTCACTAACGTGTCTCTTTCAGATGCACAAGTTACTAACTTGTGTAACGATATATCTGTAAGAGACAGTAGTTAGTGACAGATTCCTACCGCCCACCCATCCTCCCCGTTCTGCGAACTGATTTCTAGGGTTAAGGACATCCCTTTCAGGGCCCTAGTATTTTTCAGACACCTATGTCAGCTTCTTGCATGGCTCTGCGTTCCTGGCGCGGAAAGTCGTGTACAGAACTGATGTCAGCGCGCAGGGGCGGCGTCTAAGTACTGCCCGCGACGTCATCCCGGCGATCCCGACGCCGACGATGGACGCGGAGCCGCACAACGCCGCTTACCGACGCGCAAGGGTACTGCTACGCAAAAACTTTCCGGATCCAGCCTGACGCCTGGGGATATTCTAAGGTAAGGAATCTGTCACTAACTACTGTTTCTTACAGATATATCGTTACACAAGTTAGTAACTTGTGCTTTTGGAAGAGAGAGCAGGTTTCCTGCTCTCTCTTCTAAAACCCAAACCACAGTTTGCTATGGCAGGGCGGGAGCCGCGAGGCTCCCGCCCTGCCATAGCAAACAGCAGTGTCCCGGGGGTGGGCACCCCGGGACGCTGCAGGAGCCGGCCCAGGGGGGTGGCGGTCCCCAGGGCCATCACGGTCTCCAGGAGGGGGGCCACGCGGCCCCCCTCCCTTCAGTTTGAAAGCCCCGGGGAGGTGGTGGTCCCCGGGGCTCGGGGGTCTGTAACTGACCCCCAAATTTACATAGTTAGTGCCCCGGGGAGGTGGCGGTCCCTGGGGCGTGTGGGGGGGCTCAAGCCCCCCCACACAGGTTTTTTTTTTTAAAAAACAACAAGCCCCGGGGGGGTGGTGGTCCCGGGGCTGCGGGGGGCTGTGTGCCCCCGCAAATATTCAACAAAGCCCCCGGGGTGGCGGTCCCGGGGCTTAGGGGGCCTGGAGGCCCCCACACATTATAAAAACAAGCCCCGGGGGTGGCGGCCCCGGGGCTGCGGAGGCCCGTGTGCCCCTGCAAATATTTAAAGAAAGCCCCGGGGTGGCGGTCCCCGGGGCTGCGGGGCCCCCTGGGCCTCCGCAATTACAATTTTGCATGCCCCGGGACTTGGCCCACCCGGGGGCTAAATATTAACGAAGCGCGGAAGCCCGCGCTTCGTTTTATTTATTTTCACGGCAGGATTCGCGGATCCTACGCGAATTTTGCCGATTTTTATTTTTTATTTTTTTTAATGCTTTTTTGGGCCCTGGGGGTCCTTGTGGGACCCCCTGAGCAGGCCTAGGGGGTCAGGGTGTTTCTACCCTGCCCCCTTTTCTTGTTTTTTAACTTTTTTTCTACTGTTTTCTTGTGACTCGGTTCTACCGAGTCACAAGATGGCTGCCAACACTTCCTGGTTTGGAGTGTTGACAGCCAATTAGAATAAAGCTCGTGGTCGGGAGGGTCCGCGGATCCTCCGTGCCTCTAGATATCGAAACTGTTATTTTTTGATTTTCTCAGCAACTACTGAACGAATTTACACCATTTAAAAAAAAGGGCTCTTTCTGAACCAAATTTGGTGTAATTCCGTTCAGCAGTTCGAGCTGTAGCCGTGTCTAAAGTTTCGTAGGGGAAATTTATTTTCCGACCTCTTTTTTTTAAATTTCTCAGGAACTACTGAACGGATTTACACCATTTAACAAAAAGGGCTCTTTCTGAACCAAGGGCTACCTTTTTGCCAAATTTGATGTAATTCCGTTCAGCAGTTCGAGCTGTAGCTGTGTTTAAAGTTTCCTATGGAAAATAACATGGAGAAAACACGTTTCGAGACCCCCCCTTTTTTCTTGGCCCCCGCTTGGCGAATCAACCCGAAACTTTCAGGATAGGAGCTGACCGGAGCGGGCCACAAGTTTTGAATATTTCGCGAAGATTCGTCAACCAGCGCCAAAGTTATTGGGAAAAGAAAAAACGCTTTTCCTATGGAAACTAGGTCCTAACTATTACTATCTACTGGCAACCGCCAGTAGATTATATATATATATATATATATATATATATATATATATATATATATATATATATATATATATATATATATATATATATATATATATATATATATATATATATATATATATATAGATAGAGATATAGATATAGATATAGATATATATATATATATATATATATATATATATATATATATATATATATAGAGATAGATAGATAGATAGATAGATAGATAGATAGATATATATATAGATATATATATATATAGATATATATATAGATATATATATATATAGATATATATATAGATATATAGATATAGATATAGATATATAGATATAGATATAGATATAGATATATAGATATATAGATATATAGATATATAGATATATAGATAGATAGATAGATAGATAGATAGATAGATATATAGATAGATAGATATATAGATAGATAGATATATAGATATATAGATATATATAGAGATAGATAGATATATATAGATATATATATAGATATAGATAGATAGATAGATAGATAGATAGATATAGATAGATAGATAGATAGATATAGATAGATAGATAGATAGATAGATAGATATAGATAGATAGATAGATAGATATATATAGATATATATAGATATATATAGATAGATATATATATAGATAGATATAGATAGATATAGATAGATAGATATAGATATAGATAGATATATATATATATAGATATAGATAGATATATATATAGATATTCCACAGCAGGATCCCAGGGGTACCACCATCCAAAGAAAGGCGCAACACCAGGAAACCGACTCCAAAGGCAAAGTTAGAAAGTCAATGATGGTTTATTTGAGCATCAAATGACGTGTTTCGGCCGCCAGACATGCGGCCTTGATCACATAGCGCTCTACTGGGGAAAGGGTGATATTTATACAAATGTGTAAGTGGCAGTGTTTCTACTATGTTCATGGTGGTGACTGAGGAGTTTTGCAGCGTATGACTGTGGGCAAAATGCAGTAAAGCACATGTGTGACATCATGTTTTACTACAGTGAGTACCGCAAGTGTAAACAGACTATAAAATAGCTACCTGTCTGCTGAAGCCAGTGATTGCCCCAGTCCTCCCGCATATGTGTCCTGGATGCTGAAATCGGTGCCAGTGGCGACCACAGATGCAGTCATCCGAGCATGTAAGTACACAAAGTAGCGGAAAGAATGCCATATAGTGAGCAGTATGAGAAGAAATTACTGTGTGCTAATACATCTTAAACACGAGTTGAAATCCCCACACTAAGCGAGTCAGTAAATCACTGCTCTCGGCGCGTTTCTAAAAACGCCTGTGGAACAACTAACGTGTCTAGACGCGGTGCACATTGAGATGGAAAGCATGTCTCTATTAAGAGAACATGCTGAAGTTTCCCAACAACTCGTAGTACGAGGTTAAGTCATGCCCCAAACAATGTGTTTGTTAGAGGAATTATGTTCATGGTGCGCCACAAGCAGCATAAAACCAAGGCTCATGTGGAAATGTCCAAATAAAGCTTTGGTGCAAATAAAGATACATATGAAATAACTGCAAAATGCAATGTATCTCGAAACTGCCACTAAATATAACTGAAAGTTAAAAAATGTTAGTGAGGGTGAACTGTGCTCATGAGCGTGTATATACATATTGAGGAAAGCGTGAGTGCAAAAATAAGTAAAGTTACTAAAGTGTGGTGTTCAGTGCCTCCTCAAGAGCATTAAAGTTACATAAAAATGCATAGAATGTACTGAGGAAAAGATGTGTGCGCTAGCGCTAGAAATATTCCAATGCCTGTCCGTGCTTGAACAAAATATGACTAAAGCAGCAATGGGTGTATGCGTATTGAGAAACAGTAACAATCTAATTCATGTTCATACACAGTCATGCTATATGTACGTTAGTTGTTGTTCAGCATAGGTTACAAGCCTGCAGTGCCTATGTTTAAAAAACAAAATTAAGACAAATGACATGACAGTATGAATACTGGGAAATGTCTTTGTGGTCGCACATAGCAAAAAATAACGGGAAACCCAGCTACATGTAAATACAATGGGTGCACGGGCAGAGCCTAATATATACAGTGGAATATAAACAGTAGATGTAAAAAGTGAAATATATACAGGTAATAACATAAATATACAGCTGTAAAGCGATGGTATGCTCACTAAGGATGTGAAAGCCATGTTACGCTAAAGGAAGTGGTGCAGATCCTCCGTGGTGTTGAGCCCGGCCGGCGACTTGGTATTGAATTGCAGAATGTATCTACTCTCCAACTGCCTCAAAAGCTTCTCCCTGTTGCCACCCCGTCTAAGTGGTGGAACACAATCAATGACTGAATAACAGAGGTGCTCTAGATGGTTATTATGCACGTCCTTGAAATGCCTGGCTACGGGGTAGGCTGGGTCATTGTTAACTATTGCTCTGAGGTGCTGGAGAATGCGCAGGTGCACTTGCAGTTTAGTGCTCCCGATGTAGCGCAGCCCGCAGTTACATTCTAACATGTAAACCGCAAAGTCAGTTCTGCAAGTGAGTCTGTGCCTGATAGTAAGTGGCGCGTGTCTAAAGGCTGAGTCTACCTTTGTAATGTTCTTACCAAATTTACATGCCCTGCAACTCTGGCATTTGACAAAACCCTTTCTGTCCGCTAGCCAATTCTGAGATGTTGCGATCTCTGGGCTGTTTCTGACTAGTGCATCCCTCATGGAAAAAGCTCTTCTGTAAGTGATGTCAGGTTTGTGGGCTACTACAGGTCCTAATGTGGGGTCTGATCTAATAATCCCCCCAGTTCTTGTTAATTACAGCCCTGATAGCTTTTTCCTCAGTGTTGTGCGTTATGATCAACCTCGGGGTGACTGGGCTGTTAGGTTCACTGAGTATGTTGGCTGCAATAGTAACCTCCGGTGTGGATGGGACCACTAGCAGTTCCTCCCTAGGGATGGCATTGGCTCTGTCAATGGCTTTCCGTATGACAGCCGCTGAATAACCCCTTGCCTTAAATCTCTTGGCTGCTTCCCCCTGGCACTCAAAGCGATCTTCATGGGTGCGGCAAATTCTGGCTAAGCGTAACATTTCCCCATATGGAATGCTGGTTATGAGGTGCCTAGGGTGAAAGCTCGAGGCGTGCAGTGTAGAGTTTCCGGCGGTAAGCTTGAGATGGAGCTTAGAATGCAAAGAGCCATTGGCGATGTACAGTTTGACATCTAAGAATTCAGTAGAGGTGGCACTAATGTTAGCATTGAATTCCAAATTGAGATCATTGTCATTGATCTCATTGATGAAAATTCCAGCACTGTTAACATCACCTCGCCAAATCAAAAAGACATCGTCTATGTAGCGTAGCCAAGACACAATGTTGTTGTTGAAGGCTGTCAGGTGTTTGACCATATATATATATATTTAGAGAGGAGAGAGAGAAAAAGAGGCAGAGAATACATGGCAGAAAACTATGTAATATGGTCCTATATGTGCTAAATTACCATCAGGCAGTTCTGGTGACATTATAAGGCACGAGGATGAACGTCAAGTGGTTTGTAAATGTTACCAGATCCCTGATATGTCGGCATAGGACCATATTACATATGGCACCCGTAATGTATTTTCATATTATACCTATATTTTTGAGCATTAAGCTTGGAAAGGCTGTTTTCTTCAAAGCACAGCTAACAATGGCCACTGCTTGGCATTAGAATGTTTAATAATGTTGTAACAAAACAATGGGCAACGGTGAGGGTCAGCGGATTTAAGCAATTCTGTGGGTACAGCATTTACGACATAATTATTAGGCATGGGAGACAATTAAATTACACAGGGGTAATTTCACAAATTTTGAATTACACTTGTTACACAAAATTCCAGAAATTCCACCATTATGCCTCATCGAATCCACCGCATAGCATAGGAAAGCGGACGCAAAGCAAACAAGCAGAGCGCGAGCAGCTGCTGTTTGTAGGGATGGAGGTTTTTTGCGCTTCTTTTGAGCGTGAAATGCGCAATTGCATCAAAAATTGACTTGAGCATTTTGTGCAAAAATTTAATTCTAAAAGACGGATTTGCATTGAGCACAATTACATGTAATTTCACCTCGATGTCCCAACATTTCACATAATTATGTGAAAGCAAATTAAGTAAATTTTACACACTCCTAACAATTATGGATTTTCTGCATTAATATGCAAAATGTGCTGAATTCATCAAAAGTGTTATTTCTATCTCAAATGGTTAAAAATAATCCTGACATAAAATGTGCAACATATTTTGAGTATTTGCTGCATAATTTACAAAACTGCGGCACACATCCTAGTGGCCGTTACATGGTTAAAGCTTTGCGGAGTGGTTGGAAGTCCGGCATCATGAAATTTGTATTTCACAGGAAACTATGACATTTTTTTCATATCTCATGTTTGCCTGTAAAATATGAGTTTTATACCACTGTATTTTGTGCAATTAAAGCACTTAAACATGTACATGCCTTAACACACAGGCACACACATACACAGACAGACTCGGACATCAACAAGCCGATCTGCTCACCTGTAGGAAAAGCGCCTTACGGGGGACCCTGAGCGACCCTCACGGACACTTACTTACACCCACGGCGCATCCCGGGCCGCAGAGCCTGGCTGAAAAGAGCTGTCTACAGTCCACGGCTCACATTCAGGAATAAATGTTAGAGACGTGTGGGGCGGGAACTCTCAGCCATAGTACATTGACATTCTGTAGGTAAGGAAAAGTAATCTGTCTGTCTTTCTGTCTCTCTGTCTGTCTGTCTATTTATCTCCTCTCCGACTAAGGCCGTGAACACGAGTGTCTCAGAGGTGCTGGTAGTGTTTGTTGCACCCAATACAGTCCGATACCCCGGGATTCGAAACCCCGGGATTCGAAGTGTATCGGGTGCGATTAGTTGCACCTAATCTGAGTTTTTGCGGATTAAGTCCAGATTTTGGTGGTTAGTGCACCACAGTCCACATGTGATTGTTTTCTCTATTAAACTCAGCCGAAATGTAACAAATTCTGAGGTACTGCGAGCACCCGGTACTGACTGTGTACAGTACATATCAATCAACTCGGAATTCCTCCCCCTCAGGAATAGGGGATTGTGCAAGGGTGGGAAACACTGACCCACTCATGACAGGGAATCAGTGTATTTATCTGTTTTTATTACTGGGGCACGTTAAACAGATCTCATCAACCCATGCAACGCAACACCACAAAGGTTCAAGGTCACGTTCTGATTTTCCAAAATGTGTCCCGGCGCAGCCTTTTTAGGTCTCGCCTGAGCCAGCGCTCATGCACTGCTCTGCAAGGCTTTTAGTAAGGGTTTTTCCACGCTAAACACACGCTTGTGCTTTTTTTTTTTGCACCCGCAATTGGCCTTTGCATGCGTCTTTCTAAGAAAGACAGCACGCAATTGGTCCAATGCGGGTGCATGTCCCGCCTTCTCTGTGCCCTGGCCTAGCCTTCTCGGGAGCAAGCGGCAGCCCCGCTGCATTCCTTAAATTGTTTGCAGTGCGCATCTGTTACCAATTTGCGCGTTCGTGGTCGCCGCGCTGCCCCGCTTGTTTTTATAGAAGGCTTCTCCGGTGTCCACTGCGAACGAGTCGCCCTTTGGCACGCTTTCCCTTTTCTATGCAGTTCTAGACAAACCCTTGAAACGTTCTGTTCGAGAACCAGTAGGCAATATGGATTTTTAGACACATAGTCATATTTTTTTTTTAAATTCACAATAGTGATTTAGCATATCACCTAAGACCTATATAGTACTAGCTGAAACAAATATAACACATTTTAGGTCTGACTCGACTGTGCAGTTGTCTTCCTCCGTCGTGTTACCAGTGCTTTTAAATATCCGTACAGTGGGCTTTGTCTTGTCCAGAAGAGCATTTCTCGCTCACCCCATTAGTGTATAATCCCGCCTCCTATAGAAAGCTCGCGCTGCAAAGTACAAGGAGTGTTTTACATCTCCAACGTATACCAAAACACCGTACATTACATTCTCTGTCTCATAAACACATTGTATACAGAAACATTTTTTTATCCCTACTGCAGGCTTTAAATCGTTTAAGTAGGACTCAAAACTGAAGATACACCCATTGGCTTTGCCAGTGATTAGAAGTAGTAAACTGGAATTTCCACCAGAATTATTCTGGGCAAACCACTTAATCTCCCTGTGCCAAAAAAATGTATGCGACCTTGTGTAATGTAACAGGCGCTCATGCACCCAATACCATTGGCTCGAGTTTGCCTTATATTAAATCGCACAAATAAAAACATATAAATAAGCTCACGTGAGGTGCTCAAGACCACAGTGCCGTGAGAAAACCGACTTTCATTATCACTCCGGCGGCTATTCCGTGTTCCCACCACAAGGGGGTGTTCAGGCTCCCAGGGTCAGGTCAAGCTGGCCCTGAGAACCACTGGTAATCGCAGCATCGGAGACGTGCAAATGTGAAACCAAACAAACGAGGGTGGGGGAGTCGAACTGCAGAAACATTTCACGTGAGTGCTAGAATGGCTTAGGATACAGGGACATCTGCGAGCGGCTACGGGAGCCGCAGACAAGGGGCATGTGTTCGGCACATGGGCCCTTTGTGCGCCGAGCCCTGGGCACGACTACAAAACTAGCAGCGTGCCACTGAAATTGGACTGCTGGGAACATTACCAGCACAGTGACAACTCGCTAAAAAATTTCATTATAAATGCAAAGCTCCTCTGCACAGGGTAGGAGTATTCCTTGTACATCTACAGTAAATGCTTTAAAATAAAAAATACACCCATACGCTTTGCACCTTATTAGAAAAACGCAACGTTATTTGAACCCTACAGCCCAGTAATAATTGTGTTTGATCGGTAGATTTGGTTATTTTACAGACTATTGACTGCTGATATCTGGGGGCTCTAGTTCGCGTCCCAGCGAGGCCTTCTCGGTTATTGTTTAACAATAACACCTGATTTTGGAAACATCGAAATTGTGATATAAATAGCTTATTAAAGCAGGTTATTAAACACGTTAGCCGAACGGTGTGACTAATATCCACACAAATATTTTATGCGGCGCGATTTGTAATCTCAAAATATAATTATAAACTAAAGCAATGGACAATAGTTGCAACTCTCCTATAAAGGCATGCGTGCGAGGAGAACATACATTTCTTTATTATGTCTCAAAATATTGTGATTTAGAACCACCTGCCCGTACCTCAGATACTTAATTCTGATTGGTTGCAACCGCCCCTGGATCACTACCTTCTGTTCAGCACCTGCTAATGTTTCGTGATATAACAACGACATAATTCTGTCACTCAGCAGCCACGATGTGAATCTAACGGCGTGCCACACAGGAATATGAATCCATTGCTTGTGATTTATTTCTAATTCATATTTGAGTTAAATTTGCTAGCGCACGCCATTGCCGTTTTATGAAGTGATACATCTCCAATAAAGGTGCCATTTCAATCTCTTCTTTTGACCTCACTGCGTACACGGTAACTTCCTCCTGCAGGCCAGAGTGTGCACATGAGCTTCCGGGGCACGGTCAGATTCCTGGGGAAATTCGCGCTTGGTACCTTTTTTCAAAAAGCGCTTCGTTGCCTCGCCAATGCCTGAAGCGCTATATATATATATATATATATATCTCAACCACCAAGGTCGCAGCAATGATTTCACTCGAGACAGGAGAAACGCTCTCTCTATAGAGAGCACAATGAAGGACTTGTGGGAGAAGTAGGCTGTGTGTCGACCTTCAGCAGCACGTGACTGACACAATACACCGGTTATACACTCCAGTTTGTCAAACAAAATGCACTGCAGCCTCTGCCAATTTTTGGCGTGGAAATAATCCAGCAGCAGGGTTTGTTTTCATAAACCCATTGTTTATAAGACCAGAATTCGCAGAAAGTATGCAATGGCAGTGAATACGCTCCCATAATTTACAGTAATCACATCATCCCCACTAATTATGCGTGTGAACCAATGGAAAGCACAAGTGGGATCTTTTGCACACTTTTATAAACAATTCATCGAGTAAATGTAACAAGGCCCGCCATTAACGCGGTGAGATTTTTGTGAATTCTTCACCGCTTTGCATCTAGCAAAGAGTGTACAGTTTATGTTCGTGGGTTGGTACCTATGCCATTTTTAGGGTAGTCACTTACCATATGTATACTTACAATTAGACTAAATGGTGCTGGTTTAAATAGTGGTTATCCTAAAGTCAAGCACACCCAACCCGTTTTGGACACTTTTGCTTCTCTGAGACTTTGTGGTTTCTTCTCGTTGGACAATAATCCATCCATCCATTATAGTTGTCTATGCACCAACTCATCCATCCCAAATCAATCAATCCATCCATCTATCATTTGTTGAAACGTGTATTCTTGTTATATAATAACTTAATATTTTACTTTCACAAATCTGTGCTGTCTTGTAGTTTGTGCGCGGTCTAGTTTCTTTGTATGCATGTGGTTGTGTGTATGATTGTGTTTCTTGTGCTATATGCGGGTGGCTTGTGTACACGAACAGTTTGTGAAGACGTGGGTGATTTCTGTACATAAGGATACTTTATTTCTCAGTGTGCTCTTTAGATGTATGTTAATGTGTGCTTTTGAACGGTACGTGTGCATGTCTGTGATTTATGACGCTTGTGCGTTGTAGGTTCATGTGCACATGGACTGTTTGTGAGCATATGGACGTTTGTGTTGATGGTTTGTGTGCATGCACTGATGTGCGCTTCATCTCAAAACATTTGTGTATGTGGCTGGTTTTTGTGCATCTAGTTGGTTCTCTGTATGCGAGTGGTTTGGGCATGTGGATGGTTTATGTGCCTTTGTAGGATTTTTGTGAAGATGGGGTGATGTGCGAGTATTGTTTGTGAAGATGGGGTGTGCTTGTTTAGTGGGTATGTGGGCGGTTTGTAAAGTGTACTGGGTTTTGTTGTGAATGTGGGTAGTTTGCGTGCATGTTGGTTGATTGTGTGCACGTGGTAGCTTTGTTTACATGTGGATGGTTTGTAGGCATGTGGAAGTTTAGTTCATCATAAATATGTCCATGGTTCCGAATATTGCAGTTATTGTGGTTACACACGGGGCAGTAAGTCCCTAGAGGCCATTATACGTGGGTCTCAGAAGTCTCTGTTCCTTTAAAGTTAGTAAAATCTGTACTAGCACCGGTACGGATGATCTCTGCGTGCTAGATGATGCGCAGCAGGAGCAACATTTTACTTTACCACACGTCCAGGGAGCGTGCTTACTTGGTCCGCCTGACAGTAGCCCAGAGTGAATGTCCCACTACCTTTGGACATTTATATATTGTCATATTGTTGAAACTAACTGATTTCCCTTTAACATTTAATCCTACAGACTCCCACATCACGTAAGTTAATATAGGTATTTGCATAACTGGGACACGGGAATAGGCAGGTGGCTTTTCTGTATCCTGCTCAGACTAATTCCAATTCATTGGAATGACTGCCACCTAGCGGCACGACCTCCAATATACTAGAAGTGTAAGTCACAGTTACTGTTGATCCTGCGCCCGCAATTTAAGGTTTTACCTCGGCAGCATCTGTGACCAAAATCAAGATGGGTGGCAGCATCACTTTTAAAATATTATCGCAGCCAATTAAAAAGTACGTCCAGAGTTGTCATCTGAAAGATGCAGAAGTATGCAAGTTCCGAACGGAAACGCTCGTGGCTAAAAGAGTTGTGCGACTCCAAACCCCGCCAGGGCCACCTTCCTAAGGCCCCCTCCTGCTGGTAACCGAGCCCTGACCCAGCCCTGCGTGACCCTCGGTGTAACCTGCAATCGGCCCGTGTGCTCGAGAAAAGACGTGAAGTCCCCCTCCCGATTGCCTCCTCAAGTACCAAAAGAAAAGAACGAACTGAAAGAGACAGATATGTTATGGGGCGTGGGTCACTAACTACAATCAAGTTTCTCACAATAAAAAGAAGGTATATATATATATATATATATATATATATTACCTTTTTCTTTCTCACTCGATGCGAGGCACAAGATGGCTGCCAACACTTCCTGGTTTGAAGTGTTGGCAGCCAATTAGAAGCCAAGCTCGTGCTGAGGATTAGGCTCCGCCCACATATATAAAGATTTTTTTCCTTTAAAATCTCAAAAACTACTGAATGGATTTACATCATTTAAAAAAAAAAAAAGGGCTCTTTCTTAACCAAGGACTACCTTTTTGCCAAATTATAAGATATTGAGAAAACAAAAAACGTTTTTCCTATGGAAACTAGGTCCTAACTATAACTACCTACTGGCGACTGCCAGTAAGATATATATATATATATATATATATATATATATGAAACTCCACAATCCCGTCACTCCAACTCCTCGGAAAACAGGTCAGACCACACCGTGCTGAAAGTTCAAAAAGTGTTCTTTATTGCGTGAAGAACAGCATGACGCGTTTCGGCCGTGTTGCCACGGCCTTGATCACATGACACGCTAGGACCATTTACACCTTAAATAGTGACAACAATTAACCCCTACCCTCTCAGCCTATCGCAGTATACCATAAAAATAAGCAACATACTACCTAGATCAGGAGAAATACATTATAGCAGAAAACAGACTATCTTTAAGGGATATACAAATACATTTTGCAGTATAATAAATGAATTTACACTATATATATATTCACTGAAAAAACCATAGGTTTTAGGGACAGTTATAGTTAGTTGGACATTTCACTCGTACAAAACCATAGAAATTCCCCGTTATAGTTAGTTCAGCTAACTATAACTCGCGCCTCCGCAATGCACTGCTGATGACGTCACATATTACATCACTCATGACATGGTCAGTGACATCACTGATGACATCACTGATGACATCTCAGATGACATCACTGATGACATCATCCAGTGACTGTGTTTCTGTAAAGTTTAAATATGTTTAATATATATAGGGAAAGGCGTATTGAAGAATGAGTGGGTGTATAAGTGTCTGAATGGATGACTTAGTACGTGCGTGACTGACTCTACAAGTGAGTGATTAAACGTATCTTACTGAATGCATGGGTTAGTGACTAAACTGTGTGAATGTCTGTATCCGTCTGTTTGTTGGTGTGTAAGTGGATGCATGGATTTGCGAATAACTACATGAGTGTCTATATGGGTTATTGATTGGTTCTCTGAGTATCTGTATGGCTGCCTGAGTGTTTGTGTGGGTGGGGTGTGTGTGACTCTGTACATAGATGTGTGAGTGGGTGATTCACTGGGTGCATGATTTCAAGAGTGCATCTGTGATGGACTGCTTGGGTGGGTGAGTGTGTGTATGGGTGTGTTAGTGAGTGAATGTATATCTCAGTGGTACATGTAGCGAGTAACCACATATGTAAAAGGCAGTATATATGTGTGTTAGAGTATTTAAATGGCTATGAGTGAGAGTGTGTGATTGTGAGAGTGGCTGTATGGATGCGTGTGTGCTTGTATCAGTTATTGTATAAGAGCGTAAGAATGTGCTAGTATTTGTATGAGTAAGTGAGCTGGTGTGTGTATAACTGTATAGGTGAGTAAATGGGTGTGTGATTAATTTTTTGCATGACTGACTAGGTGTGTGAGTACCTCTATGGATGAGTGGCGGTGTGTGAGTGTTTATATAGGTGTATGAGTGCATATGATAGTCCTGTACTGAGTGACTGTAAGTATGAGTGACTGTACGGGTGAGTGAGTAGATGTGTGTGTGTAGACCTAAGAATCAGTGAGTGGGTATGTAGTTATTGGTATTGGAGTGTGTATGGTTTTGAGAATGGCAGTCTGTAATTTAGAGTGGGTGTATCAAAAGTTATATTAGGGTGTGAGAAGATGCATGAAATTATCACATGGATGATGTCATCAGTGATGTCATTTGAGATGTCATCAGTGATGTCACTGACCATGTCATGAGTGATGTAATATGTGACGTCATCAGCAGTGCATTGCGGGGCGCGAGTTATAGTTAGCTGAACTAACTATAACGGGGAATTTCTATGGTTTTGTACGAGTGAAATGTCCAACTAACTATAACTGTCCCTAAAACCTATGGTTTTTTCAGTGAATTTCAAAGGTTTTTTAAATGCTAATTTCTAACTATAACGTGTCTGAAACCTATGGTTTTTTCAGTGAATTTCAAAGGTTTTTTAAATGCTAATTTCTAACTATAACGTGCCTGAAACCTATGATTTTTAAGTGAATTTCAAAGGTTTTTTAAATGCTAGTTTCTAACTATGCCTACAGAGGTAGGACATGTGAAGAAAGAAGAAAAAAAGCACAGAAAGAAGCAAAAGAAATGCAGAAAGAAGCAACAGAAGTCCACAAAGACGAAGAAAAGTGCAGGAAGAAGCAAAAGATGTACAGAAAGAACCAACAGAGGAGCAGAAAGAGGCCTTGTTGCAAAATCATCCTGTGCCCACAACTTTTTCAGACGGGTACTGGTGGTAACTGACTCTGACTAACCAGAGCCAGTGCTATGCTAAAAGACACTTAGAATACAGTGAAAACACCTACATACACTAGGGAACACTATGCGTTGGGGTACCCCTGTGATTAGCATGACCTCCTCTGTAAGTCCCTAGTACATAATAGGGCAGGGGGATTAAAACTACCTCTTAAAAGCGCTACAGGGCGCGTTTGCACAGTGGTGAAGGGAGGGGGGCCTGAGGTGACATGTGTGCAAACGCGCCCGTGGCGCGTTTTAAGTTGCGAGATTAAGTCCCCTTGAATCTTGAGGGTCCCTGGGGCCCAACTAGCCCCCAGGTACCTACAGTTAGGACCACAGAGCTGAGTTGCAGAGAGGCGTTCCAAGGCCACGCACCTTTTTCACCTCTCTGCAACGCAACTCTGTTGTGCTTACTGAAGGTACCTGGTGGGCTAGTTGGCCCCCAGGGTCCCTCAGGATTCAAGGGAATTAATTCCCAACTTAAAACGCACCACTGGGCATGTTTGCGCACATGTCACCTGAGGCACCGCCCCCTCCCTTCACGACTGTGCAAACGCGCCCGTGGCGCGTTTTAAGTTGGGGGATTAGGTCACCTTGAATCCTGAGGGTCCCTGGGGCCCAACTAGCCCACCAGGTACTTCCAGTAAGCACCACAGGCCTGCGTTGCAACGCCTGTAACAAATTGTGCAGTTGTGTTTAGGTAGTGAAGGGGGTCGTGCTGGGGGTAGTGTTTTAGGGTTTAGGGTAGTGCAGTGGTGTTTGTGTAGTGTAGGGGGTCGTGCTGGGGGTAGATTTAGGGTTTAGGGTAGTGCAGTGGTGTTTGGGTAGTGTAGGGAGTGGTGTTTGGGTAGTGTAGGGAGTCGTGCTGGGGGGAGTGTTTTAGGGTTAAGGGTAGTGCAGTGGTGTTTGGGTAGTGTAGGGGGTCGTGCTGGGGGTAGTGTTTTAGGGTTTAGGGTAGTGCAGTGGTGTTTGGGTAGTGTAGGGGTCGTGCTGGGGGTAGTGGTTTAGGGTTTAGGGTAGTGCAGTGGTGTTTGGGTAGTGTAGGGGGTACTGCTGGGGTAGTGTTTTAGGGTTTAGGGTAGTGTAGGGGTTCGTGCTGGGGGTAGTTTTTTAGGGTTTATGGTAGTGCAGTGGTGTTTGTGTAGTGTAGGGGGTAGTGTTTTAGGGTTTAGGGTAGTGCAGTGGTGTTTGTGTAGTGTAGGGGGTCGTGCTGGGGTAGTGTTTTAGGGTTTAGGGTAGTGCAGTGGTGTTTGTGTAGTGTAGGAGGTCGTGTTTTAGGGTTTAGGGTAGTGCATTGGTGTTTGGGTAGTGTAGGGGGTCATGCGGGGGGTAGTGTTTTAGGGTTTAGGGCAGTGCAGTGGTGTTTGGGTAGTGTAGGGGGTCGTTCTGGGGGAGTGTTTTACTGTTTAGGACAGTGCAGTGGTGTTCGGGTAGTGTAGGGGTCGTGCTGGGGGAGTGTTTTAGGGTTTAGGGCAGTGCAGTGGTGATCGGGTAGTGTAGGGGGTCGTGCTGGGGGAGTGTTTGAGGGTTTAGGGCAGTGCAGTCGTGTTCGGGTAGTGTATGGGGTCGTGCTGGGGGGAGTATTTTAGGGTTTAGGGTAGTGCAGTGGTGTTTGGGTAGTGTAGGGGATCGTGCTGGGGGTAGTGTTTTAGGGTTTAGGGCAGTGCAGTGGTGTTCGGGCAGTGTAGGGGGTCGTGCTGGGGGTGGTGTTTTAGGGTTTAGGGCAGTGCAGTGGTGTTCGGGCAGTGTAGGGGGTCATGCTGGGGGTGGTGTTTCAGGGTTTAGGGCAGTGCAGTGGTGTTCGGGCAGTGTAAGGGGTTGTGCAGGGGGTGGTGTTTCAGGGTTTAGGGCAGTGGTGTTCGGGCAGTGTAGGGGGTCGTGCTGAGGGTGGTGTTTCAGGGTTTGGGGCAGTGCAGTGGTGTTCGGGCAGTAAAGGGGTCGTGCTGGGGGTGGTGTTTCAGGGTTTTGGGCAGTGCAGTGGTGTTCGGGCAGTGTAGGGGGTTGTGCAGGGGTGGTGTTTCAGGGTTTAGGGCAGTGGTGTTCGGGCAGTGTAGGGGGTCGTGCTGAGGGTGGTGTTTCAGGGTTTGGGGCAGTGCAGTGGTGTTCGGGCAGTAAAGGGGGTCGTGCTGGGGGTGGTGTTTCAGGGTTTAGGGCAGTGGTGTTCAGACAGTGTAGGGGGTCTTGCTGGGGGTGATGTTTCAGGGTTTAGGGCAGTGCACTGGTGTTCGGGCAGTGTAGGGGTCTTGCTGGGGGTAGTGTTTCAGGGTTTAGGGCAGTGCAGTGGTGTTCGGGCAGTGTAGGGTGTCATGCTGGGGGTGGTGTTTCAGGGTTTAGGGCAGTGCAGTGGTGTTCGAGCAGTGTAGGGGTCGTGCAGGGGTGGTGTTTCAGGGTTTAGGGCAGTGCAGTGGTGTTCGTGCAGTGTAGGGGGTCGTGCTGGGGATGGTGTTTCAGGGTTTAGGGCAGTGCAGTAGTGTTCGGGCAGTGTAGGGGGTCGTGCAGGGGTGGTGTTTCAGGGTTTAGGGCAGTGCAGTGGTGTTCATGCAGTGTAGGGGGTCGTGCTGGGGCTGGTGTTTCAGGGTTTAGGGCAGTGCAGTGGTGTTCGGGCAGTGTAGTGGGTCATGCTGGGGGTGGTGTTTCAGGGTTTAGGGCAGTGCAGTGGTGTTCGGGCAGTGTAGGGGTTGTGCAGGGGCTGGTGTTTCAGGGTTTAGGGCAGTACAGTGGTGTTCGGGCAGTGTAGGGGGTCGTGCTGGGGGTAGTGTTTTAGGGTTTAGGGTAGTGCAGTGGTGCTTGTGTAGTGTAGGGGGTCGTGCTGGGGGTAGTGTTTTAGGGTTTAGGGTAGTGCAGTGGTGTTTGTGTAGTGTAGGGGGTCATGTTTTAGGGTAGTGCAGTGGTGTTTGGGTAGCACAACCTCAACATCATCTCCTACGCCGACGACACCCAGCTGATCCTCTCCCTCACCAAAGACCCTCACACCGCCAAAGCCCACCTCCACGAAGGAATGAAGGCCGTCGCCGAATGGATGAGGACCTGCCGCCTGAAGCTGAACTCGGACAAGACGGAGGTCCTCATCCTTGGTTCCAACCCTTCAGCCTGGGACGACTCCTGGTGGCCAACATCACTGGGAACAGCCCCGCCACCCACCGACCACGTACGCAACCTAGGGGTCATCCTCGACCCCACCCTCTCCATGACTAAGCAGGTCAACGCCGTTTCCTCATCCTGCTTCAACATCCTCCGAATGCTCCGCAGGATCTTCAAGTGGATCCCCACCGAAACAAGAAAAACAGTCACCTAGGCCCTCGTCACCAGCAGGCTGGACTACGGAAACGCCCTCTACGCAGGAACGACGGCTAAGCTCCTGAGACGGCTGCAACGCATCCAGAACGCCTCTGCACGTCTTATCCTCGACATCCCCCGACGCAGCCACATCACACCCCACCTGAGAGACCTGCACTGGCTCCCTGTCAACAAGAGGATAACCTTCAAGCTCCTCACCCACGCACACAAAGCACTCCACAACTCCGGACCAGCCTACCTCAACAGACGACTCAGCTTCTACACCCCCACCCGCCAGCTCCGCTCGACCAGCCTCGCCCTTGCCACAGTCCCCCGCATCCGGAAAACGACCGCCGGCGGCAGATCCTTCTCCCACCTCGCCGCCAAGACCTGGAACACCCTCCCCACCAACCTCCGACAGACCCAAGACCTACTGGCCTTCAGAAGACTCCTCAAGACCTGGCTCTTCGATCAGTAGCAGCACCACCCCCCTCTTCCCCCAGCGCCTTGAGACCCTCGCGGGTATGTAGTGCGCTTTATAAGTGACATGATTGATTGATTGATTGGGGTCGTGCTGGGGGTAGTGTTTTAGGATTTAGGTTAGTGCAGTGGTGTTTGGGTAGTGTAGGGGGTCGTGCTGGGGGTAGTGTTTTAGGGTTTAGGGTAGTGCAGTGGTGTTTGTGTAGTGTAGGGGGTCGTGCTGGGGTAGTGTTTTAGGGTTTAGGGTAGTGCAGTGGTGCTTGTGTAGTGTAGGGGGTCGTGCTGGGGGTAGTGTTTTAGGGTAGTGCAGTGGTGTTTGGGTAGTGTAGGGGGTCGTGCTGGGTGTAGTGTTTTAGGATTTAGGTTAGTGCAGTGGTGTTTGGGTAGTGTAGGGGGTCGTGCTGGGGGTAGTGTTTTAGGGTTTAGGGTAGTGCAGTAGTGTTTGTGTAGTGTAGGGGTCATGCTGGGAGTAGTGTTTTAGGGTTTAGGATAGTGCAGTGGTGCTTGTGTAGTGTAGGGGGTCGTGCTGGGAGTAGTGTTTTAGGGTTTAGGGTAGTGCAGTGGTGTTTTTGTAATGTAGGGGGTCATGTTTTAAGATGCAACGCTCCAATACCTGACCAGTCTGCACTACATAAAACTGCAAAAAAACTAAAAATAAAAAGTGTTTTGCACACTTTTGTCATTGGGCTATATGTGGTCTACATCTGGGAAATATTTGTGCTACATTTGGGCTCTTTTTTCTCTGGTGGCCATCTTGGAAGGCTTCTTTGTTATGAAGTCTCCTAATTTCCTCATTTACTGCAGTCTCCTCAGTAGGAAATGCTTTCAGTTTTTTACTTTGATTCCATCAAGAAGGCATTCAGATGTGTCTCACATTTGCCATAAATTCAGAATGTTAGCACACTAGTTGCTCATTAGATCACTGTAGTAAAGCTACTGCTCACCAGGGAGTTAACTGGAAGTCTGCAGCTGGTATTGAAAGTGATTGTTTCAGTCTGCATGTCAGAATTTTCTAATGAAATAGAAGAGGATTTGAGATCTCACTTAAAACATGCCCTAATTTTTCTTTCTGCAGCACTAACCATAATTTCTATTTCAAAAAGAACCCCTCATTTTGTTCCTTTTTAAATTAAATGTTTTAAGTGTTACTTTTGTCATAAGTAAGGCTGTTAGCGCTCTAGTTGTTCTTTAGAACACTCTGGGAAGCTGCAGTAGAACACAAAGGCATCAACTGACAGGCTGCTCCTGTTGAAATATAACAGGAAGATATTTGAGATCACACTTGAAACATGTCCTAATTTTTCTTTCTACAGCACTAACCATAATTTCTATGACAAAATTAACCCCATCATTTTGTTCCTTTTTAAATTAAATGTTTTAAGTGTTACCAGTTTATTCCAATCAAGATGGCTTCAGGTGTGCCATACTTTTGTCATAAGTAAGGCTGTTAGCACTCTAGTTGTTCTTTAGAACACTCTGGGAAGCTGCATTAGAACACAAAGGAATCAACTGACAGTCTCTGCCCTTGTTGGATGTACATGTTTTACTGAGAATGTCAGACTTCATTCTCACATGACTGAGAAAGATAATGTGAATTTACAGAAAATATGCTCTCATTTTAGCTTCTGGAGCACCTTCCAAAACTCTATGGGACAAGCATGTGAAAATAGTTTTCTCTCAAACATGATTCATGATATCCCAGCAGAAGGTTTTTCACAGGGTAAAATCACCTTAGAACACACCACAATTCCTGAAATTAGTATGGTACCATCAACAAATGAATTCTAATGTAACTAAAGTCTGTTATCACCCTTTATAGTTCTCCTTTTGGTAACCCTCAAAATCTTTGATTCACTACAATGCATTTCAATGGGGTACTATCATGTATATTGGTCCCAAGATGGCTGCCAGCAATTCCAGGATGAAGTGCTGACAGCCAATCAGATCTCACAATGACATGTGTGGTTAGGCTCCGCCCAGATATATATGTGATTTTACTTTTGATTTTCTCAGGAACTACTGAACGGATTTACACTATTTAACCAAAAGGCACGACTCTGAACCAAGGGCTACCTTTTTGCCAAATTTGGTGTAATTCCGTTCAGCAGTTCGGGCTGTAGCTGCGACTAAAGGTTCCTATAGAAAATTGCATGGGGAAAACACGTTTTGGGACCCCCTTTTTTCTCGGCTCCCGCTTGCCGAATCACCCCGAAACTTTTAGGATAGGAGCAGACCGGAGCGCCCCACGAGTTTTGAAAAATTTGCGAAGATTCGTCAACCGGCGCCAAAGTTATTGGAAATAGAATGTTGTGAATTTCCTATGGAAAATAGGTCTTAACTATAACTATCTACTGGCGACCGCCAGTAGATTATATATATATATATATATATATATATATATATATATATATATATATATATATATATACTGTATCACTGCCTTAGCCATCTGCAGCTTCTTCCACAGCCGGGGATCATGCAAAGGAACATGCCACACATGAATCTCTGTAAAAGACGTCTTTGTTCTTCAACATACCATCACGTATTGCATCATATCTTTCATAACTACATCTTAACACCTCCAAGCAGATTATGTAATTCTTGTTTAGAGTCAGCCAGTGAGGGTCCAAGCACACATAATATCACAAACACTACATCTCCCTCTTTGTTATATAAAAAGTACAAACAACATTAGCATCCTATTTCCTCAATGAGTAGCTGAGGCGCTCGAACTGGTCTGACCGATCGGGTGGTCTGAGGTGGTTGAGATGCACCTTGATTATGCACCGATGACATAGGCTTAGATATTTCAGCTAGACATTCAGGCAGGGTCGCCTCGCTTGCCATCTCAGGAGCTGACAAATATTGAGGTAGGTGTTTAAAGTGTGACGAGTCCTGTGTGATGGACTTTCCGGGATGATGCGCTGTCACCATGTGTCCTTTGCACGTCACAACCCTCGAGGAGTCGACAGCAAACGGAGTGTCTGTTTTCTGCTTCCATTTCTGTTTGACCAGTACCCAGTCTCCTTTATCAAAGACTGTTTCCTGGGTGCATCAGCGCTGATCGGCATATGTTTTAATTTTGCACTTTTGAGAAGTGTCTGTGACAAGAACCTTATTGGCATTCGTCGATCAATCCGATGTCCGATTTGGGAGAGCCATCGGAACCAAACTACCACAATTAGTTTGGTTCCGATGGCTCCCCCCAAATAGCAAGGTGGCAGGACTCTCACCAGTTGTGGAGAGAGGAGTTGATCGATAGGCTTGAAGGGCTTGACACATGGCTTGGTTTGATCAATTCCCTCCATCGATGCTCGCTGAATTACCCTCTTGAGGGTGTCCATAAATCGTTCAACAACACCATTGGCTTGGGGCCAGAGAGGTGTACTCTTTTGATGCTTGACATTAAGTTGAACAAGAAACTCCTTGAATTCTTTACTATTGAAAGGCGGGCCATTAACAGATTTGAGAATAGGGGAGATGCCCCACGCTGCAAAGATGTCATCAAGCCACTCGAGGACTTTGTCATGGGTTGTTGATGATAAGTCTTCCAGCAAAGGAAAATGCGAGTATTCATCAGTGACTACCATGAGATGATGTCCATTTCCCAGAGGCCCAATTAAATCAACTGTAACTCTTTCTCAAACATGTGCGGGAAGGTCCGACATTGTCAATGGATGCTGCGTTACTTTTGGGAATAAACAGTTACAAAGGTGGCATGCTTTCAGCTCTTTCGCAACTCGTTCATCTAGACAAGGGAACCACACTCGGTCTCCTAGGGCTCTTTTGGTGGCTACAATGCCATGATGTCCTTCATGGGCTAGCTCAATTACTTGCTGTCTCAGGCATGACAATTCTCAAGCCTCTCAATATGATACCCTCTCGGGTGATGGATAGCTCATCCTATACATTTTTTAATTTTTGGATTTCAACATCAGCAAAGGGTCAAACACTTTCTTCCAACATTGTATTGTAATGAGGACTTTGAGGATAAGCATGTCTTTATATGTTAGTAGTAGCAATAATTTGTTCAATGCCCAGAGCTGCTGGCGTGTTGAATCTCACAATGAAGTTGAGATACTCTTCAGCCTTTTTGGATGTCGAACTGTGGCAATGTAGCGGCACTCATAAAAAGTAATCTGTGGGGTTTTGGTCTTTCCTTGGCTTGTGTACAATCACATAGTCATACTCTTGCAGTCGCAACCCTGACCTCTCCATGCAAGGGGACATCCTAGCTTTCGGGTTTCCAAAGATAGTGAGCAACGTCTGGTGGTCTGTGACGATAGTTAAACATTTAGCTTATAAAAACACATGAAAATGTTTGAATGCCCACACCACAGCCAGACTCTCCCTCTCCGGCTGAGAATAGGCATGTTCATTTTCAGCAAGCTTCTACTGGCATAGACCACTATGTGTCAGTGGGCATTCGGATTGTTATGTGCCCGGGTTAGGCCCATGTAGCGAAGCTGCTCATTTTTCTTACATTTTCCTCTTTTGAACAAAAACATTACTGCTGGACCTTTTGCACATTATCGCATGCGTGACAATGTTGGATTCATTTCTCTGAAACTACTTCTGTTTACACATCAGGCTTCATATAACATTATCACAATGCCTCGAACACCAAGTACAAGGCCTTTACACTCTAATGTATAAATGTTGTTCTATCTTCATCCACAGTACGACAGGGCTATCTACATATCCATAAGATTGCTAATCTATGCATAAAATCACAAGGATGCTTTTTATTATAAATTTTAAGCATCCCAGAGTATTAGCAGAGGAGGCACTTCAGCTGACACTGATGGTCCCTGCATGCTGAGACTTCACCACCCAGTGGTCTGACATCTCTGTGAGGGGTGTCCAGTTTGTGACCAGGATGGGGTCCTACATTATTCCCCGCCAGGTAATGGGGTTGGATCGTCCATTGGGGGGATTCTTGGCTCTACACCTACATACACTCTAGACATACACAGAGTAGGGCTTGCATAGTAGGAGTACACCTGATTACTACCTTGTATTATATGCCTGCATATATACACTGTCTTAGCACCTTGGTAGAACTATATCTGCTATTTTCTCTTTTGGTGCTTGTAATCTCTTTCATCTGCTGCTGTCTACTGATTATCGCAGCACATGTATTTTATACAAGAATAGAGTTGGTTCAATAAATATATTGAAAAAGTCCCACTGTGTATTCTCTGTATATCTCTCTGAGAATAAGTAAGCACGAGTGTCTGAGCAAAAGGTTCTGATCTGTTACCACTATCCCTGAGAGGTCAGGGTTGTCATGTTCAGTGGTTGCCAGAAACCATTCACTCCCTGGTAATGGTTAGGGGGGCTTATGATGGCACTGTGAGCTAGCTAGTCTCTAGGCCAACATATCCTGAAAGGGTGCTTGGAATCAGTCTAGGCACCTGGCCCAACATTTATGTTGTCCAAAATATGCGCAGATCCTACGGATTAGTGGGAACTATACAACATGGCGACACCAATGTTGGTTGTGTTCTTATTTAACTGTCTACCTGAGTAGTTCAGTTGTGCTTTCTCAGAGACCCCTTAACACCTCCAATCCAGAGACGTTCGTGGTGGTAGGGAAATCCGCCTCAGCTGAGTAGGTATATCCTATGTATTGCCTGTTGGTTATTCATGCTTGTAGGATAAAACTTCCCACATTGTATAAACCCTATCTCCATAAATTAAGTTATTATAAAATTACTACAATATGTTCTCCCGGCAATTCGTGGAGATGATACCTTCATGGTTGAGGCACACAAAGCATTCAGAACAGAGGTATTCTATTCTTGGGTTAAGTGCCCAGCTGCAGATTCTTGCATACAATTGTTTCACACTTACATTGAAGATGAAACACCAAATGAATATATTTCAAATGTGGACATAGAAATTCCATTATCTTACCAAGAACATATAAATTGGTTTAAAGGCGCCCTCCCCCACACTACAGAAAATGTAAGACTTAGGTCCGCTCAGTAAAGAAGGAGCGACGTGGCCACTCTTATCTGCTTAGACACAGCATCCTAATTTAGCTAATTTAGATGCAGCAGAGTTAGGCACACTATACGAAGATCTAGTAAAAAATGTACAGACATTTTACACAGTTTATAATCCGAACACTCACAGTTAACCCTGCGTGGACTGCTCAGGCTGCACAACCTCAATTGGCTACTCAGGGTATCAGCCCACAAACACTGAATGCCGTTATGGGAAAGATTTCCACCAGTTGGGAGCAAATTCGTTCTGGATAGCACAAAAAATGAGGCCGCTTGTAGCAGTTTTCCCCTATATGGCCCGAAGGAGAAACACAGAATACTGACTATTTGTTTACCAATGGGAATGGCTCTCCAGGTGGAAGATTGTGCCACTTGGGGTACAGTCTTTGCTGCTGTTTATACCAGAACTCATGGTACTGTTATATTCCAGAGTTAGGCCCATGTAGCGAAACAGCCTATTTCTGAGAATTGCCATAGAAAATAGCATTTCAGCTGTGAACCTTTGCACACATTTGCATGCACGACAATGTTGGATTAGTTTCTCTGAAACTACTTTGTTTACTTCACACAGCATTATCACAATGCCTTGAACATCATGTGCCAGGCGTCTGCGCACTAGTTACAAAAGTCGTCCTATCTTCATCCACGAGGCAACAATGCTATCTACATACCCATAACATTGCTAATCTAACACGAACATCACAAGGTTGCTTTTTATTATAAATATTGAGCATCCCGATAGATTAGCAGATGAGGTACTTCTGCTGACATGAAGGTCCTTGCATGCTGAGAAATCACCACGCACCGGTCTGACATTCCGTAAGGGGTGTCCAACTCGAGACCAAGGCGGGGTCCTTCACTCTCTCCCAACAGATAATGGGATGGATCGTCCCTCGGGGTCTACACCCACACACACTTTAAGTACACTTAGTGTAGAGTCTGCATTGTAGGAGTACACTAGATTACCATTTTGCATATATACCCGCATAGATTAATTGCTTCAGCACCATGGTAGAAATGTATCTACTCTTCACTGTCTTGGTGCTAGTAATCTCATTTATTTGCTTTTGCCTCCTAATCATTGCAGCACATGTATTCTATACAAGAATAATGTTGGTTCAATAAATATATTGAAAACGTCCCACTGTGTATTCTATATACTTCTCTGAAAATGAGTAAGCACGAGTGACTGAGCGAAAGGTTCTGTACTGTTTCCACGATACCCGAGTGATCAGGGTTGTCATGTTCAGTGGTTGCCAGAGTCCATTCACTCCCTGGTAAGGTTAGGGGGGGGGCTTATGGTGGCACTGTGAACTAGATGGTCTGTAGGCCAACATATCCTGCGGGGGTGTCTGGAATCAGTCTTGACAACAAGCCCTTAGTTTATGTTGTCCAAACAATGCGTAGGTACTACGGATTGATAGGCACTACACGGCAGTACCCCTTCACTGGCTGTTTTGCTTGAAGTACTGAACCAGGTACAGAATGCGTACGGGGCAGCATCTGCCCTGGACTTGGGAATGAATCTGATGGGCAATTTTGCCGCAGTGTCAACCATTATGTTAATACCATAAAGGGGGAGGGAGGAAGTTTACTCCTGCACAGCAGGAGCAAGAATTGCCTAAAATTATCGAAGAAACCTATGCCATGCAAGGTAGAGATATTTTGGGAGACAGACCTGGTAAACCACAACTTAAGAGTAATTCTGAAAAGGATAACTCCAAGCAAGCACCCGATTCTTCTAAGAAAAAGTGGGATAATAAACAAAAAAAGAAAAACAAAACACAATCATGGGATGGATCTTCTCAACAGGAAACCACTGAAAAGAATTACAATTTTAGAAACAGTGATCACATTAGAAAGCCTTACAGGTATCAGGATACTGATACACGTTCCTCTCGTTCCTTTCAGGAGTAATCCCAGGGCTTTAAGTGGGCCGGGTCTCACCGGGTCTGAGCACCGGCAGTTTTTTAAAGGGGGCCTCGAAACGGGTCTCTATCGGGCTCTGTTTTGTGCCCTGGCACAGGCGGTCCATTTTTTTCGAGGGTTATAGGGGAAGGGAAATCCTTTAAAGAGAGTCATTTTCTCTCTGGATTTCCCTTCTCTTTTTGAAACGCAGGAGCAGCAACATTGCCGTGGTGTCACCAGGGCTTTAAGTGGAAGCTTTTTCAATATTATATACAAGCCACAGTTGCTGTTTATTTATCTTATGCAACTAACAAGCACTGACAAAGCCAATAGTCCTGACTTGTAGGTATGATGTTACTTGTTGTATCATATATCTGGATGCAATGACAGAAACAGCAAAATACCAGTCGGGCGGCATACTATGCTATGCACAAATTTTTAGCTTACGTGTTTTTAAGCCACGCTCTTAATTACATTGGCCACGCCCCCTTGAGAGACCCCCCAGTTTTTTCATCCCACTTAAAGCCCTGAGTAATCCGATACACGTTCGGAGAGAAGTGGACGGTCAGAGCGCAGCTCAGAAGAGCGCGTGAACCCGAAGAAGGAATTCCAACGCTCATCAGGCTATATCATTAAAAGAGAAGACAAGCAAAAGACTCCTAAACCTCAATTCAAATAGAAAAAGGTAGCTGGGATTAAAATAAGGCATTCCCTGCTACTTAGGACTCTGCTTCTGAACGGCAAATGGGCAGTGAAGATGCTGGACAGCGCGGAAGAAGTCACAATAGCTCGCCGGAACCTGATGGATTATCTGGCGGCAGTAGCGCTGAGTGAGCATATCACGGTGGAAACACCCGACACTAGGGTAAGTGGTCCCCATCGTTTATAATAAATAACACTCCAATTGGAGGGGGACATACCCCGGAACATCAAGGCTCTCTTTTAGGAGAACCTGACATATGGTCACAACATTCTTTTGGCTGAAAAAGACTGGCCACCTGAGTTCGTAATTGAATTCCCAAATGGGGAAACCGTAATTTTACCTGCTTTCTCTGATCTCGTACCAGAATCTATTAAACATTCTTACGCCAAAGAGTGTGCATTAGCGCTAGCTCCCGCATTATACAGCAATCATGTTGGGTGGGATGATGAGTCACCTCATCATGAGAACTCATTAAAATCAACTCCTCAACCCCAGAGACAGTACCTAATAAAACATGAAGCTAAAAAACAAGCTAGGGAAATCCTAGAACAACTTAAATGCCAGGGTGTAATTGAAAATTGCACTTCGTCAATGAATAATCCCTTGTTTCCTGTTATGACACTGGACAATTCACACCATCTAGTTTTAGACTCCCGACATTTAAACACATCTACTCACACATTTGCAGTACAAAAGGCACACAGTGCCGCACTAATGAATAACATTGTGCAGAAAAAATACAGAAAACAAAAATAGATATCTCAAATGGATTTTTCTGCCAAAATATAGCACCTGAAAGCAGATATTTGACAGCATTTTCAGCACTAGGGTCACAGAGGCGAATTTGCCATTTTCCTCAAGGGTATAAGGGCCGTAGGCCCTAGATTTTGTTGAGGAGGCGTTGTCCTATGTAGATGACATCTATCGGATGGACGATGAATTAATGGAACACTTGGACAGAGTAGACCATATAATTCTAGGGTTTGGTCACCTGGGCTACAAATTTAATTTTAAAAATCAAAAATTGCCCAGCTCAATGTCATATTTTTAGAATACAAATTGTCAAGTAAAGGCAAAAGCCTGGTGGCACATTTTTAGAAAAATGTGCATTGCTTCAACCTCCGACTCTGAAAAGACTAGAATCCACATTAGGATTTTTAAATTTTGGCAGAACGTATATTTTGGATTACACAGAACGAGTAAAACCGTTCTACGATTTAATTAGACCTGATTTTTCAATCATCTATTGGACACAGGAACATCCAAACATTTTACGTTGCATACAAGCTAATATGATGGATTCCAAACATTTATAGACACGTGTGAACACAACTAACCTGGTGATCCATGTAGTTGCTGGACCAACAGGGTACACCTATATCACTTTCAACGAAGGTGATAGAGTACCAATGGCATACAAATCACATTTGTACACAAATACTGAAATACGTTTTGCACCCACTGAGAAAATTCTCACAGCAATACAGACTGCTGTAGTGAGAGAGAGAGAGAGAGAGAGAGAGAGCACCAGCACAGGGAAAACACATAATTGTGGTTACCCTGGTACCGACTTTAGAGGGCGTTACTAAAGCGAGCGTTCCAAATGCCAAGGCATTACATCTACAATGGATTTAATGGGCTAACTCTCTCACTGCAACAGATGTCGATTTCAAATTCAATTCTACATTACAAACAGAAGCATTCCTGCACTACGAAGAAGAGTATCCTCTGTCGAATGAAATAATGCCTCTAGATCGATATGATTACATTATCTACACTGATGGGTCTGCTCAGTCTGCCGTAGGGACAAGACACCAGTATTCAGCGGCATGTGTAATAGTAAGAAGACTCATACATGATGGAAAGTTCCGTCCTGAAAAAACACGCATGCAGTCCTTAGGGGACTGTACAGTGCAGCTGGCAGAACTCAAAGCCCTGATATTGGCACTACAAAATACGTTTCATGGATCCCCCACACTTATAGTGTGTGATTCATATTACTGTGTCCAGTCCTGTAATGAATACCTTCACTATTGGGGCCAGAATGGATTTCGAGATTACAAGGGTTGCACAATAAAGCACAAGCTGCTTCGGGAACAGGTGGCGAAGCTGAAAGAATGCTTGCCACGGGCTCATGTTATCCACACATTGAGTCATCAATGCGTTTACGTTGCAGGGAATTCCATGGCTGATGAAGCTGCTAAGGCAACAGTTCGCACTGCTGCCGTTGCTGCAATCACTTGTTCTAGTACAAGATTATACAGAGAATTCATGGTGGCTGTCAATGATGGTCACAACAACACACACCTGCTAAAAGGCTTTCCACTCAAGTACTCCTACAAGTTAGATGCACAAAACATACCGTATGCTCAGATTCCAGGAGTGGGAGATAGTGTTATACCAAAAACTGATCACAGATTGGGTTTAAAACTAGCTTCACATGAGGGTCTGGGTTCAACACATACAGGGGTTACTGCTACAATTTTAATATTGAAGCAGCGCTATTGGTGGCCTGGTCTTACTAAGCAGACCAAGGACTTTAAATGTGACATATGCCAGCAGATGAAGGGTTCCACCATAGCACGTCCTCCACAGACACCTCTTTTGATTTCAGACAAGCCTCGGACAGTAGTCTATTTGGATCACTGCAGCGCTTTACACTCAGACAGGGCTTACAAGTACATCTTGGTGGCAGTGGACTCATGCTCCAGATTACTGTGAGTTTGGCCACAGACGTCGGCTGATGCCCAAACTGTTATAAAGCATTTGCGAGTCTCCATGCGGACATACGCAATTGGCACACTACATTCCGACTAGGGTCCAGTGTTTAGCTCTCGGGCTTACAAAGAAGCCACGGTAAGTTTGGGTGTGGCCTTGTGGAACTCCTCCCCCATCATCCAGAGGGAAATTTGATAATTAAGTTGAAAAACCGTGACTTAAAGCAGTCCTTAACAGCAAGGGAGTTAGGCTCGGGCCACAGTTAGGTCAAGAGGGCACTCAATAACATGGCCAGAAAATAAATCCCTGGGTTGTCGTACTCCATATGAAATCCTGTTTGGTCTGAGAATGTGGATACCAGACCTTGATAATGTCAGCACAGAGACAGCAAGAAACACTGTTTGACATCAAGGAATGTTTGGCTGTTTTACAGGAACTCAATGAATTCCAGGGCGCTCAAAGCAACGTTCAAGTAAAGTGCACTGCAAAGCGAAAATTATTCTGGCAAGACCTGGCTGGGTCCCGAAGATTGGGGATCTGGTCAGGGAAAAAATTGTGGACAAGAAAGAATTTGGGCCATCTTACAGAGCGCCTGTACCTGTCCTGGCTGTTGAAGTTACCAGATCTTTACTTCTTCCGCAAAGGTTTGGATCCATTGATCTGATCAAACCACACAATGTGGCAGAGTCTCAACAGTAGACTGTGTGGGTAGGCTGTGTGGGTTCCTGGGTAGCCGCTGCACTTCTCTTGCTACCGTTCAGGAAGTTCAGATGGAAGCTTTAATTACTAAAGAAGATTTCCCTCTCCAAAGAGAAACTGTAAACAACAATGAAGTATTTCTTCTTCCTGTTGAAAGAACTACAAATGGTCAGTCAACAAGTACAGAAACACAAATTTCAATTAAACAAATTGACTATGTTTAGGTGAATATGCCACAGATTGAGTCGTCCCCCAGTTCTACAAAGCCTGCTGAACAACCAAAAATAGACCTAATGGCGTCAGGCTACTCCGTGGACTATGATGACTTCTCATCGGATTCAACTGAACCAGAGATACCATCGCCACCGCCTCTACCTTTCAACCCACTAGTGCGTCCTATCTTTGGCTGAAAAAGACATACTTTGTTACTCCTTGGTTACATCTCTGGATTACAATTGGGTTACTTTTCCTGGTCCTTTGGATTGGTTTGGTAATTGTTTTTTTCCTGCTTCAGAATGGACATTATCTCCCAGAACGCTCTGCAGTACAACTTGTGAACCTGGTTCTGAAACCACATGCATCATCGCACCATGAACAAAGGGACCTGTCCCTGATGAACATTACAGCAGTTCCAGTTCCGGAAGGAATAGTGCGAGACAGGGTATCATATGATGTGTATGGTCCTACTGAACTTTTCACAAATTCCATATTTGTTTAAAATTTCCTTAAGTGATATCACCTCTAGTACTTTTTCTGATGATTGGGACATTGAAACAGTAGACAATTTGCTTGGAGATTTAGACAATCAGCTGCATTTTCTTCTGATGAATTGTATGATGGTACATCTAATTACGGTGATATGTTCTGTTATCAACATTATGGTCCTAATTTTTTACACAAAGCTGGTATCCCACGTGCTGTTTATAATTACACTCAATGGGAACACTGTACAACACCACCAAAAGGTAGTTCCGAAACATTTGCGCAAAACAAGTTTGCTTATTTTTCTGGTTTTGACACATCAGAGCCAGCTTCTTACTACTATAGGCTTACACCTGCAAAGAAAAATATGCTAACAAATACCAAGTTGATATCCTCTGCTTCCTTTCTTTCCCGGGTGTCTGTACAGGGTTTCGACTTTTGGAAAGACACCATAGACACAAAATCTGTCAGGGAACTGAGGCCATGTTTAGAGCATGTCTAATACCACATCAAATCATTTTCCTGAATAGAACAGTGCAACAAACTTCCTGTCTTGGAATAGCTAAGATGAAGGATTTGAACACACCTTCTATTCCCACTCTCTTACGTTTTGAGAACAGGCAGCAATTCACACAATACAGTGAGGATACACTAGATGCCATGATACGCAATGGCTCTTACAATTCATTAGACCCCAATTGGAAGGGATGGTTGGCTTGGCCTGTGGATACTAATGGATGTCAGTCTAGATTCCTGGGTAATGGCGAAGCGTGTAAAATAAATAGGCCTGACCAGTGATATTTACAATCAGAACACTCGTGGGTGGTGACATCATATAGTGTTGGGAAATTGTGCCTTGATTGGCTAAAAACCTCAATACTTTCGCAGGTGAAACAACACTTGTCCCTTCTTTCTGGTGACATGGATCTCAGGGATTTCTTTATATGTCCCCGGGACCCACGTCAAAAGTACTTCTTGTATGCGATATACAATGAGCTGTGGATAGTTTCTCAACAGGAGACTGCTGAGAGACTGCGCAAGATTGATAGGGTTAATTTAGAAAGGCTGTGGTTGTGGTTGACAATGGTATGACCACACTAATATCCAGGATATATTCACTGGGCAAAATAGTATCTTCTGCAATCAACATAATACAACAGGATATGTCTATTCTACAGCATGGACAATCATAACTGCGGTCCATTGTATTATTCAGCTGGACGTTGCAAACATTACGTTCTGGTCACGTGCTGTGGCGTTATGTCAACAGTACGAGTCTATTTTCTGCATATGAGCTGACTGAAAGACAGATATTAATGGCACGAAAAGATGCAAAGTATACCATGTTGCACATTGAAAAGTTAGACCAATTACTTTTCACAGTGGCTGAGATACCATCCATAGACTGAATACTCCATAGTTACATCACCCTACCGGTCACAAATTTCCGATTTCAATAGTGTCTACAATACCAGCAGGTAGACAAACACGAAGCGCTAGTGGAAGGTTTTGTGCATGAATACTGGGAATTACCATTCAGGTTTAGATGAAGGAATGGGGACACAGAAGTTTTTCTCAGTGGTTCTGAATGTGCAAATGCTTTGAAGGGGTCCTTAGTATGCAAGGACATTTCACTTCATGGGGCATGCAATACTTCAGTTGAGAACTTGTCGTGTTATGTGAAGGGTTCTCTAGCTGCCAGTTTTCAGGCTGCTCCCTAAGGGGAGTTACTTGATGCTGAATGATCAAGGTTGCTGTGGAATGTAACTAGGCATCGCTTATCTGGTGACAGTAAATTCCTTAGTTACTTGTTGCACCCAAGTACTGTTTCCACCTGCCCGCACAGTTAGGGAGGCATCGCTATGGCCTTCGATAAATCTTTCCAACATATGCTTTGATTCTCTGAGCAAACTAAAAGCCTTGCTTTTTTCAAAAAGATGTGGTCTTAACATCAGCCAGAGAGACGTTTGATCTCCAGGTTGCAAGGTACTAGTCTGAGATACAGATGCTACTCCATACTAACTTCCCGCTGCATTTTGGGGAGCTGGTCCACCGTATCTTTAATATGTCTGATACGAAGGGAATAGTGCACTTTTTAAATGTATTGGCTTTGGACTGGTTAGCACCTCTCAGACGATTTTCGGAGTAATATCATCTTTCATGCACTCCGTGTTGGGAAGAGTTTTTGGAGGCCTCCCACTTGTCCTGCTACTTGTGGCAGGAATTCTGATTTAAATTTTTCTGCTCCGCAATGGACGACCCAGTTCAACTCGGAATGGAGACAGCACTGGATGTGCTGCGATACCGTGAGCGCATGATACACTGCTTCAGCACATCTCGGCTTCGAGAACTGAATGAGCACTGGTTCTTAACGTTCCGGCCTGTGTGGCTTCACTGCATACAATCTGTATTCCACTGCCTGCTGTGCAGCCATGAATGAGGCTTGTGTCATATTTGCACCACGCAATGTGGTACGTGTGTGACGCAAACTTCTATGTCAGATTTAGGAAGCTACTTTGCGTGGCTCTGAGTGGCCTCATAAATCTGGAGTCGCGCAACACAGTACAAATCGCTGCGTTGCGCTATTCAGCCCTGGGTGGGCGTTCCATGGGCCTTGTGGTGCGTGTTCCCACGCAACTCCCATGGATTTTGATGTCTCGGATCACAATCAGTTGCACTATTGGACATTAAAGTACTGATGGACCGCTTAAAGGCCCATGGGTATTGTGGTCTCCAGCGTATTCCGTGGCTGATGAATGCATTCTTCGAGCCACCCTGGGATGCTTTGGCTCCTAGTGAACTAGATACCGGCTCTGCGATATGCTTATAGGATGCAGTCCCTCTCTCAGCGGCTGCTGTGGGAATTGGATGGAACCACCTTTGCTCCATAAACCTGCTTCGAAGGTCCGCCTCTGGGAATGTGGTAAGTGGTTACCGGCAACAGCAATGTTGCATCTACCACTTGGAACACTTACACAATTGGCTTTTCCATGTGGTGGGAACTATTTGGCCTGTTTTTTAAAGAAAATTTTTCCAAACAATATTTTCTGCTTTTTCTAGGCACCATGGCTTTCTGAGTGCTTGGAGTTTTAAACAATATAATAGCGTATCTGAAAGAGACACGTTAGTGACAGATTCCTTACCTTAGAATATCCCCAGGCGTCAGGCTGGATCCGGAAAGTTTTTGCGTAGCAGTACCCTTGCGCGTCGGTAGGTGGCGTCGTGCAGCTCCGCGTCAGTCGTCGGGATCGCCGGGATGACGTCGCGGGCAGTACTTAGACGCCGCCCCTGCGCGCTGACGTCAGTTCTTCTTTTTTCCGCGCCAGTAAGCGCAGATCCGGGAAGAGCAGTGCCCTAGTCAATTTTTGACTAAATTTTGGGTGAATTTTTCACTGTTTCTTTTCGAGTCATCTTCGACTCCTAGGTGTCGGTAGGGATGCCCGGCTTCAAGCCATGCGACGTCTGTGGTCGAATGATGTCGATCACAGACCCGCACTTAGAGTGTCTCTACTGTCTCGGCCGAGACCACGACACGAAGTCGTGCCCCGACTGCCGGGCCTTACACCCGAAGGCTTTGCGAGAGCGGTCTCGAAAGCTCCTCGAGGTCCGGCAGTCGGCTCCGCGCCGCACCAAGCCCCGGTCCCGTGGGAGGTCGAGGGGCCGGTCGCGGAGCCCCCGCCGGTCGTCATAGTCCAAGTCTTTGCACTCCTCGGGTAAGTCGAAGCACAAAAAGTCTAAGAAGCATCATCGCTCTAAGACTTCGCCTCGCCGGTCTCGCGACTCGGCTGAGGCCCCTGTCGGCACCGTCCCGCCCCTGCGGCCCCGGACGTGCCTGTGGAGCCCGCCCCGCAATACCCGTCCTTTCCGGGTTCGGGGGCGACTCTGGCCCAAGTACAGGAATTCCTGTCGGCCATGGCCCGCCTCTTCGGGCCTCAAGGTCCCTCCGGTGCGCCTTTGGGCCCCGCGGGCCCTGATGGGGTTGCTCCGGCATCGCCGTCGACTCCGGTCCCGGCGTCGCCCGTCCCGCCAGCCTTGATCCCGGCCCCGATCCCGGCTCCGGTGGTACCGCAACCCCCATCGACGCCGGTTGACCTAACCACGCCTCCGCCGGCGCCGATGTCCCCGGTGCCGTTCCTGATGCCGCCCGGGGCTCCGGGCGGCGTCGTTCCCGGTTCTCTCCGGTTCCGGACATGGAGCCGGACCGACGTCGCTCGACGCCGGCTCCGGCGCCGATGAGACCTTGGGTCCCAAATGTCCCTCCTCCTCCATATTTTGAACCAGAGGAGGACCAGGAGAGCTGGGAGGGTCGGAGGACCCTCTCACACAGCAGTGTGACTATGACCAGGACTGGGCAGAGGAACTTGGGGATGCCAGTGGTCTAGACACCTCCCCTGACACTGGCATGCTGTCTCCTCCTTCCGTGGCAACGGAGGAGGGAGCAAATTTCGCAACGGTGTTGCGTAGAGCAGCTGGAGCCTTATGCCTCCAGTTGCCTACTGTGGCTGTCAGGACTAACCTCCTGACGGAAGTGCTTCAGCCGGCGGCTACCTCCTCGGAGCCATTGCTGCCATTTAATGACGCACTTTCTGACGTTCTTTTGGGCTCCTGGTCCAAGCCCGACACAGGGGCTCCTGTGGATAGGAACGTAGCCCGACGCCATCGCCCCGCTCCGGGCGACCCCTTGTTTCTCTCTCAACATCCCACCCCCGAGAGCTTGGTTGTCCAAGCCTCTGCCTCCCAAACCGCCTTCCCTACCGCCCCTCCGGATAGGGAATCCAAACGCCTGGACCAATTTGGGAAGAAGGCCTTTTCTTCCTACAGTGCTGGGTTGCGGTCGGTGAACACCGCTTGCCTTTTGGGCCGATACTCCCACTCTCTGTGGGATTCGGTGGCGCAAGTCTTGCCCCAGTGTCCTGAGGAGGTCCAGACACTGCTTTCCCGCACCATTGCGGAAGGAAGGGATGCGGCAAAGTACACCATCCGTTGTGGCCTTGATACCGCCGACTCGCTGGGCAGATCGCTTGCAACAACGGTGGCGCTGCGTCGCCACGCCTGGCTGAGAGCAACTGGTTTCTCGGGTGATGTCCAGAACACACTCATGGACATGCCCTTTGATGGAGTCGGTCTTTTTGGCACCAAAGCAGACCATGCGCTGGAGCGTTTTAAGGACTCACGGGCTACTGCCAAGTCCCTGGGCCTTTCTGCTGTGCGCCCTCCGCTAACCTCTGCTTTTCGCCCCTTTCGTGGCCACGGAAGGGGCGCCCAGTCACGTCCGCTGCCCAGCCACCGGCCCGCGCAGCAAGCGTCTTCGCGTGGCCGAGGACGTGGCTCCCGCCGTGGTGGGTCAGGCAACCAGCGTGCGGGTCAGGCCACCAACCCCGCCCTGTCCGCGGCCTCCAAACCCTCCTAGTCCTTCCTTTCAGGTGCACAGCACGCCAGTAGGGGGCAGGGTCCGCCATCACCTTCCCCACTGGCGTGCCATCACCTCGGACAGGTGGGTCTTGGACATTGTCCGAAGGGGCTACTCCCTCCCCTTCGAGACCACCCCCCCAGCCATGCCACCTCAATTCCACCGCATGTCAGGGGATCACTTGGTGCTTCTGCAGAAGGAAGTCACGGCCCTCTTGGCCAAGAGGGCCATCGAGCATGTTCCGACCCCAGAAGTAGGACGTGGTTGCTACTCCCACTACTTTCTGGTGCCCAAAAAGAACAAGGAGGACATGCGTCCTAACTTGGACCTCCGGAACGTCAATCGCTTCCTCCGGAAGGAGAAGTTCAAGATGCTCACCCTAGCTCAGGTCTTGACTGCCCTCGACCCTGGAGACTGGTTGGTAGCGTTGGACTTGCAGGACGCTTATTTCCACATCCCCGTCCTGCCGGCCCACCGGCGTTACCTGCGGTTCACGGTAGGCCCGAGCATTTTCAGTTCACTGTGCTCCCCTTTGGCCTTACCAGTGCCCCTCGGGTGTTCACGAAAGTGATGGCGGTGGTCGCAGCTCATCTGCGCCGGGCAGGGGTTCCAGTCTTCCCCTACCTCGACGACTGGCTGCTGAAGGCGGGCTCGTCCCAGGCAGTCGTCTCCCAACTCCAGACTACGGCCGAACTCCTGCACTCGCTGGGGTTCTCCATCAATGTGCCGAAGTCGCATCTGATTCCTTCTCCACAGCTCCTTTTCATCGGAGCAGTTCTGGACACAACGCAGTTTCGGGCCTATCCTCCCGAACGGCGAGTCCGGGATATTCAGGCTATGATTCCGATCTTTCAGCCTTTATCCTGGGTTTCGGTACGGATGACCCTGAGGCTGCTGGGCCTCATGGCCTCCTGCATCCTGCTGGTCGATCATGCCAGATGGCATATGCGGGCTCTGCAGTGGGACCTGAAGTTCCAGTGGGCGCAGCACCAGGGCAACCTGTCCGATCACGTCCAGATCTCGGAGGGGACTGCAAGACAGTTGCAGTGGTGGCTCTCGAACCGGCAATGGGTCATGGGCAGATCCCTCTCCCTTCCCCAGCCAGAGCACACAGTTGTGACGGACGCCTCCCTTCTGGGATGGGGCGGTCACATGGGAGAGAGCGGAGATCAGAGGCCTCTGGTCTCCGGCGGAGTCCCGGCTCCATATCAACCTTCTGGAGCTCCGGGCGATCCGACTTGCACTCAAGGCATTCCTTCCCTCTGTCAAAGGGAAGGTAGTGCAGGTGTTCACAGACAACACCACCGCCATGTGGTACTGCAACAAACAAGGCGGGGTGGGGTCGTGGACCTTGTGTCAGGAGGCTCTGCGCCTCTGGACATGGCTGGAACATCAGGGCATATTCCTGATGGTTCAACACCTGGCAGGTTCCCTGAACGCCAGGGCGGACGAACTCAGCCGCAGATGCATGATGGATCACGAATGGCGTCTTCACTCGGAAGTGGCGCAAGGACTCTTTCTACAGTGGGGAGAGCCTTGGTTAGATCTATTCGCCACCGAAGAGAACGCGCAATGTCAGCAGTTCTGCGCGTTGGAATTTCCAAGGCGGCACTCGCTCAGCGACGCTTTTCGGCGCGAGTGGAGTTGCGGTCTGTTTTACGCCTTTCCGCCTATACCACTTCTACCCAGAGTGTTGAAGAAGATTCGGCGCGACCGGGCCCAAGTCATCCTTGTGGCTCCGGACTGGGCTCGAAGAGTTTGGTATCCCGAGCTACTCAGTCTGAGCGTCGATCCCCCGATCCGTCTGCCTCTTCGGGAGGATCTTCTGTCGCAGCAGCAGGGGACGGTCCTCCACCCGAACCTGTCCAGTCTCCACCTGCTTGCGTGGAGATTGAGCGGTGGCAGTTGATTCCTTTCGACTTGCCTCCCGAAGTTTGTGATGTGATTCTGGCAGCCAGGCGTCCCTCCACTAAGGTGGTATACGCCTGCAGGTGGAACAAGTTTGTGGCATGGGGCACAGCAAAGGCTGTGAATCCCCTCTCTGCCCCTCTTTCTGAGGTTCTTCTGTTCCTTCTTTCTCTGGCCCAACAGGGTTCTGCCCTGGGTACCATCAAGGGCTATCTTTGTGCCATTTCGGCCTTCCTCAGGCTTCCTGATCAGCCCTCCCTTTTCAAGTCCCCTGTTGATAACAGGTTTCTAAAAGGCATTACACACCTCTTCCCTCCTGTTCCGTTTGTGATGCCTCAGTGGGACTTGAACTTGGTTCTTACCTTTCTCATGTGCGCTCCCTTTGAGCCTCTACATAACTGTCCTCTTCGTCTTCTGACTCTGAAGACAGCCTTTCTGGTGGCCATCACCTCCGCTCGGCGGGTGAGTGAGCTCCAAGCTCTATCATGCAAACCTCCCTTTCTGTCTGTCCATCCAGACAAGGTTGTTCTTAGGACGTGTCCGTCCTTCTTGCCAAAGGTGGTTACAGCCTTCCACATTGGGCAGACCATCACTTTGCCCACCTTCTTTCCGCCTCCGCATCCTTCCAGAGAGGAAGAGAGGTTCCACCGTCTGGACCCAAAACGTGAGCTTTCCTTTTATATCAACCGCACACAACACTTCCGGGTGGATGACCAGCTCTTTGTTGGCTACGTGGGTGCCAAAAAAGGTCGGGCGGTGCACAAGAGGACCATCTCCCGCTGGGTAACCTTGTGTATCAAAGCCTGCTATTCTTTGGCTAAGAAGGAGCATCCTGTTGGGCTGCGTGCCCATTCCACCAGGGCAACGGCTGCTACCACGGCTTTAGGCCGCGGTGTTCCGCTGCAGGATATCTGTCAGGCAGCTACGTGGGCCTCGCTGCACACGTTTACAAAGCATTACTGCCTTGACAGTCAGGTCCGGAGGGATGGCTTCTTTGGCCGTTCTGTCCTCCGGGACTTCCTTGTCTGATCTTTGTTCGCAGACCCACCACCGGGTTGGTATTGCTGGGGTATCTATTCTAAGGTAAGGAATCTGTCACTAACGTGTCTCTTTCAGATGCACAAGTTACTAACTTGTGTAACGATATATCTGTAAGAGACAGTTAGTGACAGATTCCTTACCGCCCCACCCATCCTCCCAGTTCTGCAAACTGATTTCTAGGGTTAAGGACATCCCTTTCAGGGCCCTAGTATTTTTCAGACACCTATGTCAGCTTCTTGCATGGCTCTGCGTTCCTGGCGCGGAAAGTCGTGTACAGAACTGACGTCAGCGCGCAGGGGCGGCGTCTAAGTACTGCCCGCGACGTCATCCCGGCGATCCCGACGCCAACGACGGACGCGGAGCCGCACGACGCCGCCTACCGACGCGCAAGGGTACTGCGACGCAAAAACTTTCCGGATCCAGCCTGACGCCTGGGGATATTCTAAGGTAAGGAATCTGTCACTAACTACTGTCTCTTACAGATATATCGTTACACAAGTTAGTAACTTGTGCTTTATGGCTTTTATGAATTTTTTAAGGGAAGCTTGCTTTTAGATGATTTTAAAACTGATTTTAGACCGTTTTAGTTTGAGTTTCATTACAGCAGGCTGCCTTTTTAGATAGCTTGTATATCGACCCTTAGTGTGAGGAGTCAGTGTTATGTGCCGTGTTAGACCAATGTAGCGAAGCTGCTAATTTTTCTTGCATTGTCCTTTTTTGCACAATAACATTACTGCTGTGACCTTTTGCACATTCGCGTGTGTGACAATGTTGGATTAGTTTCCCTGAAACTACTTCTGTTTACACATCTGGCTTTGCATAACATTATCATGATTCCTTGAACACCAAGTACAAGGCCTTTACTCATGAATGTACAAATGTCATTCTCTCTTCATCCATGGGGAGAAAGGGCTATCTACGCATCCATAACATTGCCAATCTATGGGTACATCTCAAGGATGTTTTTTATTATATATAATAAACATCCCAGAAGATTAGCAGGGAGGCACTTCAGCTGACACCAAGGGTTCCTGCATGCTGAGACTTCGCCACGCAACGGTCTGACATCTCTGTGAGGGGCGTCCAGTTCATGACCAGGACGGTATATTACAGTTTCTCCCACCAGGTAATGGGGTTGGATCTTCCCTTATGGAGATTCTTGGCTCTACACCTACATACACTCTAGGCACACAGAGTAGGGCTTGCATAGTAGGAGTACGCCTGATTTCTACCTTGTTTTATTTTCCTGAATATATACACTATGTAACTATATTTGCTATTTACTCTTTTGGTGCTTATAATCACTTTCATCTGCTTCTGTCTACTGATTATCACAACACATGTATTTTAGACAAGAATAATGTTGGTTCAATAAATATATTGAAAACGTCCCACTGGGTATTCTCTGTATATCTCTCTGACAAGTAAGCATGAGTGACCGAGCAAAAGGTTTTGATCTATTACCACGATCCCTGAGGGGTCAGGGTTGTCATATTCAGTGGTTGCCATAAACTATTTGTTCTCTGGTAAGTGTTAGGGGGGCTTATGGTGGCACTGTGAGCTAGCTGGTCTCTAGGCCAACATATCACAACTAGTATGACATTCACTTCAGCTGCAGCCTGAAATGTTTCGGGCTGATTCGTCAAGTGGGAGCCGAGAAAAAAGGGGTTTACTAAAATGCGTTTATCCCCCTGCAATTTCCATAGGGATTTTTAACAAGACTACAGCCCAAACTGCTGAACAGAATTACACCAAATTTGGCAGAAAGCTAGCTCTTGGTCCAGAAAGAGATCTTTTTGTAATTTGGTGTAAATCTGTTCAGTAGTTTTTGAGTTATTAAAGAAAAAAGAATTAATGATATCTAGAGACGCGATTCCTCCACGGATCCCAGAGATCTCAAAATTAGATCTGAGTGGCTACCACCACTTCAACCAGGAAGTGGTGGCAGCCATCTTGGGACTCGGACTCAGCCGAGTCCCAAGAAAAAAATGGAAAGAAAAAATGGAAAAAAATCAGAAGGGAGCAGGGTAGGAATACCCTGACCCCCTGGGCGCTGGCGGCCCAAACCGTATTTTTAGCCTCAAATTCGCAGAGGATCCGCGAATCCAAGCAAAAATATGTTTTTTAAAAACAAGCTCAGCCTCCCGTGCTTGTATTTAAATTGGCCCACCAGGTCCCGGTGGGAATTTTTAAAATAAATTTGGGGGCGCATGCAGCCTCCGCACTGTAATGCTTTTGGACCAGGGCACCGCCATCCCTGGGACACGCCAATATATACAAAGGGAGGGGACGCCATATTGCCCTCCTTCCCAGGCTGCTTTTGGCCCCAGGGGCCGCTAACCCCGGGGCATGAAGGGACAGGTGCTGCGCTGCCCCCCTGTTAGGCCAATTTCAGCCCTGGGGACCGCTACCTCCTGGGGCCTGCCGTGCACAGAAAACAGGGAGAGGGGCTGTGCATCACCATCCCCGGGGCCTGGTCATGACTTAAATGGTGAGGATGGCCACGAAGCCCCCCTCACCGAGCCATTAATGGCCCTGGGAAGCCCATCCCTCAAGGCCGGCTCCAGCTATGCGCTGGGGTGCTCACCCTCAGGACATAGCAGTTTCCCTGCCCACACTGGTGCAGGCAGAGTAACCTGTGTTTGTTCTCACTTGGCGGGAGACATTTGCAAGCTCTCGCCAAGCAAGAGGAAACACTAAGGGGCATACTTATGGGAGGCTTGTGTCATATTTGCACCACGCAATGTGGTACGTGTGTGACGCAAACTTCTATGTCAGATTTAGGAAGCTACTTTGCGTGGCTCTGAGTGGCCTCATAAATCTGGAGTCGCGCAACACAGTACAAATCGCTGCGTTGCGCTATTCAGCCCTGGGTGGGCATTCCATGGGCCTTGTGGTGCGTGTTCCCACGCAACTCCCATGGATTTTGATGCATTCCCAGATTTACAAGGACATTTAAACCTGGGAATGTGCCAAAATCTTACACCTTCCCAGGAGAGGCGTAAAAAAGAGAAATACCTTTACTTCTCCAAATTATTTCTCTTTATATGTGTGCTGAATAATGCAGCACACATAGAAAGAGGAAAAAGCCTCTCAGGATTGTTTTGTGCAGGAAGCTGCCCCTTCCTGCACATAAACAATTCTTCCTACAACACAGGCACCCTTGCACCATGGAGCACGGGTGCCTGCGTTAGTGCTAGCCTGCCAAAAAGGCACCAGCACAGGAGAAAAGGAGAGGGATGTGCTGTATTGGATAAATACGGAGCATTCCTGCCCTATCCCTGTGATGCAAGGCAGTGCAGCAAGGTGACTTGCTGCGCTTCCCAGCGCCACAAAAGTCATCAATATGTCCCTAAATCCACTCCCAGTGGGCGGGAGCATGAAAAATGCTCCCACCCGCTGGGAGCGGACTGTTCATCTGTTTCCCTGCCCGCTGCACAGCGGGCAGGGAAACAGATGAAAAAATGTCTCCTGTCCGTAGGGAGAAGCATTTTTAGCTGCTCCCTACGGGCGGGAGCTATACCGGCTCCCGCTGGAGGCAGGAAGCTGGCTGGTGCCGCGGGGTATTAGGGCTCTATCCCGCGGCCTCTAACAATGAGAAAATGGGTGTCCTGGGTGGGCTTAACGGCACCCACACATTACTGCCTGGGCCCCAGGAATGGGGTCACTGGGGCTGAAATCGTCCCAGGAAAAGGGGCCATGCAGCCCCCCTCCCCCTTCAATAATTATCTGGGCCCTGATGGGATGGGGATGTGGCCCACTTCCCCATGTATAATTGGCCAGTCTCCTGGGATGGGGGCCCTGGGGCCAGTACTGGCCCAGGGAGGTGGGCCGAGTGCCCCCCTCCCCATTCATAATGTAGCCAAGTTCCGGGAGGTGGGGTCCCCGGGTGCTAAAATTGGCCCAGGGAGGGGGGCCGCGCAGCTCCCCTCCCCAATTATTTAGTAGATAGGCCCCCTTCTCCTTTCAAAATAAAGCCGGTCCCCGGGGCCAAAATTGGCCTGGGGAGGGAGGCTATGTGGCCACCCTCCACCAATATTAATGTAATAGGCCCCGGAGGATGGGGTCCCCAGGGGCAATAATGGGAAGGTGAGGGGGGCTGCATGCCCCCCTTTTAATATGCAGTGGGTGCCCTAGGTGGGCTCCAGGGCACCCACCATTTACTACCCAGGCCCTGGGGGATGGGGTCCCCGGGGCCAATAATGATCTGGGGAGAGGGGCTGCATGCCCCCCTTCTTAAAATGGCCGGGTCCCAGGAGATGGGGCCCTCGGGTAAGAAATCGTCCCAGGAGGGGAGCTGCATGCCCCTCGCCCCATTTATGTGGCGTTTGCTGCATACAGGGGGTTAGGTGCAGGGCCTGGCCGTAAGCCACGAAGGCCATTCGCGGCAGGGGGTTGGCTGCATGGGAAGGTTGGCTGCAGGGCCTGGTCGCACCCCAGGACATACGGCCAACCCCCCTCATGGACAGCCGAAGGGCATGCGCTACATGGGGTTGACTGCATGCAGGGGATGGGCTGCCAGGCCCTGTGGCTAACCCCCCTCCCCCACTCCATTAAAAAATCTTTAGGAATTCACTGAAAAAATCAAAGGTTACAGGGACATTATAGTTAGGTCCATAATTTACACACACAAAACCATAGAATTCAGCAGTTCTAGTTAGTTATCTCAAGTAACTATAACTTGTGCCCTAAGGTAAGTATAACTCGCGTCCTCACCATGCACTGCTACTTATCCCACATATTACATCAGTCATGACCTCTTCAGTTACATCATTGATAATATCACTGCAACATTTGTAATAAAATTATTGATGAGAAAACTGCATGGCGGGGCGCGAGTTATACTTTTATTTTTATTTGATTTTTATTTGAAAAGTTTTATATAGCGCTGGCTAGACCCGGAGGTATCAGAGCGCTTTACATGAGGTAGGACATTGTTTCAGAACATTGTTACATAGTTACATCAGTTTCAGTAGCATCGCATAACATAGAAAGGGAAAACAGTATAACATAGTTACATGAGATTATTAAAGCATAGCATAACATAAAGTACTTCAGGGGACACAGAAAGGTAAGGCTGGAAAAGGGGAGGCAGACAAAGAATACTTACCTCGGGGCATGAGTTACAGCTACTTGCGATAAATATAACTGGGGAATTTCAGCGTTTCACAAAACTTTCCAAAAAGATGCTACTTGTCTCAGTAGTTTGTGCATTGAATGTTTTGGGGTGATCCATCAAGTAGGGGCTGAGAAAAAAGGGTGGTCCCAAAAACGCAAAATCCCCATGCATTTTCCATAGACTTCTTTAGGCAGGGCTATAGCAAAAACTGCTGAACGGAATTACACCAAATATAGCAGGAAGCTAGATCTTGGGCCGCAGATTGTGTGTTTTGAGATTTGGGGTAAATCTGTTTAGTAGTTTTTGAGAAATTAAGGTTAAAAAATAATTGTATATCTGGATGGTTGGGTCTGCAAGAGGCTCGCAAGAGTCTTGCGGGAGCGCCAATTTAAAAATATAGCATTCTGATTGGCCCAGGAAGCTTTTTTCCCTTGGGCCATCTCATTCCGCGGGAATTAGACTCCTGCGGGAGCGAGCACTCTGATTGGCTGCCAGCAACATGAGAAAAATGTTACTGGCAGCCATTACAGGACTTGAAGACTTTGTCCCCTGTCCTGAACTTGTAAACATAAAATGATATAAGAGGGGCAGGGTAGGGATACCCTGCCCCCCTTAGCCCCATGGGGGGGACCCAGAGGGACACATCCTGGGGTCAAAATTGTTAAAAATATGCGGATTTTGTAGCGATTCTACGGGACTCCAGTGGGTTCACTGCAAAAAATGAATGTTTGCTGCCATTTGGAAATATACATATATGCTGGGGCCTCAGTAGCGCCCCTCTCCGAGCCGCTTTTGGACTTGGGGTCCCCCTCCCCCTGAGCCCAATTAAATTTTTTAGGGAATGGGAGTGTGTGGCCCCACTCTTATGCCGTTTTTGACCCTGAGGACCCGATCCCCTGGGGCCTAATTCATTTATTAATGGGAGGTGGCATGAGGCTCCCGAGCTTTATTTGGCCCCGGGGACCCCATCCCCTGAGGCCCAATATATTGAATAAGGGGAGGGAGCCCCCCTCTCCGAGCCTTAAATAGGCCCTGGGGACTCCATCACCCAGGGCCGCTACTTACATTAAAAGCAAGGGGGACCCTCCCTTAGCTTTCATTGGCCCCAGGGACTCGATCCTCCAGGGCCTGATCACTTGCTGTGTCCAGATGTGCCCACCCCCTGGACACAATGGTTACCCTGCCCGCACCAACACGGGCAGGAAATCTTGTGTTTGCTTCTGGCTGGCGGGAGCATTTTTGAATCTCCTGCCAAAGGGGAGCAAACACAAAGTTTGCGCCTAGTGGGTGAGAGATTTAATTATGCTCCCGACAGCTGGGAGCAGACTTGTGTTCTGTTTCCCTGCCCGCACTGATGCGGGCAGGGAAACGGAATAAGAAATTGCTCACGGCGGAGGGAGCAGCATATACAGGTTTCCCTTCTGGGCAGGAGCAATGCTGGCTCCCTCAGCATGCGGGGAGCCGGCTGGGGCCTCAGTGCCCTAAGGATCCCCATTGCAGCCCCCAATTTGTTCTTTGTAGGTTCCCTGGGTGGGCACCCACCTATATTAAAGGAAGGTCACGGGCAATGGGGTCCTCGGGGCCTGAAAAGGCTCGGGAGGAGGACCACGCTGCTCCCTCCCCTCCTTAACTGCATCGGACCCAGGGGGAAGGGGGTCCCCTGACCCTTAGAAGGCCTGAGGAGGGGTAGCCATGTGGCCCCTTTCCGCTTTATAAAAAAGTGCATGGCCCTGGGGATGGAATGTCCAGGGCCTGAAAAGGCTTGGCGAGGGCCATGCAGCACACGCCAAACACTGTGTGTGGTGTGGGGTTTGCAGACCGCTGGGGGTAGTTACCCACCACTATGTAAACTATAAAACAAAGTAACACACTCATAGGATGATGTAATCAGTGTTGTCATTTGAGATATCATCAGTGATATCATAGGACATGTCTTGAGTGATGTAATATGTGAGGTCATAAGCAGCGCGTGGTGGGTGCAATTTCTGTGGGTTTTTTTGTTCAGAACATTAATGTTGTCACTGACTGTTCACATAACTATAACGTTACTTTAATCCTTGTTTTTTTCAGTGAATTTCTAAGGTTGTTTTTTAATGTAAAGTAAAATATAATAATTCCTAACCATAGCGTCACTTTAACCTTTGTTTTTTTCTGTGAATTTCTAGTTTTTTGTTTTTATGTAAAGTAATATTTTGTTATCACATGTGAAGCCTGCAGCCAAGCCTTGCAGCCAACCCCATCCAGAGGCAGCCAACCCCACGTTGCCTTTGGTCATGCACAGCGTGGGGTTGGCCACAAGACTTGGCTTACAGACAGCCCCTGCATCCAAACCCTGCAGGCAGCCAACACCCCACAGGCTGGGTTGGCAAATGGTTGGCCTTTGGTCCACAGGAACACCATTCCCCTGGACATTTTCTTTTGAAGGGGAGGTGGGCTGTGCGTCCCCCTTCCCTGAGCCTAGTTACACCCCGGAGACCCTATTCCCCAGGGCTAAATTCCACAATTATGAACAGGGGAGCATGCACGCAGGCCCCCTCCACAAGCCTTCTTGGTCCCCAGGTATCCCATCCCTAAGGCCAAAATATAATAAAAAAGGAGGGGCTGCATAGCCCTGCTCCCGAAGTCTTACTTGGCCTTAGGGTCTCCATACCCCAGGGCTAAATTCCATTATTATGGGGAGGGGGCATGCCGCCCACCTCCCTGAGCCTTCTTGGGCCCCTGGGGACCCCATCCTCCAGGGACAAATTTAATGAAAAAGGGGATGGGGCAACGCAGCCCTCTTCCCCAAGTCTTATTAGGCCCCCGGGGACCCCATCACCCAGGCCCAAAGTACATAATTAAGGAGAGGAAGATGTGGGGCCCCTCTCCCTGGCCCTTCTTGGGCCATGTTGACCCCACGCCCTGGGGCCAAATGCACCTAAAAAGGGGAGGGAGGCCGTGTGCCCCCCCCCCATCCCCGGGCCTGTGGACCCCATCCCCTGGGACCAAATGAAATTAAATATGGAAGGGGGCGTGCTGCTCCCCTCCCCGAGTTTTCTTTGGCCTGGGGACCCCATCCACCCGGCCCACAAGTAAATAAAAAAGGGAGGGGGCTGAGGGGCCACCTTTCCTAAGCCTTATTAGTCCCCGACAACCCCATTCCACGGGGTCAGATATGGGTGCCTCTGTGTCCACCTGAGGCACCCACAAGTTCGGGACCACTGGGGAGCTCTAAAAGGGGAGGGGGCAACATAGCGCTCTTCCCCAAGTCTTATTATGCCCTGGGCACCCCATCCCCCTGGGTCCAAAACCATTGAAAAAGAGGGGGATGATGTGCGGCCCCCTCCCCATCCCTTATTAGGCTCCCAGGGACCCCATCACCCAGGACCAAAGTACATAGTTAAGGGGAGGGAGGCATGCCGCCCCCTTCCCTGACACTTTTTGGCCCCCGCTGACTCCATGCCCTGGGGCCACACCTAATTTAAAGGGGGGGACTACAGGGGCCATCCTCCAGCAGTCTTATTAGACCCAGGGAACCCTATTCCCCCATGCCAGATATGGGTGCCCCTGTGCCCACCTGAGGCCCCCACAAACCACAAGTTGGGCATATCTTGGGAGCCCTAGGGTCCCCGCGGCCCAAGCCAGCTCCCCACGTAATGCAGGAGCCAGCACTGCTCCCACCCAGAGAGAGCAGCTAATTTTGCCTACTCCCTCCAGACGGAAGCTACATCTGTTCAGTTTGCATGCATGCATCAGTGTGGGCAGGAAAACAGAACAGAAGTCTGCTCCCAGCCGGTGGGACCATATTAATAACTCCCGCTGGATGGGAGTAGACTTGCCTACCCTGCTCACACCGCAGTCAGGGGAGGCATGTTTGCTCCCATATGGCGGGAGATTTAAAAATGCTCCCACCTGCTGGGAGCAAACACATATTTCCATTTCTGCATCAGGAATGGGGTCTGTGGGCTTTTAAGACTGAGGGAGGGGGGCTGCACTGCCTGCCTGCCTGTTTTTTTAACCAATCAGCTCTGGGAGGGTGGGATCCCCCAGGCCTTTAAAGGCTCAGGGGGGGGGGTCATGCAGCCCCCCTCCCTTTAAAAATAAATAAAACCCAGGGGCTTAGACAGGCTAGGTGGGGGGGCCTCCTAATTTTTTCAACATTTCGGCCCTGAAATTTGGTTCTCGGGACTAAATGGACGGGGGGAGGGGGGCCCACACACCCCCCCCCCTCCCCCAATTGCAAATTTATTGGCAAGCTATTTTTTATTTTGCCGTAATCCCACAGGAGCCTTGTAGAATCACAGCAGAAATGTATGTTTTGTTTGCCCAGGAGGGGAGGGGGGTTCCTCTGGGTCTTTCCCACAGGGCCTAGTAGGGCAGGGCTTCCCTACCTTGCCTCCTTATATTAATATTTTTTAACTTCAGTCTGACTCCCACAGGAGCGAATTGTGCCAAGAAAAAAAAAGATCCCTGCGCTGATTCAGTTTAAAAAAATATATATTATTAAGCTGTTTAATGAATAAGGAAGAGTGATTTAGAAATCTATGCTCTTGATACAACTTGTAGCAAAAATGTTCTTGTTTACAAGGTTTCAGGTGCAGAATATTGAACTACAGTTATTATTAAAATGCGCAGACCGTTGAGGGCAACTGATGACTTTAAACATCTTATTACCTTACTGACTTTTGTAGCTCCTGGTCTCATATAGCCACAGAAATGTAAATGAGTCTGAACATTTTGTAGATCTCTTCCCTTCCATGATACAAAGGGCCTTATTATGATGTCGGTCGACCGGACGCACCATTGCGCAATGGAACTGCCCGACAATAGGTCGGCGGTTCCGCCCGCATAATTTGGATGCGACCACCCTATGGGGGGTCGGAAACATCCATTTTTCTATGGCCGCTGGCAGAAAAGGCCCGCAGCACAAGCTGCCATTGAAAAATGGATGTTTGAAAACATCCCTGCACCATGTGGCAGGCACCATGCAGTGCCTGCCACACGGTGCAGGGTTGTTTTAGGGGGGCACCTTGGTGCCCCCTCAGGCCCCATAGCAGATGGCCAGGGGGAATGGGGCACTGCTAGGGGACCCTAAAGTCACTTTCTGACTGCCTTTCCATGTCGAAAAGGCCGGCATAGAAAGGCTGTGGGAATCGGAAATCATAATGCCGACGGCGGTGCCTGAGCAGGCATTGTCTCCATTTAGGGGTTATGTGTCCGACCGAGGGCCCAACGGGATCTCCGATCCTGTCGGAAGCGTCGTTCTTTCCCCCAGGCTACAGCGGTCTGACCTACCACATCGTAATGGGGAGGTCGGATTGGTGAGTCCGATGTCGGGCAGATCTTCATTGACAACATTTTGGTCATCGTAATCGGGCCCAAAGTAACTTGAATTGTATCATCTCTGCCACTCAGAGCTAGCATAGTTGTTTGGGTGCTGTGTGACTTGATCACATTTTTGTAAGTTAAAACGGCATGGGTGCTTGAGTCTGCAGTCCTCGGTGGTTTCCCAATCTCTCCTAGATGATGCTACTGCATTTGAGTCTGGATAACGGGGGCATGGGAGGGGTGAAATAAAAGATCCCTGTGGGACCCATCCTGTGCCATTTTTCGCTAATGATTAGTTCACGATCTGCAGAAATACCTAAACTAACATGCTGGACAACTTATAAAACAGAACTAATTTGCACAGTCACTGCTCCTGCTGTCTACAGAAAGTACAAAGTAGTAATTTGGGCATACTAACTAACAGCAGTATGTGATAATGCAACTAAATTGAGTTGCTATAGGAACCAGCATTCAACAGCTGGCATGCTCATTTAACTAAGTCTACAGAAACTAATATGAAACAACGTGCTAATTTGTAGCTAGGCATCATTTATGTTGGAAGCCAGTGGAGAATGAGGATTATTTCTTGCCAGTTCCACATATCTACAAAGCTTTGTCGGGAGGTATGTTTCATGTTCCTGTTCTTTGCGGTCATGAGCTCGGGTGCAGTTGGCCATGGTCGTTTCTAATGAGAGTATATGCACAGCAGACATATTGTTGACAGGTGTGTGATATGACAGACCATACCACTGGCCTAGAAGCTTTTTGAGCATTGTGAAAGCTAATATTTCTCTTTCTCCTCATGGGCAATGTTCCCTGGTGCAAAACGAACATGAAGTATTAACATGGCAAATTTTAGCACTCTGAAGCAACCTAGCAGATTCTCTTGAGTAATGACATCAGCCAAAAAAAATCTATATTTATCATTGGGCGTCTTGTATCAACTGCTTAGTGATGTTCTTTGCTTATGAAGCTCTGCACAAATTAATCAAAGCTTTTTGGCTTGGTCCATCATGTTTGGAGATCATAAGAGATTACGAGTCTACCAGCAGTGTTTGCATCTGACAATAGAGAGGCACCTGGCGGTAAGGGGTGCGCACCATTGCACATGCAGTTTGCAGAATCTGGACATTGTCAAAAGAACGCCTGTCAGCCATTGTATCTGTTATAGTGCAGTAAAGCCATTGTAAGTGCGATGCACTGACAGATAATCCAAAAAAAGAACAAAAGTAATGAGAATGAGTGCCAGGCTCCCCGACCCAACCTCCATTTTCCAAACATAGACCTCAGTGCATGCAGACATATTTTGGTGTCCTTGAGCACCGCTTCTGAATGAATAATATATTTTTTCTAAATGTTTAACATCTTTATATATTTAATAATAGGCTGCAACCATCCTAGCTAAATGTTACCCACAGATACTCTGGTATGGTAGACAACACTCTATTTTCCTTTCCATTTTAGCAATGGCTCAAGCACTTCAGAAGATCTCTTTTGGAAGCTGGATGCCTTACAGGTTTTTATTTATGATCTGCACTGGCCAGAACCTGAATTTTCACATCATTTGGAACAGCGCCTTAAACTCATGGCTAGTGATATGCTAGAGGCCTGTGTAAAAAGGTAAGACAGACACCAAGTTTTGGGAACCAAAAGGCACACTAGTATTGGCATTTACTAGTTATTTACCATCAAAGCCATGTACAGTAGCCATCATACAAATCCTTTCAGTATTTTATTTTTTATTTTTAAATAGTCGAGTTTCATCAAGCACCAGAAAATATGGAGCCCATGGTTTTCCAGTTCTCTGTCTATTGTTATTTGATGTTTTTTGTTAAATTCTTGAAAATCATGTTGCTTACGAGATGAATATGCCAATATATATTTGTGTGATGCTAAACGTTCACGGTCATCAATGCCTTTTTTGTGCTACTGATTTGTTTTACGCACTGTAAAACAATAAGCAGATGTGTTAAAAAATAGTCTGAAGTTATCTTCTCAATGAGTGCCACAACAAATGGATCCTCCCTCTTAGGATAGAATTTAAGCACCAGCAGATAAAACATAGGTTTCACTTCCCTGGAAGAATGGTCACAAACTGCTGAATATCGTTAGGACCAATGTTCAAAGTTTTCATCATTAGGCTGGAGTTTTCCAACTTTTCTCAATTTGCCATGGAAGATCTAGCCCACACCCAGCATGTCAGTGGGTAACTTGATCAGTTAAAGGCTGTAAAAAAGACTCTAGTGTTGAAGGGATACATTGCAAGGGTCACACATGCAACAGAAATAGACCTGACCCTTTAATGCAACGTTTGATATTAGCGAAACTGCTTAGTTTACATCTGGCTCTAAGGGCCTAATCCCTACATTTTGCAACAAGAATCCTTTGAATGTACATGAGATGATAGTGCATATTTTGTGGCTGGAATATACCCACTGAGGGCCAACATCACATGTAATGTGGTAATACCACATTAGGAATTACAGCTACTGCTGGTATTGGTAATTCTGGTTTGTGGCAGTACCAGGGAATCACAAATTATTCATGATGGAATGGGGAGTAACATGACGTCTGTGTGTTATTTCATATTTCGGACCTTCTTCCTCTGCCTAATTTCTCCAGGCTTAACCTGAAGGATTTGTTCCCAGTATTACTGTATGGCTCAACATACCAATTGGGCAGAAAAGGCAGGATCAGTGTTGCAACAGTAATTCAGCTGTGATTCAGTCCTAGATGCCTTTTGATTGATCGATTGTGAGTTGGAAAAGCCTAGTGGTTCAACACAGTCATCATATTACTTTCTGATTTAGCCTCTTTTTTTAGAAATCAGTAACCTCCAAGGATGCAAGACACAACACTTTAGCTGATATGGGCTCCACAAATTGGTTATATCAGACCCAAATTCCGGGCAAAGGCTTGAATTTTGGCACAATTGCTCTGTGCAGGAAGAACATGAAAATTGTAGTCGCTTATATCCCTTTGCAATTATTCTTGCTTTGCTGCCATTTCCCACGGTTGTGCTGCATTCCAAACCGTAGTCACATTTTTGAAGTTTGAAATTTGCCCATAAGACATGGCTGAGAGCGATGGCCACAAGGTCATTTAACTGGTTTCTGTGGCACCACAGGCAGCCTTGAGCATTGCTTCAAAAAGGATTAAGCTGGATGAACCAGGATATCATTTTAACCAATAATCTTTCTCGAGTATCTTCAGCACCTTGTTCAAGTACTGGGAGTCCAAATATTTAAAATCCCCAACTTCACAGAAAACTTCTTCCTGGTCATCCCTACAATTTCCAAACTTTTAGGAACACTTCCCAAAGTATCAGGCCACAGACAGAAGTGGACTTCTGTCCTGCTTGGGCATATTCCAAGATGCCCTGAGTTCTCTACCTGCCTGTAACCTTTACATACGTCAATTCCTCTTGAAACGTGAGAACGGCTTTCAGCTCTGGAGATTCAAGTGGAAGCATGATTTCCCTCAGGCTTTCCTCAAGTGACAGGAGTATGCTTGTCACAGTCTCTTCTGCTCCAATTAGGTCCAGTATTCTGATTTCCAGATTGGGGACAGCTTTCTTTATGGTAGTATCCAAGTAGTGATTAGTGGTGACTTTTAAGCCTATCACTATGTCTTTCCCATGCTGTCACATCTACCTTCTAGGATTTCTTCGCTTTAGGACTAAACTATCTCAGAAAGTCCTGTTTTAAGGTGCATAATACTGTCTAGCTTAGCTGTCTGGACTCCCTACGCCCATCCTTAGTGGTCACCTATCAACTGTCCTCCATGGGAGCAAGGAGCCAGGGTTCCTATGGGAAATTCTTCTTTAAAGGCCCTGCCTATTGTATTTTATCCTTGATATGTTAGTGAAGATTTCAGAAGCCCCTGCCTGTCTTTTAGTGTGATAGCTGCATCAATTTCCCTTTCCCCCTCACAACTATCTGATATTATATGGGTGACATTTAATGGCAGTGTGATCTCCTATAATCATATTCCCTTGTCTTTCTGCTGTGCCAAAAGGGCCACTGTCCTCCATTTAATGACATGCTGGGCTCCAGTAAGCTAATTAAAGTTGTTGTGGGAGGGTCCTGTCCAAGCAGAACTGATTGAGACAACACCGTTCATGAGGAAGAAGTTAACCTTTCTAGAAATAATTTTTCTAACATTTGTTCTACTAATGAAAGGTAACAAATGAACTAGATGTTCACTGTTAAGTAAAATGTTGCAAAAATGAAATATATGTTATGTACAAGATAAACAATAGTGCTGTTTAAATATTGTACATGCTTTATCAAAGGAAAGGTGAGACAACTTCTGCAGTAAATAGCTTTCATTTTTACTACATAAACATGTCAGTTAATACAAATTGCATGTTTAATTTCTGAACATTCTGCAGCTGGGCGTTGCGGGCTTCAGGCACTCCTTACAGTAGGCTTTGTTTCAGAGATAGGCTTAGCTATGTCAAATTTCTTAGTCTGACATGCTAAAACTAGATTCACGCATGCAGGGCAATAGGGTTCATTTTCAGTCCCTCTGCTGTGTTTTTAAAATTCCATATGGGGGTGTTAGAAGGTGGCACTGCATCCCACAGTGAGAATTCAGCATTTATGCCGATTATGAATGTTTCGTGCAGTTTTTCTGTGGGATTTTCTCAAACCCAAATGTGGCAATAGCTGTTAGCTAGTTCCATGGGAAACGCCCTCGAAGACAGAGGTATTTAGCCGTTCACAAATACCAGCATTCTATGTCCGTAAAATAAAAACAAATTGGAGAGACTATGCAAAAAAAGGCATTTCTTTTATATTTCTTGCACTACTATCTCATAATGTGTACCAGTAGTATTTTGTACAAAACTATTTTAATGTTTTTATGTATTATCCCGAAACACTTAGCCATTCCCAATACTGCAAATATGTAATTCTGGTTCTGCCTACTCTTTGAAAAGCAATCTGGTGCTCATTCCGACTTTGTACATACTATATAAAACTGAAAATAAGTAAATGAATAACAGTCAATACATGAGATTTAATTCTGTCAGCGACTTTAAGTTCATCTCCATACATCTGTAAATGGGATTTTATTGATGGGAGGCATCGATATAGGAACACCTATGTGTTGATGCTCATTAATGCTATCTCTAGAGCAACAACTAGTTTTCTATACCAACTCACATTCAAACTTTACAAACATGAATTTTTGTTAGCGATAAGCTTACTCCAAAGCACTTCTCCTGTCTGTCAATAGTCGGTGAAGATCCTTTGGTATGGCATTGCTAAGTTAAAGGGATAGCATCTAACAACTTTAGCTCAGGACATTTTTTATATTATTTTTTTGTAGCTAGCTTCTGTTACATACCCTTACCTGAAACTAAAGTTTAATATGAAAATATATTAAATCCAAGAGCAAGCCCGTTCAATACCCCATTTATTCGGCTTCCATCACGAGTAGTTTTTTCAAATGTCCGCTTAATTGATAAAATACTATAAAAAATAATATATCTATGCATATCTTGTCATGAGAATTATATTCTATCATTTTATATTCAAAATCAGTGTTCTCCTTGAAAAATCTGATTATGAGTTGCAGATCAGTTCACTTCCATGCTGATTTAGAATCCATGAACTGACATTATACATCTCAGATTCCCTCTCTTAAGTTCACAGAAGTGTTTCGATTTCTGTTATTCTGTGTTTGTTATACCAAAACAGACAATTTAGTTACTTTTTAGACCGTCTCTAGAGCTGTTTCACCCTTTAAGGCGACTATATATGAAAAAGGAAGTGGTATTTTTGCATATAGAAACCTGTGGCACACCAAGTATGCGGGAAATTTTGTATTACTAACTTTCATATAAAACCGGCAAATCAAAATCCCCTCATTTTCCCTAAATGCTGGTAATATTACATTAAATATTTTCCAGTAAACCTACATGTTTTTCTACCTTTGCTCATTTTGTGTTTCATTTGTGACTGAATGAGTGAAGTAATACTTTGTATAACGAAATGCATGATTACTCAGTCGAGTATCGCATATGGAGCCTCCATAAAGGGGAACAGATAACCAGTTTCCCTGATGACTTTGTTGAGATTAATGGTCTCTTCAACATCAGAAGTGAACACACATCATTTATCTAGAAGGTGGCAGGTTTCAGATAGGTCTTATTTTTCACAACCTAATCTTCTGGATTTGTCCTTTTTTTCTTTCTAGACTGAATTTGATTGGCCAGTGGCCAGGTTGTGTGGAGACCATGCAATGTACACTTCAAGTGATGTATGGTCTATTCATAAGAACCCCAGTCCAATAACACGTATGGCACAACTCTTAAGCCATTCCATCTGACAGAAGAATACATCTGAAACCATATTGTAGTGATGAGTAGGGTAATCTCTCACGCTGGTTATCTTTACTGCAACATTCTTAATGTAATCACTTTCCTTTTCTCTTGAGCAGAACACGAATGGCATTTGAGCTTAAATTGCAGAAGACAAGCAAATCTACTGACCTGCGCCTGCCTTCTTCCGTGTGTACCATGTTTAACGTGCTGGTTGATGCTAAAAAGCAAAGTGCTAAACTCTGTATTCTGGATGGAGGACAAGAGGTGAGTCACTGATAAACCTTAATTGGCAAGATAAGAAAATCAAGGCAAATACCTCCTAGTTAAAACAAAGGTAAATTCAGATTATTACACTAGACAGCTTCAAATATACATCTATAATTCTACTTCTTGCTATTTTAAATCCCCCATTTATTTTAGTCTGTGTTGAGTAGCAACCATTAAATGGTGTAGCCTCTAATAGGTCATGGTATCGCTTTTTCCGAGACAACCATTGTATAAAAAAATGTTGTCTCTTGAAATAAAAAGTAGTGTGTTTGCTTGTCAGGCACCACATCACATTAGACGTTAGCTCTGTCATCAAACCCTTGAAATAAAAACTTATTGTGTATGTTTTTCATTAGCATTCTATATAAGTGAAATCTCCCACTCCTATTTAGGGAAATTCACTCCTCCTACTCTAATTGAATTATTAGTTTGTTACACATGGTTCTTTTTGTGAAAATTGTAAGACAAAATAGTTTTACCATTGCTTAGGTTCACAAACATTTTAGATAACTTCTGTGAGTTTGGTACTCATCTTGAGAGCATTTGATAGGGTTTCTGGTGTATTATTTCAAGATTGCAGGACATTCGTAGTCACTCTAGAGCTGTTAATCGACAGCCCGCGATGCATGTCATGGTGGGGAAATGGAAGAAACGTTGGTAAGTGTTTCCTGCAAACTAACAATTTCACAAAATTCTTTTCCACAAAAGAGGGTATTCACAAATTTTGGTTCTTCTTGTTGTAACTAGTTTGATATAAGGCATTTGAAGTGTTTATATCTTTGTGTGCACATGTACCATCAGGTACCTCGGTGCTAGAAACTAGCTGCGGACGCGCAGCCTAGCAGTAATAAGGTGACTTAGCTCCTCTTTCCTGGTCAAATTGAACAGGCCATTGGTACTGTAATACTTTTAGCGCAATTTGCACAGGATATTTGTTCGGCTCATTGGAGTATTTTATACATTTTAATGCCCTCACGATTTTTATTACTTGCCCACCGCTATCAGTTCCATCTCTTTCAGGCTACTCTCCGGTCCACCACGGCCCTTCTTTTGTGCCGATTGAGTGGCAACAAAAAAGACTTTAGCTCATTGCTTTTGGAAGGGCTAGCCCCCTATGTCCCACAAGCAGATAACTTCTTACTAGTAGGGGATTTTAATCACCATCTTGATATTCCATTGGACCCTGAGTCCAAACGCCTGACGGCGGCTATGGAATCTCTTGGTCTCTATCCAAAGGTATTTAGCCCTACTCAAAGAGCGGGGGATACATTGGACGCCATTTTTACTAATACATTGTACATAGCAGTTGATCCCCCCATGGCTTTGACGTGGACTGATCATCTAGCCCTAAAGTTTCTTTTTTCAAATACTCCTAAGTATAGCAGAACACCCCCTGACGCTCTGAAACCCTGAAGACCATGGAGGAAGGAGGCTCTTTCCACTTTCACCCCTACCTTCAACCCGCCGGCCATAATGGACATCGCGGTCTGCGAGCCAGCATTAACCGCATTGGAGGACTCACTAGCAAAGGCCTTTGACACCATTGCCCCATTAAAAGTATGTAAGATCCATAAAAAAAACGCTCCAGCAACCTGGTACACCGAAACCCTTAAGAAGGAAAAATCTACTTGCAGAAAATGGGAACGTAGATGTAGAAAATCTAAACTGGAAGAGGATAAACGAACCTATAAAACTGCATTCAGAACATATTAAAAAAATTGTAACACTGCCAGAAGATCCCTCTTAGGGGACAGAATTAGCGCAGCGAGCAATTCCTCAAAAGAGCTGTTTAAGATTCTCAGAGAATTTACAAACCTTAGGGTAGACAGCCCGTCCCCCCCATCATTTCAAAAGCTCTGTGATAATCTTGCAGATCATTTCCAACAGAAGATTAATACGATCTATAGATCATTCACTAGCAATGAGTTAAAGAGTGCTTCCGATTTTATTGCAGTCGATATAGATCCCACCCTTTCCTCACTAGAATCTTTTAACTCAGTAACTCCTGACCAAGTGCAGGCTCTATGAAATAAGATCAAAGCAGGTTCCCTGCGGGGTCTGGCCATCCCCACATGTTATCACCTCCCTGGCCTCTGTCCTAACTGCCCCCATTACAGACATCTATATCCTTTCTTTAAAGACTGCTACCATCCCGCAGAAATGGAAGACAGCTCGAATCAGACCAATTCTTAAAAAATCTTCAGCCGATCCTTAGGGTCTGCGGAACTACAGACCCATATCATTACTTCCCTTCTTCTCCAAAATCCTAGAAGCACTGGTGAATAACCAATTGACATACTATTTAGAATCTAATAAACTGCTAGAGCCCTCTCAGTCGGTCTTCCGTGCTTCACATAGCACAGAATCAGCTTTAACTGAAGTCACTGACACCATCAAGCTAGCTCTAGACAAGGGGACCCTAGCCATGTTAATCCTCCTAGACTTATCAGCGGCGTTTGATACCATCTCCCATCAGATTCTTGTTCAAAGACTGAGGGAGTTTGGTATCGGCGGGAATGCATTAAAATGATTCGAACATTTTCTTTCAGAAAGAACGCATGTAGTGCAGCTGGATTCGTTCATCTCACAGTCCATGATTCTAGACAAAGGGGTACCTCAGGGTTCGATTCTTAGTCCCACTCTTTTTAACATCTATGTGTCCTCCCTGGCTAAGCTCATCAGATCATGTGGGGTTTGATACCACTGCCTATGCTGATGACACGCAATTGATTATCACTATAGACACCAATACTTCCCTCACTAAGGCCAAATTTAAAAACTGCACGGTGAAGATTGCGGCATGGATGACTGCGAATTTTCTCCAGCTCAATACCAACAAAACTGAGATTCTCTTGTTCGGGAAAGCACACGCAGTATGGTCTGATGATTGGTGGCCTCCGGAATTGGGATCTTCCCCGACTCCGATAAAATGCGTTAAAAATGTAAGTGTCCTATTGGATGATGGCTTATTGGTAGACGAACATATTAAAAGCATTTCGGGCACATGTTTTGGCCTGATGCGGATGCTTAAGAAGGTGTTCCCTTGGATACCTCTTTCTGTCAGAAAATACCTGATCCAGGCACTGGTAGTGAGCCGACTGGATTACGGTAACTTTCTACTGGTCGGCTCAAAGGAGGAACTACTCTCGAGGCTCCAGGTGGTACAAAACACAGCAGCTCGCCTTGCTCCTAATCGTCCCCCACTGTCACCATCTGAACTTCTACTGCGCATGCTCCATTGGCTGCCCATAAAAAAAACGGGCTCTATTTAAGCTTTTATGTCTGGTCTTCAAAACCCTGCAGGGAAGGGGGCCAGTCTATTTGAAAAATAAATTACAGCCTCATACTCCCACCCGACTACACAGATCCAGTGCCCAGCTATTACTGTGCCCTAAACGGATAAATAAAGCTAGACTGGGTGGTTGTTCCTTTTCCTACTTGACTCCCCACCACTGGAATAAGCTGCCGTTTTACATTCGCTCCTGCTATAACGTAATTCAGTTCAGAAAACTCCTCAAAACCTGGCTGTTTAATCTTTAACTGGACATTGTTTTGCTATCTGTTGTCTGATACTGAGGCGTCGAGAGATCCCCTCGGGATGACACGTTGCGCTTAACAAATGATAATAATAATAGCCCAAGGAACAGAGCAGGTTAAAAAGTGAAGGAATTTCAGGAACTATCAAAGCAAAACAGAAAATTAACAAAACACAGGGGTCTTCAGCACCTTTCTGAATGGTTCATGATTTTCACGTGCTGTGGTACACTATTTCAGATCTCTGATCCGAAAACACAGGTAGCTCTTCCTCCACATAGGGGCCGATTCCGATCTCGGTCGGAGGCGCACCCAATACCATTCGGTCGGGAAAAAAGCCATGCGAAAGCCAGTTTCCCGACCGATCCGTACAGCACACCGAACGAGCAAGTACGATGCGCACAACAGCAAAAATTCCGGCCGAGCCGTACTCACCCAAACCAGGTCCTGTTCTCCGACCGAGGCGAATCCGGAAACGCCGAATCGAGTCGCACGGAAGGGAAAATGCAGCCCCGTCCGGCCGGACAAGTACGATGCGCTTTCCGTACGCGCCGAACCCGTCGCTACGCACGGCACGTCAAAGCATCCGGGAGAGGCGCACATAAGCTCCGAATCGCGCCACAACACGATCCACGGCTACGAGACGAACACAGCACAGACGAGGACGACGCGAAGCGACGAGGACGAAGCGAAGCGACGAGGACGAAGCCAAGCGACGAGGACGACGCGAAGCAACGAGAAGGACGAACGACACGAACCAACCATGAATCCCTTCGTCCCGATCATACCAATATTCTACATCTACTACCGGAACAGGCACGGACGCGTACGGCGCAGAAGGTAAGTCAGACACCAACCACAAAACACATACAACACGTACACGACACATCACACACATACACTGGGAATCTGAATATACTTGCAACAGCAGCACCATAGGGGCGGGATGCCCATCACCAATGCCACATATGCACACAGGGGCCTGAATGCGCGCCACCACCCCAACCCAGGGGGGCTGGATGCCAACCACCCTCAACCAGGGGGGCAGGATGCCTACCACTACTACCACCCTCACCCAGGGGGGCAGGATGCCTACCACTACTACCACCCTTAGCCAGGGTGGCAGGATGCCTACCACTACTACCACCCTTAGCCAGGGGGCAGGATGCCTACCACTACTACCACCCTTAGCCAGGGGGCAGGATGCCCACCACTACTACCACCCTTAGCCAGGGGGGCTGGATGCCTACCACTACTACCACCCTTAGCCAGGGGGCAGGATGCCCACCACTACTACCACCCTCACCCAGGGGGGCTGGATGCCTACCACTACTACCACCCTCACCCAGGGGTGGCAGGATGCTCTACCACTACTACCACCCTCACCCAGGGGGGCTGGATGCCTACCACTACTACCACCCTTAGCCAGGGGGCAGGATGCCCACAACTACTACCACCCTCACCCAGGGGGGCAGGATGCCTACCACTACTACCACCCTTAGCCAGGGTGGCAGGATGCCTACCACTACTACCACCCTTAGCCAGGGGGGCAGGATGCCTACCACTACTACCACCCTCACCCAGGGGGGGCAGGATGCCCACCACTACTACCACCCTTAGCCAGGGTGGCAGGATGCCTACCACTACTACCACCCTTAGCCAGGGGGCAGGATGCCCACCACTACTACCACCCTCAACCCAGGGGCGGCTGGATGCCTACCACTACTACCACCCTCAGCCAGGGGTGGCTGGATGCCTACCACTACTACCACCCTTAGCCAGGGTGGCAGGATGCCCACCACTACTACCACCCTCACCCAGGGGGGGCAGGATGCCTACCACTACTACCACCCTTAGCCAGGGGGGCAGGATGCCCACCACTACTACCACCCTTAGCCAGGGGGGCTGGATGCCTACCACTACTACCACCCTTAGCCAGGGGGGCTGGATGCCTACCACTACTACCACCCCCACTCATAGGATGGACAATGCATGACACAACAAGCACACCACAACCTAGGGAATGCAAGATTAAGACATCCCCCCACCACCATGACAAGCGTGTGTAGGCTGTGTCAAATGCCTACAACACCGAACATGACTTTCAACATACAATGTGACCCCCTAGCACATGTGCCACACATATATGTGTGTGGCACCCACAATGCAAGCAGCCCATGACCATTGTGGCAATGGGGCCTAAACCCCCATCATCACAGTGACCAAAAGGTAAGTGTGGGGTCCATAGCTGAAGCACATTTTGACCATTGTGGCAATGGGGTCCAAACCCCCATCATCACAGTGACCAAAAGGCAAGTGTGGGGTCCATAGCTGAAGCACATTTTGACCATTGTGGCAATGGGGTCCAAACCCCCATCATCACAGTGACCAAAAGGCAAGTGTGGGGTCCATAGCTGAAGCACATTTTGACCATTGTGGCAATGGGGTCTACACCCTCATCATCACAGTGACCAAAAGGTAATTGTTGACAAAGAAAGAGCTGCAACTGCCAAACTGCATGGATCATTCCTGCTCACAGAACCAAAAACTCATCTGTGGCAAAGTAGTGTATGTGTCCCATTGCAACATAAATTGGGGGAGCCAAATACTGCAGTGCAAATGAAACATTCCTTTGGCCATGTGCAGACAAACAACACCCATGGGGGCTGAGACCGTCAACAGTCATCAATGACACAATGACAGAAGTGACCATCAGAATGCAGAACCACATATTTGCACCAATGGGCACACAAATGCAGATACCCTGTGGAGACAGCAGATGTGAGGTGAACAGATACCATACCATGGCAGCAATGGGACACACAAACCATGATCACTGTGCTGACCGATGACCTAGGAGTCCCAGGGACAGCAGGGGAAACACACCAAACAACATACAGCCAATGGCACACCCAAGATATGCCAATGCAGTGGTGCAGATGCACAAACACAAACAGGCAGACCAACACTGTCATCATACACAGCAGGTGAGGGGTGGGGGTGCCAGTGTCCCCAGGCAACCACACAACACATGAGGAGAGCTGAATACCAATCATACAGATGTGCATACACTGCCACACTAAGGTAACTCATGGATCCAAATCCCCTATGTGGGCAAGCAGGCATTGTCAGGTGAGAGGGAGCACAAAACACACATGTCACACAGGCACGTAGGAACAACAACTGACACAGCAAGTCACAGACACACCACAGCACCACCCCCAGGGCCCCCACAATGTGGTGACCCTGGGCTGAAGAAAAATACCACTGTGATGACAAAGCTAAATGTCGTTCACACTATGAACCACAGTCAGGTGTCCTGAGCAACAAACTACCATCACACCTACACAAGCACAAATCAATCAGCATGGCCAGTAAGCCAAGGCCAACATGGAGGCAGGGGCCTAGCCGGGCAACAACTCTCATCTGCACACACTCAACACCACACCCCTCGACCTCCAACAATGTGCAGCAGTGAAGTACACATGCACTGGTGACATTGCACATGCACCCATGACTATTCCAGGGTGGTGGGTGGGAACCAAGGTGTAGAAACACATCACACATGGACACTCAACAAGACTCCTGAATGTCTGACACACTGCACACTACGCTGTACATGGACATGACGGCAATACCACACCGACCAATGGGATCCCAGCCACAGTCACACACCAATGAAGAAGCCAAGGTCACCCACAACGAACACACATAGACAACTTCCAACATTGCAGCTCTGACCCTGAGGAGTGGCAGCAGTCACACACACAACATGTCACAATCACTGAAAGATAACACAAACTGGAAATCACATGACAGGGGCAAACAACAAGTGCCAAGGGGAAACCTGACTGTGACCCATCTGCGTCTGCACACAAACTCAGCCCTGACAGCAAACACACCTATGGGTGACACCCTGATGACCAGTAATGTGCCATGCACCCACATCACAGAGAACACAGGGAGAAGACTTTGGGGGAACATAGCTCAAGTCAGCAAGCATCACAAACAGGTACAACACTAGGGATCACAGCATGCGCAGATGAATGGAAGTGAACACACAGACATGCACATACAACACACACCTTGGGCGCAGGCAATGTCACACGTGTACACACTGCCATGAGGGGACTCCACTCCTGTGTGAGGAAAGCTGTGCCATATGTTGCCTCAGTAGGGCCCCATCATGTCAGCTGAGCACTTGGTCACACAATCAACAATTAGCACCAAATGAGGGCTCCCATCACATCAGCCTGGTCATGGATGTGCCAACGGAATCATCAGCACAGATCCAACACACTTGTATAGCAATGTTGCACTGACTACACGGATGAGTCCCTCCCCATTGATGCCCAAACCTGCATGTCCACTGGAGATGGCAACACGGTCAGGGAAGTAGACAAATGCAACGATGGCAGGCACAACAGATGTGCAGGGGTGGAAGCCACAGATATGAAATTGCCAATGTAAGTAGGAAACCCATTGCCAAATACTGAACACATGACACCCTCAGATGCTGCTATTGATGACATGGATACACCACATGATAGGACACATTCCCCCTGGACCACATGGGTTCCTGCACAGTAACACTTCATAATCATGAGACCAGATATCACCATCACTGCAGCAAGGGCATGGTTAGCTGCACCAACAACATGTACATCTGAAGCATGAGCACTAGAGAAAAGAAAGTTGCTTTATTCAGCATATGTGTTGAGGCCAAACGAAGTCCTGAAAAAGAGCAAAGGCCAATGGCCAGTCCATTGTCAAAGTTCAAACAGGGTGACACTGGCAGATGTCACCCTACGCATGCCTGCACAATACCAGGGACAATCCACTAGGAGGGGCAACCGGGGGGCAGGCCAGGCACCGCAGGGACAGGATCAGGGCTCACCAGGGGGAGTCAGGGAAGGGGTGGTGGGTGCAGGAGAGCCACTGACAACTGCAGTGGAGGTGTCTGACATGGTGTGTGCCGGCACAACTGGGGGGCATGACACAGATGTCGTGGGTGCCGGCACAACTGCAGTGGACCCTGCAGATGGGGTGGACAGGTCCGCCACTGCAGTGCCCAAGTCAGACAGGGCGGTAGTGGACTCCACTGCAGTGCCTACCTCCAGGGGAGGAGAATGGGGAACAGGCAAGGTGGGTTGGACAGAGGGGGGGACACCCTCACCACATCAGTGGCACAGACAAGCGCAGCGGGGGGTGTGGTGCTGGGAGAGCAAGTGGCAGGGGGAGAAGGCCGGAGCATCTTGGGGATGGTATATCTGTGGGTGGGGGAACCTGGGGCAGGGTGTGGTGGGGGCACCTGTGCAGTGGGGGCCTGAGGGATGGAGGACGGAGACCTTGTGCCTGAGCTGCAGGGTGGTGGCGGGGTCTTGCTCTTAGCACTCCGGGGGGACTTGCGGGTGGGGGCCTCAGTCCGTCTGCGCCTGGGGGAGGGTGTCCGGGGGCGAGGGGCACTCTGCTCCGTGTGGGTGGGCTTCCTCTTCCCCCGGGATGCTGGAGCAGCTTCATCGGTGGGGAAGAGGCCGAGGTCACAGAGGAAGAGCTGCTGTGACTTTGGGGTTGCAGGTGAGGCAAGGGAGGGTGCTTTGGAGGGAGAGGGAACTGAGGACTGCGCAGTGCATGTGGATGCGTGTGTGTGTTCCAGGGCCCCATCCCCTGTGAGTCTGGCTTCAGTCCCCTGAATGTGCGTGCGTGTGCGTTTTGTCATTGGCGTGTGTGTCAGTGTGCTGGATGTGTGTGTGCTGGTGTGTGCCTGTGCCAGTGTGTGTGTGCCTGGGATGGGTAAGGTGCTGGGGAGTGTGGATGGAGCAGAGGCAGGAGGGGTGAGGGACCGTTTGAGGAGGGACACTGCTGCCGTCAGGGAGGAGTCCATGGACCTATTGCCCCTCTGTAGGTCAGACATGCCCGATGAGATGCCCTCCATGAACGACACCAGCTGAGTCAACAGCGCGGTGTGCGCATGGAGGACACTCAGCATGGCTGTCTGCCCTACATGGAGCTGGCGAAGGAGGTACACAGACTCCTCACTCAGGGCAGCAGGGGACACAGGGGCAGGGGGTGCGGTGCCTGGCCCAAAGGAGACACGCTCCCGGACATGGGAGCCTCCACGGACCTGGGGAATGGGAGCCGATGGGAGGGCGGTGGTGGTGCTGGTGGTGGCGGGGACAGCAACACTAGCTGGGGTGTGGTGGCTGCTGACACCCGCCTCCACAAGGGAGTCATCCTCCGAGTTGCTCTGGTCCTCAGCTGAGGTGGATGCTGCTGAGGACTCCTCGGTGTGGCTCCCCTCGCCCTCCGTGCCACTGGGTCCCTCCGACCACTCCTCGGCTGCTGACCCAGTCTGGCTCTCCGGCTCCTCCTGGTCCGTGGAGCTGTCCCCTTCCGTGGCCGTGGATGTATCTGCAAACAATGGGGAAACAGACAGACATCAGTCACCTGCACCAAACGCACACACCACTGTGAGCACAGCACATTACAGAGCAAGCCCTGGCATCATTAGTTGTACATTGCTAAAAGTGCCCTAATTGAACAGGAGAAGTCAATTGTCAGTCTGATGCCAAGCATGGCACTCACATCCCACATGGCCTTGCACCCATCTGTCTGGTGTCTGTTGGATTGCAACACCCCAGTGTTGACACATGCACCAAGTACACAGTAGTTGGACAGTGCAGAGGACACGGTGTGGACACATCACAGCTCTTGCCACTGAGTCAGTACAGGTTTACGGATGTAAGGGATGCCCAGAGTCAAATAGGAAATGCATGTGATGCATTCCAGCGACAGACACCATGATGCACCCATGTCCTGATAGCCAGCGCCACTATGGTGTGCATGTAGCACATGTCACTCCCCTGCAGGATCACCAATCAGTAGACACATGCCATGGCGGAGGCATGACTGCAAAGTCATACATCACTGTCTCAGTGATGTATGACTTTGCAGCCAGACAACAACACTCTGCACTGTGTCACAATAGTAGGTCATGGGGAATGCAAGTCCTGGAGCTGCACAAGTGCACATGTACATCCCCCCACAACACATCCTCTTAACCCTCATCTGTCCAGGTCATACCTATTGGACATATGGGAGACCTGTGACACTACCCTCTGAACCTGAGCCCCTCACACTCTGCTGTGCATGGGGAACAGCTGCCTGAACTTCACATTTACATGCCCCAGTCTGCATGGGCAGCTGATCAGACACCTATGTGTCACACAAGTATCGTCTCCTATGGTCACATCTCCAGTGGCATGCTGAGCCCCTACCAAGAAACTCCACAGCAGTCCTGGCGACTAATCCACAGCACACTGACACAGAGGCAGACACCTGAGGGGTCAAAACACTGTGCACAATGTGTCCTCTGATACACGGGAGTGGGAGTACAGAGTGTATTGTATGGCCTGGAGTAGGCATGACTGTCCAGCCCCACATGAATGAGGGATGAGCCCTGGACTGTAGGCAGCTGGCTAAGTATGTGTGACACACGTCATATACATACTCCTGGGGCCCAAACATTGTTCCCACCCGCAGCATGGGTGTGTGCCAGGTACCCCAGCCACATGTGGTGGATCAGCTCAGCAATTGGACCACAGATCAAAGTAACACGCTGAATACATGTCAGAATACAGGCATTGTGTAAGCAATGGACCCACCCATGATGCCCACCACAGAGTCAGGGAAACAGATGCTGTCTCCCACCTTGAGTCAAGCAAACTGCAAGGACACAGTCCTAAGTGACAGAATTCCCTGCATGTAAGGGCCACACCTGGGTATCAGATGAGGAGTGGGCAGTGCACAATAGAGGGACATGGCTCCTGGACAACATGACTGCTGTACTGTGGCAGTTCAACCTGGCCCGAGGAGGGCACATAACATGTTAGACAGAGTACACAGTGCAGTCTTTGACTCACCCCCTCCTTGCTGCTCTCTGGCCTTCAGCTGCCCATCCAGGTCTGGAAAGACCACCGCCAGGATCCTGAGCATGTGGGGGGTCAGGGTCCGTGTTCCGCCCCTCCTGCGAGGAGGCGACAGCTTCAGCTGGACCCGTGCAATCCTCCGGGTCCAGCCCCGAAGGTCCTGCCACCTCTTTTGGCAGTTGCGGATCCGGCGCTTGTAGACCCCCACGGACCGGACAGCCCGGACGATGTCCTTCCATATCTCATGCTTCCGATGGGCAGAAGCCTGTCAGGATGACAAAGTGATAAGGCCATTACTACACATGCAACATATCCGTGCATGACACAGTTGCATATACATGTCGCAATCACAGGGGCACATGGTGTACCCAGGCAGTGCACGGCTGCCCATGGACAGTTTTCCAGAAGTCACTACATGGTATCATAGCATGGGGAGTAAAACCCTGTTCAGAAGCACTGTCACTGCACCATACCTGTCCAGTGCAAGTCACTACACACTATGGGGGGTGACAACTACTCAGTGAGCCTGCTAGCCAGTGGTGTGCTGACTCTCAGCCTTGCTAGTCAGACAAAATGCACATTCAGAAAGGCAGTGCACAGAACACTCACCTGCTCCCCTGGTGTCCCATACAGCTTGCTGTACTGTGGAAGTAGGCTGTCCAGCAGGGCCTGGTTCTCTTCAAGGCTGAAGGCTGGGGCTCTCTCCACAGTACGTGCCATTGCAGGGTCCAGAGGGGCAGAGACAGCAGCAGTGCAGTGGCAGATGTCGTCCTGGAGCATGTAGTGCAGGCAAGTGGGCTCTCAGGGGAACATGCAGCAATATATATGTGCTGGAGAGGCAGATACTGTCCCTTGTGTCCAAAGTGATAGGTCCAAGTCGTTTGCATCTTCTGAATCTGGCCAATCCATGGAATAGCAGCACCAAAACACGCCCACAGCATCCTTCAAAATTTCAACTTCATGACATACATGATTTTGCAACATTGTTGTGGGTGACCAACTGATTTTCCAGCAACCGACTCGTTCGAATATTCGAAAACGCGTCCGTTGCCAGGCAAGCCCATTGTCAATGGGTGCGCACCGATCGGTCCATTGAGGTACAACGCGCACAGGGGTACAACGCGTACCCGCACACATTGAATGCAATGGGCCGGCCGGAGGCACCGATCGGTCCATTGCAGTACAACGCGCACAGGGGTACAACGCGTACCCGCACACATTGAAAGCAATGGGCCGGCCGGAGGCACCGATCGGTCCATTGCAGTACAACGCGCACAGGGGTACAACGCGTACCCGCACACATTGAATGCAATGGGCCGGCCGGAGGCACCGATCGGTCCATTGCAGTACAACGCGCACAGGGGTACAACGCGTACCCGCACACATTGAATGCAATGGGCCGGCCGGAGGCACCGATCGGTCCATTGCAGTACAACGCGCACAGGGGTACAACGCGTACCCGCACACATTGAATGCAATGGGCCGGCCGGAGGCACCGATCGGTCCATTGCAGTACAACGCGCACAGGGGTACAACGCGTACCCGCACACATTGAAAGCAATGGGCCGGCCGGAGGCACCGATCGGTCCATTGCAGTACAACGCGCACAGGGGTACAACGCGTACCCGCACACATTGAATGCAATGGGCCGGCCGGAGGCACCGATCGGTCCATTGCAGTACAACGCGCACAGGGGTACAACGCGTACCCGCACACATTGAATGCAATGGGCCGGCCGGAGGCACCGATCGGTCCATTGCAGTACAACGCGCACAGGGGTACAACGCGTACCCGCACACATTGAAAGCAATGGGCCGGCCGGAGGCACCGATCGGTCCATTGCAGTACAACGCGCACAGGGGTACAACGCGTACCCGCACACATTGAATGCAATGGGCCGGCCGGAGGCACCGATCGGTCCATTGCAGTACAACGCGCACAGGGGTACAACGCGTACCCGCACACATTGAAAGCAATGGGCCGGCCGGAGGCACCGATCGGTCCATTGCTGTTCAACGCATCACTGTACATGTGACTGGCATATGTCAGCATGCCTGTCTCAGATGGACATATGCCAGCCACAGATAGCTCCCAGGGAGTGAGGGGCACACCTACATCACGACAGCCTGTCCAAACCTTATCATAAGGCATGTAAGGCTGCATTTCCTATTGTGTGTATGTTGGTGTACATGTTGTCCTGTGGGTGTCACCTGTGGGCAGCCACCCCCAGGCTGTGCACGTGTTAATGGGGACAGGATCCTGGGTGTTACGTGTACGTGACCACTGTGATGTGCAACTGTTCATATCTGTGCATGTGCCATGGTCACATTTCACAGTGGTGTTTGTGTATGTCATGTCACATACCCCGTGAGTCCCATGTGGGACGGTATGTTTGAGCCAGGGTGTCCCAGTGGCACAATAGTGATGGCCCTCCACAGTCTTTGTGCATGTAGTGTTTACAATGTCTCTGATTTCATGTGCACAATGGGAGACAGTCTCCACATCCACGTTGTGTGTGCATGGACTCTGATGTTGTGCGTGTGTGTCACAGACGTCCATGGCTCTCCTGCCATGGCAAGTGTGGCCACTACCTGTGGGGGTCATGTTTGTTTTGTTGTGGTGTACACATGATACTCCAGGTGATGCCAGTGTCCATGTGGCATTACAGGGTCCCTGGGAATGTGCCTGTCGTTGAGCTGTGGTGCCTGGGGCACATCTGTCCTCACATGTCACTGGGGGGGTGACTGTGACACAGCATCATGATATCCAATGGGCCAACCTGGGACAAATTGATGCCACCTGTAGGACCGTGTTGACAGATGTTGGCCATGTATGTACCATACATGTCGTTCCGGTACTGCACACTTCATGTAGTTGTGCCTCATGATGATGTATGTTGGGATCTTGAGTGTGTTCAATGCCGCATATGTGGGGTGACTGACGATCTTGCTTACTTCTCCTCTGCACTGCAGGGCTCCTGCTGTCCATCGGCCATTCCCAGACCTGGCAACGATGGTGGAACGGGACAGCATCCGACGGTACCGCTTCACCAGGCAGCTGATTGAGGATTTGGCAGTGCAGTTGTCCCCACATTTGCAGCCTGGCCGGCCGTATCCTACAGCGCTGACCCCCAAGGTGAAGGTGATGGCAGCCCTACACTTCTTTGCCACCGGTACCTTCCAACATACTGTGGCGTCTGCTGGTGGGATGTCACAGACCATGTTCAGCCGTGTGCTCCGCGATTTCTTGGCGGCAATGTTGCTCTTCCTGAACCGGTACATCTATTTCCCTAGACTGCGACGACTCACTGACGTGAAGAGTGACTTTTATGCCCTGGGGAGGATGCCGCATGTAATTGGCTCCATTGATGGGACACATGTGGCTTTGGTACCACCACAGGCCCAGGAGCAGGCCTACAGGAACCGCAAGCACTACCACTCGGTCAATGCACTGGTGGTGTGTCTTGCAGACATGACCATCACACACGTGTGTGCCCGTTTCCCTGGTTCAGCACACGATGCCTTTGTGATGAGGAGTAGTCGCATCCCCAGGTTGATGGCACAGATGCAGAACCAGCGTGCCTGGCTTGTCGGTGTGTACTGACTTTGTGCCATTGTGTGTGATCTGATCTGTAGTATTCCGCCCACTTTTCCAAGTCAGCTGATGTGCACTTGTCTGTCCGTAGGTGACTCGGGATACCCCAACATGCCGTGGTTGCTGACACCCCTCAGGAACCCTGTGACACCTGCCCAGATGCGCTACAATGAGGCACATGGTCGGACCAGGAGAGTGATTGAGCGGACCTTTGGTCTCCTGAAGAGCCGCTTCCGCTGCCTGGACAAGACCGGAGGGTCCCTCCCATATGCCCCTGCGAAAGTGTGCAAGATTATCATCGTCTGCTGCATGCTCCACAACCTGGCAGTGCGGAAGGAGTTGCCTCTCATCCAGGATGACGATGACCAACATCCGCCACCTGTGGAGGATCCTGGCCTGGACCACGATGCCAGTGACGATGATGATGATGATGGTGATGGTGATGTCCGCACACAGCTCATCACCAACTTCTTTAGCTGAATGTGAGTATCCTGAGGTGTCATGTGAATGATGTGAGTTGGCATGATGTGTGGGTGGTGCTCTGGTGCTGTTGGAGTGTGTCCATGGGCTACTTGACTGGATGTGTGTTGCGATGTGTGGTGACAGGTGGGCTGTACTCCCCAACAGTGTTGACATGCTAACTTGGTTCTGGGTGGGTATCTTGTAACATGTATTGTGCATGAGTTTTGCTGTTCTGTCCTGTACTCCATTGCTTTTGACTGTGTGTCATTTCTGTCCTTCACAGGGTACTTTCAGATTCGTTTGGTCAACTGTGTCCACCGACAACGTGATTGCACATCCAGGCTGGTAGCAGTTGTGTCCCTACAGGTGATGTGCGCCACACCCATGGACTTCCTTCTGTCTACAGTTGTTGACTGTGTGCCCGCTACCAGGTGGGGTTACCTTGCATCTGTAGTGGTTACGGCATGTTGCTACTGTGTAATAAACCTGTGCTTCACTTAGTGATGTGCGTTGTCTGTGGTCACACATTTGACTGCCATTTGCTTACTGCACCTGTGGGCTACTTGACTACAACTGGGAATGGGTGTGGTGTCTGTGCATTGCACCGTCTTCCCTGGCAACATCAGTGTAGGCAATGAGTCAGATGGCCTAGGTGTGTATGTGTTGTGTAGCCCTGGTGGTGTGTCTCCCTCATATGTGTCACGTTGCCTGTACTCACATGCCTGTGTTGTCCTTGCTGTTGCAGTTCGCATACACAGTGTAATTTTGTTGTTCATCATCCCCATAACAGTACCCACGTTGGAATCACGACAGAGGCAAGTATGGTGTATTATTGTGTTTATTGTGATACATCTGTGATAATAGTGCATAGGATGGATTGTGCTGTACATGAATCTTGCAATCCCAAGTTCCTAGATGAATAGAAAGTCCAGGTAGACAGGATCCCCAGTATCGGGGCCACAGTTGTCTGACACATTGTTCCAACTTGTACTCCCCATGCAATGTGTGGGAGTAGTGTTGCCATCAACAGGGTGAACAGTCTGTGCACAAAGGCGAAAATCCAGAACAGGTTCAGGCTTCCTGGGAGTTGCGCTTGGCCATCAGCCTCTCACTTTCCCCTCCTCGGACGACCCCTCTTCTTGGGGGGGGGGCCCTCAAGTGCAGGCTGCTGCGGTGCAGGGGACTCTCCGCCAGAGTCCTCCTCCCTCCCTGTGGCAGTTGCAGTTTGTTCGGTACCAGATGTTGTTGGCACACAGGGAGGTGTGGACTGGTTGCTGTTCATCTGGCGGAGGCATTGTAAAATGTCCCTGTGCACCGCCGTCATCTCATGTAGTACATCCCACTTGGACTCCACGCGGGTCATGTGGGAGTCCACACGTGACATGTGGGAGTCCACACGTGACATGTGTGACTCCACATGGGACATGTGGGAGTCCAAGCGGGCATGATGGGCAGCCTGCTGCTGTTTGATGTCTCTGAGGAGCCCCACTACCTGGCTGAGCTCTCCGGTGCTGGACTGGTACGCATCAGCTATGCGTACCAGTTGTGGGTCTTCATGCACACCAGCAACGTCTGCAAGCAGCGACCTCTGTCTCCCACCCCTCCCACCACCCCTGCTGACATGTGCAGTGTGTGCAGTTGCACGCACAGATAACCCTGGTCCACCTTGGGGGTTGGTGGTGGTGGTGGTGTCCATGGCCCCAGGTTGGTCCAGGGTCACTGCGCTGGTGTTGTTCCTTATTCTGTCCATGTCGGCAGGGATGGTATTCGTGGTGACAGTCGTTGGAGGGGTGGGTGCAGGGGGTGCAGCTGGTGGACCTGCTGGTGCTGCAGCTGGTGGTCCTGCTGGTGCAGCATGTTGACTTGCACCGGATGTGCCAGGTTGTTCTTCATCGTCCGAGGAGGACAGAGGCTGTACGACGCCAGTGAGCTCGGCATCCTCTTGAGCCTGGGACTGGGACTCCTCAGCGTCTGCTGCTGTGTCCCTATCATCACCTGTTTTTGGGAGACACAAACAATGTATGTCATGTTTCTGCAGGCATCAGTGGTTGACACACCTGACAGTTGTGACTGTGCCTCGGGGTGCGGGCCTGTACATTGTATTGTCCTAAGTCGTCACAGTCAGGGGTTGATATTGGTGTGGCACATTGTCCTGCATTATTTGGGCATTTCTATGTATTCTCTGGGGTGTGAACATGGTCTGCATTGATTGTGTTTGGTTGACAGCCAGACCTCCTTCCCACCCACCCACCCACCCAGTCAGTTATCCCACCATGGAACGTGCTTGCATTGCAGGGAGTGTAAGTTGTCTCTCAGGATGTCAGTCAGAGGTGTCCTGCTGTTTGTTGGTGCACAGTTGGCAGCAGGGCCTTGTGCTCCCCGCAGCAGTAGCCAGTGTCAGCCATCTTGTGAGTCCTTCTCCACTCCCTGTGATGTGAGCATGGTTCAGGGTGGTGTTGATGGGCCAGTTGTGAGGCTGAGCAATGTCTGTGACTACGACTCCCATCATGCTATTGCCTCCACCCCCTTCCCAGCATGCCCATGCTTCCTTCCTTTTGACTCTGCTTCCCTGTGGGGTGGGCTGGCTGTGCTGACAGGATGGCTGGGAGTGTTGTCCTGGCAGTTGTTTGGCTAAGAGTCCCAAGAGTGTCCCTGTGCTTCACACAACATAACCCAGGGTGGTGGTGCTTTGTGGGATCTTGTGTTAGGATGGAGGGCATTGCATTCTACCAGGTGGGTACTGTGGAGTTTGTGTTGGGGGGGGGGGTGTGAGGGGAGGTGCTGGTGACTATGGTCAGTGCTGCAAGTCCCCCTTCCCACCCAGCCAGCCGGATATCCCACCATGGAACGTGCTTGCATTGCAGGGAGTGTAAGTTGTCTCTCAGGATGTCAGTCAGTGGTGTCCTGCTGTTTGTTGGTGCACAGTTGGCAGCAGGGCCTTGTGCTCCCCACAGCAGTAGCCAGTGTCAGCCATCTTGTGAGTCCTTCTCCACTCCCTGTGATGTGAGCATGGTTCAGGGTGGTGTTGATGGGCCAGTTGTGAGGCTGAGCAATGTCTGTGACTACGACTCCCATCATGCTATTGCCTCCACCCCCTTCCCAGCATGCCCATGCTTCCTTCCTTTTGACTCTGCTTCCCTGTGGGGTGGGCTGGCTGTGCTGACAGGATGGCTGGGAGTGTTGTCCTGGCAGTTGTTTGGCTAAGAGTCCCAAGAGTGTCCCTGTGCTTCACACAACATAACCCAGGGTGGTGGTGCTTTGTGGGATCTTGTGTTAGGATGGAGGGCATTGCATTCTACCAGGTGGGTACTGTGGAGTTTGTGTTGGGGGGGGGTGTGAGGGGAGGTGCTGGTGACTATGGTCAGTGCTGCAAGTCCCCCTTCCCACCCAGCCAGCCGGATATCCCACCATGGAACGTGCTTGCATTGCAGGGAGTGGAAGTTGTCTCTCAGGATGTCAGTCAGTGGTGTCCTGCTGTTGGTTGATGTGCAGTTCCCAGCATGCCCTTGTGCTCCCCACGACACAGCAACAGTGTCAGACATCTTTGATGGGCCTTTCTACTCTCTGTGGGATGTGCATGCGTGAGTGTGAGCTTGCTGGGCCATGTGGTGGGGGATGTAGAGCTGTGACTACGACTCCCATCATGCTATTGCCTCCACCCCCTTCCCAGCATGCCCATGCTTCCTTCCTTTTGACTCTGTTTCCCTGTGGGGTGGGCTGGCTGTGCTGACAGGATGGCTGGGAGTGTTGTCCTGGCAGTTGTTTGGCTAAGAGTCCCAAGAGTGTCCCTGTGCTTCACACAACATAACCCAGGGTGGTGGTGCTTTGTGGGATCTTGTGTTAGGATGGAGGGCATTGCATTCTACCAGGTGGGTACTGTGGAGTTTGTGTTGGGGGGGGGTGTGAGGGGAGGTGCTGGTGACTATGGTCAGTGCTGCAAGTCCCCCTTCCCACCCAGCCAGCCGGATATCCCACCATGGAACGTGCTTGCATTGCAGGGAGTGTAAGTTGTCTCTCAGGATGTCAGTCAGTGGTGTCCTGCTGTTTGTTGGTGCACAGTTGGCAGCAGGGCCTTGTGCTCCCCACAGCAGTAGCCAGTGTCAGCCATCTTGTGAGTCCTTCTCCACTCCCTGTGATGTGAGCATGGTTCAGGGTGGTGTTGATGGGCCAGTTGTGAGGCTGAGCAATGTCTGTGACTACGACTCCCATCATGCTATTGCCTCCACCCCCTTCCCAGCATGCCCATGCTTCCTTCCTTTGACTCTGCTTCCCTGTGGGGTGGGCTGGCTGTGCTGACAGGATGGCTGGGAGTGTTGTCCTGGCAGTTGTTTGGCTAAGAGTCCCAAGAGTGTCCCTGTGCTTCACACAACATAACCCAGGGTGGTGGTGCTTTGTGGGATCTTGTGTTAGGATGGAGGGCATTGCATTCTACCAGGTGGGTACTGTGGAGTTTGTGTTGGGGGGGGGGTGTGAGGGGAGGTGCTGGTGACTATGGTCAGTGCTGCAAGTCCCCCTTCCCACCCAGCCAGCCAGCCAGATATCCCACCATGGAACGTGCTTGCATTGCAGGGAGTGTAAGTTGTCTCTCAGGATGTCAGTCAGTGGTGTCCTGCTGTTTGTTGGTGCACAGTTGGCAGCAGAGCCTTGTGCTCCCCACAGCAGTAGCCAGTGTCAGCCATCTTGTGAGTCCTTCTCCACTCCCTGTGATGTGAGCATGGTTCAGGGTGGTGTTGATGGGACAGTTGTGGGGGGGGGGCAATATGTGTGAGTGCGACTCCCATGATGCTATTGGCTACACTGACTTGGCCAGCATACACAGAATTCCTTCCTTTGAGTGGTCTTCACTGTGTGTTGGTGTTGTTGTGGTGGCTACATGTGTGGATGTGTGTGTTAGTTCTATTTGTGCCACTGCCTAGCTGTAGTTGTGGTTGTGTTTGTACATGTGTTGGCACAGTTGGATGTGACTTTTTTGATGGCATGTGTTGTGTTTATCTGACTGACATACACATTTTGGGATGATTCTGTTCTAGTTGCTGTGTAATTGCTATGAGTGCATGGTTTGACTCTCCCCTTGACAGTGATGTGTGTGTTTTGTGGCAGTTTATTGTGTACATTTGTTGTGTACTCACCAGGCTCTGGGATGTCCTCTAGTCCATATACGCTCACTGGCGGAAGGATGGCCCGCACCTTCTCCTCCCAGGGCCTGAGGTATACTGGCTTGGCAGGAGGGCCACTGCCGGTGTATTGGCTGTTGATGTAGTCTTTCTTGAGCAGCTCCCGGACCCTCCTGCGCACGTCATACCACCTGTTCTGGATGTCGGTCTTTGTGCGCCGACATGGTGATTGGGCGTTCACCCTGTTGATGATCCTCTCCCACATCTTGGTTTTCTGCGACATGGGGGTCTGTTGGACCAGTGTGCCAAACAGCTGTGGCTCCACCCTGAGGATCTCGTCTACCAGGACTTCCAATTCACAATCTAGGAACTTGGGATTCTTCTTGGGGGGCATGGTGATGGGTGGTGATGGTGAGTGATGTGTGTGTTGGTGTGCAGGTGAGGGTGTGTGAGTGTGTGTTTTGCTGGGTGTATGTGAGGTAGGTATTTGTTGGTGTGCTGATGGTGTGTGGCTTGTGTGAGGGATGAGCTGTGGGTGTGTGGTTGCTTTCTCTTGGGTGCTGGCAGTGAAATGGCATTTGCAAAGGCTCATGGTAGTGATTTGTGTCCTTTATATAGGTGGAGTTGTGGGTGTGTCTTTGTTCTCTGTCCCCACCCCCCCAGTATTTATTGGCTTGGTAATTGCTTGTTTGGCCTTTTTTTGGTTGATTTTTCCTTTGTGCTGTTTGTGTATGTTGGAAACGTTCTTGTGACCGAGTCGGACCGTGCATTGGTCTCGTACGGTGTTTTCCGTTTCGTTCACGCTGTGTTTGTGCAGTTTTGTATGCTGCGTACGCGTCGGTCGCGGTGTATTGTGTTGCTTCGGCTCGGTTTTGTATGCGTGTCGGTCGTACGGCTTGTCCTCCGTCCGACTCGGTCGTGTTTTCGCGCCTTGCATCGTACTTTGCAGGTTGGAGTTGGCGGGTACGATTCGGTCGGATTTGTTCCGGGTGCGTGTCGGTCGGTTGGATTCGCGTGTTTTTCCGGCCGGATTGCTATTTTCCGAGCGGGTCGGTCGGTCGGCTTGGTTTCCTGACGTGTCGGTCGGATTTATCGCGGCTTGCATCGTACTTGGCGTGTCGGGCGCCACTGGTACGTGTCGGTCGGTATTTTTTCCGGATCCGAGTCGGTCGGTGCTTTTTCCGGCCCGAATCGGAATCGACCCC